>CM022475.1:15877797-15932651 GCA_011952105.1 Coreoperca whiteheadi
TTTTGGGGGTGGTTTTTTCCCCCCCCCCCCCCCCCCCCCAGTCCACTCTTAACGGCTACAAAGTCCTGAGGGGACGAGTCAAACAGAGAGAGAGAGCGCCATCTGCCAGCTCCTCCCGAAACGGAGGCTCGGGACCAGAATCTATCACGCGGCTCAGTCAATCCGGCCAAAACCAAACTGTCTCTACAGAACTCACACATCATGACCCACATGGGTAACAAATGACAAACATTTGACCTTTAACAATAACTTTGGCGATGTAGGGCGTTAGTGTCCCCATGCCTAGAAAGCACCGTTTAAACTGAAAGTGAGAGAGAGAGAGAGAGAGAGAGAGAGAGAGAGAGAGAGAGGCACATTCCTCCACAGCTCCAGGGTGATGAAAAGGTTAAGCCAGCCCCTCTTTGCTGCTCTCTCTCGGTTGCAGCTCATCAGTCCTGCGCTGCCTCCTCCAGCAGCTCCACTCCCACTTTACGCGGCAGCTGAACGCTGAATGGACATGGCCAGATCCGCGCTGTAACTTTCAGGTCGTCTTTCTCTTCTCCTGTCTGCGGGCACTGCAGCGCTCCTCTCCTCTCCTCTCCCCCAGTGCCGCCGCCCCCCCCTCCCCTCCTCCACCCCCCACCCGCTGAGCTCGGAATGAAAAGCTCGGCCGGCAGCGGACGCATGGAGATCTAATTTGGCTCCAATTTTTCCGGTCAGGTCTGCGGAGGTTTGCTGGCTGCTGTTGTTGTTGTGCAGTTCCCTTTGGTTTCACGGTGTGCTCATGCGTCGGGAATGCCATGGCCACTCCGAGCGCACAGCAGCAGCACCAGGATTATTTCAGATCGGTCAGCAGCGAGTCCACCACCTACATGATGGTCCCGGCGGGCGGGCCGAGTGGGACGAGGCGCCGGGAAGCGCCGTCCAAGATGTGGGTGGCGATGGTAGTGATAGTGGTGGTGGTGCTGCAGATTGCCTCCACCACGGGGCTCTTCCTCTACCTGAACATGTCCATATCGCAGGTAAGACCTGGTTTCCGCTCACTTCACATGCTGTAGCCGCACTCGGGCCCGCGCGTGTCCCTTTGTGGACACTTTGAAGTTGCACGAGAGAGTCAAAGCCTGCAGAAAGGTCGCTCTGAACTGGAAATAAATAGGATCGGCAAGAGTTCAAATGTGCAGCTGGATATCACATACACGCGCTTACTGTAATAGTGCTGCGTGAAGAACGCCGAGAAATAAGCCAAGTGTGTGCAGATATCTATCATAAAAGGTAAGTCAATGCCAACACGCGGTTTAACTGCACCGTCGCTGCCAGTCTCAACAGAAATATGATTTTGTTTAATACGGTTTTTGTTTTTAGCTTTCGTTTGCAGAGTAAATTATTTCTGGAAGAGGTTTGGCCAACTTCGCCCCCGCTCCCTGCCTTGTCAGGCGCTTGGAGAGCAGCTTTTGCCTGACTGGACTTTTTTTTCTTTTCTTTTTTTTTTAAACACTGCAAAAGCCTACGAGATGTATGAGAAATCGAGGCAGAGGGAATAAGCGGTCTGTCCAGCAGCGTTTGTCGAACCAAACGAGTTCAATCGCGTGCTTAAAAGGCACATATTGGAGCCATTTGGGCACGCGGAAAGTGGTCGGGGGCTGTGGGGCAGGACTGCTTTTCAGCCGGCTACAGATGTTGTGTGCAGAGGTGAAATACGCGGCCAGTTGATGGAGGTGGGCTATCCCCTGCGGTGTGATTTAGGCCACTTTTATCCCCTGAAATATTACGTGTAATACTGCTGTATGTATTTGCAACGTGCCCGCGGTTCTCAGCTGCGACGACCTTAAATGTATTTTGAAATATCCAACATCCCCACAGCCTTTCGCAGCAATCTTTGCACAGCTGAGGTTTGATTCCTCACTCAAGCAGAGCTGCTGTCACTGCTGCAAGTTGGTGAAAGTGAAGACTGAGGAGGCTGGTCTTTGAGGCACTGGTTATCAGCCCTTCTGCAGATATGCATGCACCTGTGTGGCTACCATAGAAACCCAAACGCTCGTCTTCATCTGCATTATTAGTGGTCAGTGAAGGGAGGTAGAACATATGGGAGCGATAAGCCTGTCAGCCAGATTGAAACTCATATTGTTGTGTGAGCACATCATCAGAGGTCCACTATTACATCCCTGTCCTCCTCCTTTCTTTGTTGTGGATTTGGTATCAAGGAAAAGCCAACTAGCTGCCTGCACACATACTGTATGGAAGGTTTTATTATGTGGTACACAGCGCGAGGCGTTACATGTGGTTTCTGAAGTGTATACCTTCGCCGTTTGAAAAACCAGAGCATCTCTCTTGGACTGTGTGGCAGAGAGACAACATTTCCTCTTGAGAATAAAGGAAGACAAATTATATCGGAGCTTTTCGTAATGCTTTTGCTGCTAGTGTTCATTAAAAGCAGGTAGTAATTGACATTTCGAGCTTTTTAGCTGCTGCTTTTATCCAAAGGGCTGTACGGTGAGTGAGCGAGCAGGAATTCAGTGTGATGGGCAAACATTTGTATATTGATAAGGATCACATCAGTTACAACAGCTGTAAAATACAAGCCTTTGTATCTTTTTTAGGAAAAGTGCCAGTGCCGATCTAGTGATTATCATGTTGATCAAATGCTGTATAATACAGTAGACAGACGCTGCCTTCAGTGGCTAATATAGCTGAAATACATGTTCTTTTCCTCACCAATAAAATGATTTGTCTCTCTGTTAAAACTTGAGCAATAACGTCTGTCTCTGGGGGGCCATCACCAAGTCTTCATGTACTTTATTGTTTAGATAATCAGTCATAGATTTATTAAATTAGTTCAAAAGCTCATTTATAACTTGATCACTGGGTTGATTTCAATCTTTCTTTTTCGGACGGATGCCGGAGGTGGCAGGAAATCGCATAAGGAATGGTTTAGAGATGATTCTGGACAGAGACAAAATGAAAAACATGGAGCTATGTATCTCTTGCATGTGGGGAATCCCCGGGTTCTCATGCGAAGGCCAGCTATTTTTAATCTGGAAACAGGCCCTTCTTTGAAATGCAGTTAGAGTTACACCCCATGCCAGCCCGGTTAAGACAAAATATACTCGGAAACAATGAACGCCGCACAATGAGGAACGCTCCCGAGTTGCCTCAGTGCTGCTGCATTCAAACACAAACAAATACCCATGTAAATACAGAAGCTCCTGGCCTCGTGGGCGCATGTCCTCTGTTGCTTTTGTGTCCATTGCTGCTGGTTGAGGCACTTTGTGCAAACTGGCTATTAACTTTATACATAAATATACTTTGAATGTGTGTTTTGTGGACATTAGCGAACTTCAGACAGATTGCAGTGTGAAATGTCCGAGCATTTCTCTGAGGCGGAAATTGGCTCGACTCTTAACAGGCTACCTAATACTGAACTTACGACAAAAGTCCAATTAAAAAAATAACAGGCAAGAGCAGGAAACCCAGCTCGATCAACAGAAAAACAAATCGGCAAGCATTCTGATAATCGAGTCATTTTTCAAGCAACAAGGCAAAACGTTCTCTGGTTCCGGCTTCTCAGTGGTGAGAATTTGCTGCTTTTCTCTGTTTTATGTGATAATAATCTGAATATCTTTGGGTTCTGGAGTGTTGGTCGAACCGAAAACAAGACGTTTGAAGACGTCACCTTGGGGTTTAGGAAGTTGTGATGGGCAATTTAATTGATAATGAAAAGAATCATCGGTTGCAGCAGTAGATAGCACTTCTCTTATGTTTTTTTTTCTGTTATCTTACTTATTAAAGAATTCATGAATTAACGTTTTCATCAGGTAGTAAAGTGAGTTCAAGTGACCAACAATGTGCGGGATTCTTTGGTGCCTTCATAAGACTTGATGCTGTTCAAGGACTTTGTCGAAATTGTAAATTACAAGTAGAAATCAAGAAATGTTTTGTGTCGTTTAAACCGATTTGGTGCTTTGCTTGTTTGTTCTTGAAAAATTCTTTATTTATGTCAGGAAGCTTCTCCTCAGTGGGTTCAAATGACATGTATAAAGTATGAGCATGGTGTTTAATATGCTACGTTTAGCGTTTACTGGTTATCCAAAGGAACATTTTATACGCTTAACACTGCGTCAGATAGGTTCTTTGTACATTCAATAACTGTGATCAAGTGTGATGGACATCATTTAACGTATTTCTTAAGATGTCTTCTTTATATTTAAGGTCTTTTTCATCTGTGTGGGTGAAAAACTAGACTGGAGGGATGAAACTATATTAGCCATGTGTCAGCGGCAGTTCCAGTGAGTCATTATGAGGAAAATGTGTTATGTTGCATCTCGTATCTCTGTTAAGACTTTCATTCCCACAGTTGTATCACTTCCTTGATCTGGGTCACATGAGCCTCCAGATGTACAACAGTTACAGTATTTTATTTTATACAAAACTATAAATCGGTGTAAGGCATGGTGTTATCTATGTGTGTGCGTGATTGACATTCCATTCCTTCCACTTCACCGGTTCACATTATTATTGTTTGGGTTCATTGATAGGCTCTGACTCACCCTCACATGCAACAATGCAACAATGCACCCGGTGTGTGTGCGTGTGTGTGTGTGTGTGTGTGTGTGTGTGTGTGCATGGGTCTGTGTGTGTGGTCTGATTCACACAGAAGAAGTTTGAGCTTAATGTGGATGTTTGTTAGGTTTTGTAAAGATGTGTGTGTGTGTGTGTGTGTGTGTGTGTGTGGTCCGTTTAGTCCAAAAAAAAAAAAAGCAAATTTTGTTATCTTTTCTATGTTTTTTTGTGATTTAAGTGTGTGTTTTTATTTGTATGATGTTGTGCTTTTATCTGTGTGCTGACCAGATGACCTACAGGCATAGAAAGATGAGGAAAATATTGAAATCCGGTCGACAAAGAAACCTACAGGACTAATTTTAGGCCTACCGTTTACATTTTAGGTAGGATTAGGTGTTAGGGTTAAGCTGCAGTGGGTTAAAGGTTGAAGTTAAAAGACGTTGAAGCAGATAGGAGGACCTCAGTTCTTTGACCACCATATAATTACATTTTGAAAGCTTATAGTCAACAGGAGTGAACTCACATGCATCACCCTTGCTGTCTCCCCATATTTCCTCGCTACATTTAAAAATCAAATCAAGCCAAAAACGCCTGAATTTGACAGTTGAAAGACGAAAAGCAAAAATATCTGTATAAATGTAGATTATGTTCGTAAAGAAATATTGCTTGTTTTTTTGGGGGGGCTGGGATTTTCCTTTATTACATAGTGATGGAGGAAGAGCCAGGCAGCAAACATGAGCAGAGAGAGAGCGGGTACGATATGCAGAAAAGGTCCCGCAGCCAGAATCAAACCAGAAACAGTGCGTTTATATGGGACGCGCCTTAACCACTACGCCACATATTGCTTGAATTTCAGAGCTGTTTGAGCTACTGCCTACGTGTTTCCTCCGGCTCACTCTGACAGATCGGCAGCGACTGTTTGCTGGCTATCAAACTGAAGATCAAAAACAGTTGCAGGGCTGAGAACTGCGAATGCCTGGGCCGGCCACTGAATCCGCTTGACATAACCTCTAGTCACAGGAAGGTGTGGCGCTTTAAGTGAGTGGAGGTGAGCCACGAAATCTGGCTGGCAGCTGCTAAAAGCTCCCTGCTAAACTAAACTAAAGTAACCGACACTGACTACTGGCTGATTGCACACAGGCTAAGATACCTGGTAGAAGATAGTGTTAGTAGCCTGTTAATATCAGCCATTTTCATCCATTCTCCACACAAAGCCATTCCTCAGTCCGGCCTCCCTGTGTGGCCTCAGCTGCTGTTGCCAAGACATTTCGGACACAACCTCCTGTAGCGCAGTATTGCCCAGTATAGCCCAGTTGTTCCATTAGCACACAAATCTGCTGTATATTTATCCCAGAGTTTCACACCGCATCAAGTTTTATTGGGGAAGGTCAGGGTTAAAGTTACCATTAGAGAATCAATGGATTCCCTAACAAGAATATGTGTGTGTGTGTGTGTGTGTGATTTGGGGGGGGCATTGAGTGGGCATGTGCAGACCAGAGTGTGCGAGAGAGAGGAATTCAAACTTTAACCTCTCCTCCACACACAAACAAAAAGACACACACTTGACACATGTTCATCATCAGCGACCAATTTAGAGTCAAATCAAATCCTTCACTGCAAATATTTAGATTTCATTCAAAGCAACTAATATGAACCTCCCACACCAGACTCTGTTGCCAAAACACACAATTCTCTCACTCTCTCTATCACACCTTGCTTCTCTCTCTCTCTTTGTGTCTGTCTTTTCACCCCCCCTGCGGTCTCTGTGTGTTATGGTTCAAGTCCACACTGGAGAATTGAGTTTCATTAATTCTGAGGCCTGGGGGGTGGGGGGGGGTTGGGGGGGGGGGGATTTTTCAGGAGTGACACAAGCTGTTTTTTCTTTTCTTTCATGAGGCAGGAGTTTAGAAGTTAAGCGATTCTTTGGCAGTGTGTGTGTGTATGTGTGTGTGTGTGTGTGTGCTCTATGCATCTAAACAGGCCTTGGGCATATCTCCAAAGTTACATACGGTGTTTATATGTGTGTAACACACAAAAGGAACAAGAGAGTGAGAAGACAAGAGGCTTAAATGTGCGAATGTACATTCATGAATATGGAGGACTAAAAGTGCCAAAATGAAATAAATAAATACACCATTAAATAATTAAAATACCACTTCCCGGTGAGGCTGCCAGGCAACTGTTGCTGTTATCGACAAGGATGGACAGGATCAGGAACGAGTACATCAGAGGGACAGCTCATGTTGGATGTTTCGGAGATAAAGCCAGAGAGGCCAGACTGAGGTGGTTTGGACATGTTCAGAGGAGAGACTGTGAATATATCGGTAGAAGGATTCTGAGGTCGGAGCTGCCAGGCAGGAGGTCTAGAGGAAGACCAAAGAGGAGATGTATGGATGTAGTGAGAGAGGACATGAAGTTAATTGGTGTGAGTGAAGAGGATGCAGAGGACAGGGTTAGATGGAGGCGCATGATTCGCTGTGGCGACCCCTGAAAGGGAACAGCTGAAAGGAAAGAGACTTCAGACCAAAGCAATGGATCAGACTAGATTAGCGTTAGCCCCACCCACTGACTTTGATGGGTGAGTTTGACAGTTTGACAATTCATGAAGCACTGCAACACAGGACCATGAAATATAAATGTAAATCATGAAATGTAAATGTAAATCATTAAATCATGAAATGTAAATGTAAATCGTGAAATGTAAATGTAAATATTGAAATAATTGGTATTTTAATTATTTAATGACACATTTAAGTAATTATTTAATGGTGTATTTATTTATTTCATTCTGGCACTTTCAGTCCTCCATACATGAAAACACACATGTGGTTAATGGAAGATGGTGAATGTATTTGGCCTTGCGTTTTGCCTTGTGTCCTCATGACTTAATGAAGATGACAACGCCAAAATGACGTCAACTAAGTAAATCGCTTGACATTTCTGAACAACCAACATGTTGGCTAGTGCACATGCAAATTCTGGCCCTTTGTCGGGTCAAGAATTGGCTCTTTGTTGTTCTTAGTAAACTCCCATGATCATGTGGGATACATGTCATTTTTAAACCGATAAAAAGAAATGTCCTGATTTGATTTCCTGCTTAAAAAAAAAAAGGAAGAAGCTCTCATTCACTTGATACATGCTTTGATGGCCTGGTTATTTTCACAGAAACACTCACGGGGCACACACTTGGGAGACTTGTGGAGACGCATCCATGAAACCCAGTGTTGTGTCTTTGCACAGAGCTGCATGCGCGGTCAGTGTTTTCATGGCCAGGCCATTTGGATGAGGATGAAAAGGAACGCAGGGATCACAGGAAAGAGAGAGGGAAGAGGAGAAAGTGGGCATGAGAGTGAGAGTATTTAGGGTATTGCACTTCCATAAATTTGGGGGACTCACACGAGACAGAGTAAAAATAAGAACGGTGCAAATTAAAGCAGCAGAGGTCGAGACATTTGAACGTTTAATGTCACGCTCCAAAACCACTGCGTCCTGTATTTCTTTATTGTTGTTTAAATATTGGAGCCAAAGAAGTCATAATGCAGATGTTTTCACGAGCTGAGAAATACCCCTCGTGAAATTCGTGTGTAAAATTGCTGGAGTTCCCCTTTAAATAGTGAATCATTGGTGAGGCCGAAAAATAGAAGACCTCTATGATTTTAGTATCTTGAACCCTGATGGACGCCTTCTTTACAATCTCGTGTTGTGCAGCTGAGAAATGTTCAAAACTCCGAAAACACCAAATACGTCAGGTTCAATTTTTCAGAATTCTTGGAATAATATTTGAAGCAAAGTGTCGGAGCAAGCAGATACAGAATAAACATGATACTGTCATACAGTGTTGATTTTATTATCTAAAAAAGCACAAAAAAACAATAGTAAAGAAAAACGTTTATGGTTTGAAAGTCATGAATTTAAGATGTTACAGTTTAGCACTGCATTCCTTTTTATTGTATCTGCATGCTGATATTTATGGAAAACGTCTTTTTCAGTGTGCTCTAAAAATCAGGTTCCCGGTTCTATTTTGGGTTTCGTGTAAAACTTCTGCAGCTATTTTGAGTTTGAGCCCCATTTGTCGCCTTTGGTTCATCACCTTTGCTGTTTCTCTCTGCTAATAACAGAGAAGCACCATAAAGTCATCTTTATGCTCTTCACTGCAACTGCCCATGTTACAAACATCTAAAAGACCCCCTGAGACCAGGACTCCTAGCACAACAAATGAGGTACTAAATAACACGAGGTCAGTTGTTATCAAACATGTCATGTTCCCTCACCACAAAAAGTGAAAAGGTGTCTCAAACGCCACATAAATCGACAAAAGAGACGAAAGATGGAGAGGGGAGCGCTGCAGCAAAGGGAGAGATTATTCATATGGGATGAGGGAACCGGAGACGAGTCTGCTGCTTTACATTACGTTATGTGATAGAGTACAGATATACAGACTAACCACACACACAACCTTGGTTTAACAGCAGGACACGTGAAAACAGGATATTTGCGTTCCCGCGTTGGAATGCTCATTAGGATGTGGCTACAGCTGTGGTGTGTGTGTGTGTGTGTGTGTGTGTGTGTGTGTGTGTGTGTTGCCAACAGCTGGTGCTGTGTGCTATCACTTTGTTTGCTGAGTCAACATGGCTATAAAGGGCTGATAAATACAATTTGGGGAGACTCACGCTCCTAATAAACGTCTGCTTCATCTGGTAACTGATATCCGTGCTGTTAAACTTTCTATACACCTGGTAGTAATATAAGGTTTTTCAGTTTCTAACTATCTTTCTAGCATGTTGACGGCAGAGTCAGCCGAATGTCTGTTCTCTACATTTTCCTATCAGTTTTTGTTAATCACTATCTCTGGCTGATAACACACAGTAGTAAATAAGACATTTTTATTTTGTATCGTTTTTTCCGAAGACAAATAATATTACAAGGGAAGAAACTGAGCTGCAAATAGGGATTATATTCATTATATATTAATTTAACTATTATTTTCTCATGTAGTCGATCAATTGGCCGATAGAATGGCAGGAAATAGTGAGAAATGGCCATCGCTAGTTCTCAGAGCCCATGGTGATGTCTTAAATGTCAACTGAAAGATATTTTATTTACTATCAGAAACAACTAACAATCTGGCCTTTAAGTACCTGAAACTGAGTGTGCTGGCACTGGATAAGAGTCTAATCTTTTTTAGTATGTGTTTGTTAAACGATACAGACTCTGCAGAGTAATGCATGAGCGTTTACCGCCATAAAAGGTCTGCCTATGCCAGTGCAAAATTGTCCAGTTTGGGTGAATAAAAGGCCCCAGAAACTATTTTAGAATTTATGGTGTTACTAGGAAACAGATGGTTAAAGATGTAATGTATATACATTGGAGAATGGACCTCCGTGTTGACCTCCTACAACAAAATGTTCTTCCTCTCGTCTATCCATCTTCCCATATTTCCGATCTCCACTGTAAAGGCCCCCCATATGGCTCCCATCATATGGTAACCAAATCCTTCCCGAACTTTCTATACATATATTGTATCAAAGGAGAGGCGGAAAAGAAACTGCTTTGCCCTGTTGGAACATTTCGAACCACAGCTAAACCTTGAGTTTGGTGGGGGTCGGGGGGGGTGACAAAAGAAGGAGAAAAGGGGGGAAATGGAAGGAATGTACAGAAAATGGGTTTTCAGGATTTTTTTATTTTTATTTTTTTAAAGGTGGCTATGTGTTATTAACATGCTTTACAAGGGATTTTAGAAGACCAACAACAATGTAAATAATTTTATACTATAGCCAGTGTCTTTAAACGTGACCATTTTCTTGCTTTCTGATTAGTCGATCAACAGAAAAACAATTGGCAACTATTTCGATATCATTCAGGTCACGTTGCAGGAAAAAATAAGCATTTATTCTCATTTATAAGGATTTGCTGCTTTTGCTGTCTCAAGTGATAGCAAACTTAATCCCTCTGGGCTTAAGAAATTTGAGATTGGTGGTCATTTTTCACAATTTTTTACATTTTATAAACCGCCCGATTAACCGATTAATCAAGAAAAATATTTCTGCACATTAATCAATAATGAAATCATAGTAATTGTTAGTTTCAGTCACCACATCGGCTGACAGCTGAATTTAGGGCTCTGTTATGCGACGAGGTAAAGTTGAAATCTTAGGGCTTCAGTCATGTTTTGCAATACTTTGAACGGAAAGTGAGGGCTCTTGAATGCCCACCCTAAGAAAAAAGGCATATTATATTATGGCAGTTATTCAACATGACGGCCTGCTATCTAATATTTGATAATAAGGTCAGTAATGGCCCATTATACTGGCAAACCAGGTTGCACGTCCAACCCCTGTATGCACTCTGTGTGTAATATATATCTCGTATGGGCAAATGTGCAGATTGTGTGTGTTTATATACACTGCTGTGTCCAAAAAAAAGGTTTGCCAGTGGTTAATTGGACAGAAAGTTCTCAGTTGGTCTAACGTGATCTGAGCCTGGGAATGGGCAGACATCTCTGTCCTGGCATAAGAAGGAGGGCTTGTTATAGTGTCAGCTGAAAGTCTGTCTACTCCAATGTTTTCCTCAAATGCACACAAACACACACACGCTCTTGTTCTACCTCTGATATCAGCATTTTGACTCTGAACCCGGTAACAAGACCCTGCTGTCCCTCTGTCAGCTCTCATTTCTGTACCAATTAAACAACCGGTGAACTCTTCTTCTCCCTGTCGTCTAATCTCTCCCAAATTATCTTTTCCATCTTTCCACCCACTCCTGTCTCACTTCCACAGCGTAAACCTTAGTGTTGGCCGTCCCTTTGTCTCTCCCACGTCTCTCACTTACAGCGGAGAGCGCTGTGGTTTTGGCCTTTAATGAAAGCCAATTGTAACCTATCATCGTTGCTTTCGCAGATCAAAAAACCACAAAAAATATTATCACTGATGTTCCACTTCCTCTGCTCTACACTGAGCTCCAGACTGCAGCTCGGCTTAGTGCTTCACAACATAACACTGGCTCATTAGAAGCTTGTAAGGTTCTTGGACATGTGCGATCGCAGGTCATCTATGAATCAATGAATCAACCACTGAGCACGGATTTGGCTTTTTTTCTGTAGCTGCTGAATGGAAAACCTTAGTCAGAAAAGCTCTGGGAAAAGAGGTGAAATCTTGAGTCAGGCAGGCAGTCAAAGCTTCCCTTCAGGCTGTGACTTTTGAATAATGTCTATTTTGGAAGAAGTTGTGTCTGTTAAAAGTTGGAGGCGAGCATGGTTAAGAAAGCAGATGCTGGCTTGATTGCTAGATTTAGGCACTGTTGCACCGTCACTGTAGCTCTCCAGGAAATTGAACTTTGGATGAACGAGTCATTACATTGATTATGTTTAGATCTGCATCGGGACGAGTCATCATTTTGAAAGAAGTCAACCCTTGGCTCTTGTATTTCTTGATATCTTAGATGACAGGAACTCAGTGTCTTAATTCAAGGCTCAGTTGTCGCTTGCAAGGATCTAAATCAAATATACAGAGACTTTCCAGAGGCAGCAAAGAAATGCTAACATACTGCACTTGTTTGGACAAGAGACAAAAGTGCTTTTTCCAGAAATAGCTACTTGATGACTTGTAGGGGAGATAAAACGCTTACATGAATGTTATGAAAACATGTGTCCGATCTAGGATTGTGTTTCTCAGCTGACCCAAAAAGAAAAAAAATCTCAGGCCTTGCTGCTTCCAAAATATTATGAGCAGGAAGGGACAGAAACATCTAGACTGTGACCAATAGAGGTTTTATATGTTGAAAAGGGTATTTCTGGACTGAAGTCACAAAGGCTTACTTTTTTTTTCTTTCCATTTCATAATTTTGTCTCTGAAATGTCAACATTTAAGTGTTTCCCCTCGTGTTTCTCCAGGGATATCAGGACAAAAACAAAATCTCTGAAACTTCTTGGACGCAATGTTTTAACAAGACTAGTTTGGCAGCATGGGAGGAAGATTTTTATAACATTTGGGAATAAACAAAAGTATTGGACAAATTCAAATTTGACCTGAGGATGGCACCGGATTAAAAAATCAGGGGAACACCAGAGTGATTCATCCTGAGGGGGCCAGCAAAGTAGCAAATTTCACGGCAATCCATCCAATAGTTGTTGAGACGTTTCACTCAAAACCACAAATGTCAACCTCATGGTGGTGCAAAAGGAAAATTCCGGGGGATCACACAAAGTCAGGAAAGCGTGAACGTCTGTACAAACTGTCATGGGGATCCATCGTATAGTTGTTGAGATATTTCAGTCTGGACCAAAGTGGCGGACTGGCAGACCGACCTTGCCATCGCCATCCCTAGAGCATATTTCCGAAGCTTAAATCACAACCTTGACCTTCTCATGTGGAGGAAGGAGTTTAGTTGTCAGTAAGGACTGGAATAACTCCTGCTTTTAGATTCTTGGAAAGGTGAAGGCATTTGGAAACAATCAGTTTAGATAGCAAACAGGTTCTCTGGCCTTTAAGAGCTGGCAAACGTGTGAGCTGGCGGCGACGGCAGCATTCAGCGCTTCGCGTGAGATGTTCAAGATGTTTATCAACACGCCTAACACAAATGCACGATGATGGCTCCAATTGACAAGGTGAAATTTGAGCACGTCAACAAATAGCCGCAGAAAAGGCCCGTGGCAGTGTCGTGCCGGTGTGGCTTTGAATCGCAATTCATGCAGTCGATCTGGTTTGACCAAGTAAGGCTGGATTGATCCAAGTCACGACTGAACTGAGGAACACATTGCAAATAAAAGAGTTTCAACTTTGAAGAAAAGCCTGGGAGCCATCCTCCTGAGTGGTTCCTGTCACAACGAAATGCTAACGAATGCTAAACCAACCGCGCACATGCCGCACACTTAATCAGCCATTTACTGACTTTGTTGTATAACATATTGTTTTGATTCTCTGCAATGCAAGTAAACACACCAAAGCAAATTCAATTTTTTCGCATTCCTGCCGTATCAGAACCGTTCAACGGATTTTAAAAAGCACATTTCTCCGTAAGCAGTCCGAACCATTAATCTGCTTCCATTTCAAGGATTTGGAGCCTTGTGATCAGTCCCAGTGGTAGCGACAGCTCACGATAACCTTTGAACTTCTCATCAAGGAAATAACTAAAGCAGAAAGTCTTGCTGAAGCATTGCTTGGTAAAGTTCACGTGTGGTCATTTTGACGGTTACCTGCAATATTGGCATATCTAATAAATGTTTAAACTGCTCATTACAGTGGAGAGTTTAACCGTAGCTGTTTGTTTTTCCAGTGTCAAAGCCTGAAAACCGTCTAAAATCCTCCACATAGCAAGTTTGTTAAAGAAAAGCAGATTAAAGTCGTAATTGAACAACTGCTGATGATAGAAATCTTTCTACCGATATTTACATTTGGTTTAACCCTAACCAAACCTCTTTTCTAAGTACATCATAAAGAGGATACACGATCCTTTACTATTATTCATTTAACTTATTAAATGAGTGGTTTATGAAGCTGAAGGAGTGAAGTGCTTTTAAGCTGAGGCATGCAGGTAACACAGGAAACCTCTGTCATCCAATAAATCTGACATTTTTAAATGTGCGTGAACATCCATAAGAGAGAATGCATTCCCTTCGTATTTAGTGTTTTGTGTAGAGGAAGGAATGAGCTGTTAAAGGTTTGATTTTGAGCAAATATTGGGCTTTGTTTTGATACAGTGGCTGTAAATAACACTGTAACATCCAGCATACATGTATCACACATTCGATATTATATTAGAGCTCAACTGATTATAATATGTTTCTTCCTAATATTAAATATTCTCCAGGTCAAAATTTGATCTCCCAAGTTGGCTCGTATAGCTCTCATATTTGCTTCTTGTTGTGCTTTGTGCTTTGAGAGAACATACCCAGCAGTCAACAGTGTGTTAGTTGTGGTAGCTATGCTGACACCATCACCACACTCAAGTGCTACAAGTGCTAGCTACACAGGCAGGCACTCGTGCATGCATTACGACACACCGGACTGATGTCATCGCACCTCCACTTCAGCAGTCTCAGTATGCAAATTAGGGCTGCACAATTAATTGTAATATTTATCGAAATTGCAATATGGCCAGGTGCGATATCCAAATCGCAGAAGCTGCAATTCTTTGATAAAATGTACCAAAACAAGTGCTGCAGTGCTGCAGCGAGGCCCTGGCCTACCAATCTTGTTCTACAGATGTGAGAAAGCGTGTTTGTTTGATACAGACCCCCACAAATGTCACGTCATTGTGAGTTTTATCCGTGAAAATGAAAAGTGTGATGCATAAATGATCATTCCCTCTAATCGTGAATCATAACGCAACCGCAATTTCTGTCAAAATAATCACAATAGGATTTTTTTTTTTACCATATCGTGCAACCTTGATTTTTTTTCTTCCCAATTTAAAGAAGACGTTATTAATTAAAAAAGGTCATAGAGCTCATTTTAAAAAATTGCTTTTGTTTTTTTCTCTCTACCCTGTTGAGTATTATATGAGAAGAAAATGGACTGGTTAGCATTTTGGTATTTTTACTCCTTTTTCAGTCTCTAAAAATAATTCTGACCTTTGTCTGTAAAAAAAATAACCTTTTACAGTCATTCAAACAGCCCACTTTCTTTGTTTTTTTCATTCTTGTGGGAACGTCTGGACCCCACCAGAGAACACAGATCAGCTACAATTTGTGCCGGTACAGAAACACTTGCAAAGGCCTCACTTGAGTCATACTTGCTCACCACCTCCACACACAAAAACACATCTACAGACACTCTTGCCCACCCATGCTGGGCCTGCCCACCCACAGGCACCCAGAGAACCCCACATCAGCATGCTGACCTAAACTTTGCTTAGTTCATCAACTTCATTCTGTGTTCTTTGGTGAGGCATTGGCCTTTAATCAGTCTTACTTTGTTTACATTGTCTTCACTTTAATTTTCCCAAATGCAATCCATAATGTAATCATCCAGTAGTGGAAAATATAGTCTTGATTTTAGGCTTAATTGCATAAAGCAGACTTGAAAGTGAAGCTAAAACTAGTTGTCAGGCCTATCAGAACTACAGCTAAATAACTTGAGGTTACTTCAGGCAAACGTATACACCAGGCCTACAAATGATGTCCAGCTGTTAGCCTAATTTAGATTGGTTGTCACGTAGCAACCATTAGGCTCAATTTCAATTGCTAGTTGCATCCCATTTTGGGGCTGGCATAGAAGTCCACATGTCTAGACAGATTACATCAACGATCGCGCCGACGGTTCCAAATGGACCAAAAAATGCTGCTTTCTTTTGTCTGAATTTGGTGGACACAACAAATGTATCCTTTGTGGTCCTCTATATCCCATAATCCACTATGTGACTAGTCAATTGCTCGGAGGGTTGACTAGGATCAATCCCATCCTCATCACTTTGTAGAGTCTGGAAATATCATGTGACCACTTAATATATTTGTGCTCAAGTCATCAATCATTGGTAAATATTTCACATGGACTAGAAGACCAAGAAAATCCCCCAAGAGCTAAAAATGGAAGCAAGGTGTAAACGCCACTGTCTGATCTTGATAAAGAGTATTAAGTATTAACCTGTTGCATTTTTTGCCAGTTGTCAATGATGTGCTTAAGGTAAAATAATCACATCTTAGAAGTTAACCCAGTTTACCAGCTGGTATTGAAATTTTGTATTAAGTACTTCCCAGTGATACATTTTGGAAAGGACTGACTCGCCTGAATGCACCATTAGTTTTGCTTTCTGTGAGACTTGACCGTTTCATTATGGGACTTTCATAGTCTGCACATTTTAGAAGATCCAGCCTCTGAACACAGCTCATTTCTCTTCCTTAAATCCTTCTGTCTCTATCACATCACCTCGAGCGTTTCAGTCGGTATGCGTGTACAGGTGACTGAGACTCGAAAGTCCAGAGCTCTTCTTTCTCTTTCCTTTACCTCTCTCGTCCTCAATCTTTTCCCCATTCTAAGCCAGATGACGAGAACCAGAAACGTAACCCTTGGAACACGAGCGAATGTTTATGGCGACTCTTAATTTCTCAATGCCACTAACTTAGATAACACAGCTCACACTCCCATAAACAACTCCCAATAAACTCTGAGACACCCACAGAGATTCTGTGTCTTTATCGCAACTAATCTTAACAGCTCTTTTTACCTAAACAGTAACATTCAGGATTGTTTTAAGGGACGAGGAAGTTAAAGAGAAAGAAAGAAATGACCGGAATATCAGCAGGCAGGTCCGCCCTGCTTTCGTAAGTCTTTAAACTTTATGTAAACTGGATGGAATCCAAAACAGCAAAATTGACAAAGAGAGGTCATAGTTCCTCACGCAAAGGCTGGGAGTGGTATTCTGCTGTCTTGCTGTGGGGTTTTGTGCGCTATCACGAAACACTGGCACTTGCAAACATGTGCACGCATGTGCACCCTGCATACACACAATCGTGCAAACACAAACACACAAAAGGTGCGTGAAATAGATTTGCACTGTAGCTCGCAGGTAAAACAATAGCCCACGATCACCAAAGCATCCAGCACACACAGATCACTTAGCATTCCTCATCACAAAGGAGAGCTAACACACACACACACAGATGCAAACACACATTGAACAGGACACAAAGGAAGTAACTGCTTGCCAGTAACGGCATTAATACCTCTAAGCCGAAGCCGACTATCTCCTGGCCTGAATGCGAGGACCACATGTAAAGAAGAATCCCTACCTGAAGCTCAATATCGAATACTTTCTCGTGTGTACAGAATCTGGTTTGCTTGCTATGAACTAAAGCTTCCCACTGAGCAATTTGACGTTGAAAAGACGTTTAATAGATGTCTATTTGTCACGGTTAAAAAGGTGAAGTTTAGTAGACGTCGATTCTCTAAGAAACAACGTAACATTGCATTGTGGGACTTGAATAAACAGAATCTGTGTGTATGACAAAAAATAAACACGGGGTGTGCACGTTGCTCATGTTAAAAATGTACAATTTCTTAATGCATTTCTAAAATATGTAATGATGTCTTTAAAATATGGCCTAAAACCGGGCTATACATTGCCAACAAATCCTGGTCTACATCAGAGCTAAAGCATAGAGGCGGTTGCTGTTGCTCAATGGGGAGCTTTGAACAGGGAGTTATGAAGACTTATGAAGTTATGAAAACCGCAGCATGTCAAACTCTTCAGACTTAAATGTAGTCTTGTTAGTGGATGATGGGATCGTTTTTTATGGGTTTCTGGGTTGTTTCCTGCTTCAGTTTGTCTGTATTTGTACATGGAAAAGCTCTGACCACAATGTTTGTACCTGACATCTGGAATTAATGTGGTCAAACAGGACAAACCTACAGCATCTCCTACAGTGGCAACAGATTGCTTTTCTTTGCAACCCTAATTTGTAATGTAGGCTGATAAGATTTCTCTGAACACACATGCAGCCTTTAGTGTTTTTGTGTTCATCATGTAGCTACACAGATTTGCCTGGCATCCTTCAAACCGTCATTTCACTTGTTTGGATTTTGAGATGTAAATCAGGTCCTACATGGTTCTATTTTCAGGGAATATCTCTTTTTTGCACCCCTTTCCCAACACCAACAAGTTAAAACAACTCACCCGACAAGGGCTTTACCTCCGGCTACAGCTGCAACCCTTGCTTACATGTGCAGCAATAAAACGCTGACTGTTTGAATGCAGAGAGATATATGGAGTCTTTTACCCCTTGTAGTGTATATTGTGCTGTCTGTCTGCCGTAAACGTGATACTCATATGAAACATATCTGCAAGGAGTTTTGCAGTTCCAGAGTTGGGTTTAAATCTCTGCCCTAATGTCACAGAGAGAAATTCGTTCCTTTTTTAAATTGTGTGTTTCTCAAGGACGACCTCCCTCCTCATTTGAAAATGACCTTTAAAGCTGCAATCAGAGCAGCTTTTTGAACGCTGTGTGGAAGCCATCGGCTAAATACACACTCATTAATGTCAAAAGAGCAGAAATCAAAGTTCAAAGCGACAGGATTTAGGGTGAGGTGATTGTGAGAGAGAGAAAGGCAGTCCTCAATCAATGACTTTCTGGCAACACTGTGATTGACATTTAATGGCTCAGTCAGCTACAGAGCGGAGACTCTGGGGCTCGGTCGCACAAGTTTAAGCAGGAAAGATGAAAGAAATTTGATACATAAAACAGAACTTCTACACTTTACGCAGTGTCCGTTGTTCATAATGAAGGCTCTTTCACTGTTGCACTCAGCGAGGGTCAGCTAAATGCCTAAAATGTGGTGTGAAATAGCAGTACTCCCCCTATCATCGCACATGACTCGGGCTCTTGTTATTTTGACTGTTTCACTTTTTATTCAACTCATCAGAAGACTGTTTTTTAAAGTATTGTCTTGACCTTGACAAAGCCAAGTCATCACTACATTTTTAAGGCACCTGCTGCTGTTATCTAGGGAAATTTACAAAGACCAAACATGCAGTCCCCGATGACTGGCGTTTCAAGGAAAACAAGTGAGCCATTGAGAAGGGGGAAAGAGGAGGGAGAGTTCGGAAGTTGAGGATCAGTTTGGGTGGTTTTTAAATCACCTTTAGGCCAGTGCCGGTACTTCCTCAGGTTTCATGATTAACAGTGATTTGAGGATACGTTGCCAACGCCTTTTTATTCACAGTGTCAATTTTTTATACATCTATGTGTACCATCCAGAGCAGCAGACCAAGCCTATATTTAGATACAAGTCCTATGTCACAAGCGATCACAGTGAGGAGTATAAAGAGTTACAGCATACACCGTTATTAGTTAGGTAGGTTTTCATTAGATATCTTTACTGAAAATGTCTCTCTTTGTCTACAGTGTGGATCCTTTACTGAAGCAAACTGATGCTGGCATGTGAGGCAAGGCCAGGACGCATGTGGTTGCATGAACCCATGTTAAAAACTGTGGTTTCTGTTCCCGAACCCTCTAATGATTGTGTCTTTGGCTCCGGTTTTCAAAACACTCCCCTGAAAGCTGCTCTGTATGTGTGTGGGGCTCTGGCGGGCCTTTTGTGAGGGAGAGCCTGTCTTTTCACCGCTGACAAAAACTTGGCGTGCACTGTGAAGTGAGGTAGAAACGCACAGTTTATCTACTGTTCATAATCAAAATGGCCTTTTTCCCCCGCTCGTGAATACCTTTGTGTATGGTTGGCAATCAAAATCTCTTTGTGTTGTGCCCGGCCTGATCGCCCTTTAACGTGATGGATCGCTGAGAAAGCTGTTGGACAGCTTTAACGAATAAATCAATGTCTGCACCACCCTGGCTGCCTGCCAGATACGCTGAAGCCCTGAAGTGATGAGAAACCGGGAAAAACACACACACACAGGCTGCACACTTACCTGCAGACACACGCATGCATATATACATTAAATACCGTAAAAAAATCACAGATACAAACCCATGCGCGCGCCCTTAAAAGCAAGTACATAAACACACACATTGTCGTGTTGTCAAATAAAAACTTAAATGAACTCATTCTCACCCATGCACACATACCGCACTTAATTACCAGAAGCTTGTATGTTCATGCAAATAAACGAGGCTCCTGGTTTGGGTGGGAAAAAAACCCCACATCGTTAAGAAATGCAGTGCAGTTCTTAACGATTGCTTTGGGCCAGTTTTCACAAAAGGGAGTCCGAGTGCAAATGTCTGAGAGCAGATGAAGCCTAACAGTCAAATAGTTGCTGTTTAAGTGAAAAGGCCATATATCAAAAGCACACCCACCTCATAAATAATAAATGTACCGGTGTTTATGACTTCATAAGACTTTAACTTAATCTGATGGATTCAATCTAGTTTTAATGGATGTAGCTAACTAACTAGACATTCCCATTATCTATCTAACCCACACACCTGGGGTAAACATTCATACAGTCTTCATACCCAAACTCCAGATTCAAACACCTACATACTTTATCATTACAAATGCAAGCGCGCAAACGTCTGTGTCCTGGATCTTTGTAAAATGAAAACCTGCAATTGCAATATTATATAAAGTATAATTATATTGGTGCCGATAATGACAGTATTTGGCTGATTTGGTATTGGCCAGCTGTCATCAGAATTGGGAGAAAACACTGGATCTGTGTATCCCTAGTTCTAGTGTCCACTGTCCACCACTACAGGTGCTATACATTACCAGACATGATTTACTCAGTTAAGAACTACAAATTGTGAGTAGATGAGTTTTCTCAAGACATTAAAACTTAGTCAGTCCTTTTTTAATTGGTATGATCCTTCTTTTCTTTATGTTTCTGTTACTGTTGTTCTTTCTGCCTGAAGACACATCACACATCAGCTTGACAATCATATCTAACCATACGCAGCCTTGTCTATATCTCTGCCAGTTCCCCCTAACACCTGCTAGAACGCTTTCCACCTTCGCAGGGCCGGGGGTTACACAGCAGGGCGTAACTCAGCAGGCTGATTGAGGCGGGACCATGTTTTAATTCACTTCTGAACTTGTGTATCTTCCTGCCTCTGTGTTTGGGTAAAGGTATTTTTGTGCAGTACCACTGCGAGCAAGGTCTCAAGCCCTGTGTCTTGTCTGTTCAATCGCGAAGCAGAGAAAGTTTACTGAAATGCAGCCAACTCACTCCCTCGGTTTCCCTCTGTGTTCGCTGTTCATCCCCCAACACACACACACACTCTTGGTCCTCAGACCTCTGGCGTGCTGGATTTGAGTTACGTGGCCACCTTCTCCTCTTCCTAATCCCTTCAAATGAGAGTTTTGGACTGCCAAGGAACTCCCAGACCAGCACACAAACACACACACGCACACACACACACACACACACACACCAAAATTGTAGCCGAGTTTTCAAGTGGCCCTCTGAGATATTCCTTTCAGGGTTTGGTGTCCAGCGAGGGCCAGCCACACACACACACACACACACACACACACACACACACACACTCCATTGCACATAAACACTGAGGGGCAGGCCACACACGCACAGATACACACGCGTAATACATGCACACACACAGGGAGGGAACAGTGAGGCATTGTTCACTGCTTCCTGAGAGAGCCGGCATCGGGATCACAGGAGCTCTGTCAGCCCGGACCCTTCCTCTCTCTCTCGAGCCCGGTCATCCAATTCAATCTGGAGGGCCATGAGAGAGCACATGTTCTTCTGGCTAAGAAAGGGCTAAAAAGCGCGTAGATCACTCAAACGTGCGTGTGCGTGTGTGTGTGTGTGTGTGTGTGTGTGTGTGTGTGTTTGGTCTTGTTGCAGCGCCGATGATTTCCAAAAGGCGGAGGGCTATCCCAGTTTAGCTTTTGTATTCGGAGAACAGTAGTTAGCTATAGATTATTCATGTTTAGGTTCAAAGCCCTAAAAAAATCATTCTGACAGTTTAAGAAACCTTTTCAAATGTTTTGGTCTTTTGGGCGTCAGGAGCTCTGCAGTTCCATCACAAAGCAATCTAGCTAGAAAAACAGATTTGTAAATGATTTGTCAGTGCAATATATTAGTCTCAGTACTGATACCAAAACGTGAGCAATAAGAACACGCTTTTATAAATACCCCATTTTATCATCTAATGAAATTACCCTTCTCAAATGAATCGAGTGTTAAATGACGTGGCAATACAAGAAGGTGTACAAGAACATTGCCTGAATAAAAAACAGTCTCAATTAAAAAAATATATAATATAATATAATAAATATGAGGACTTGGTGAATCACTCAGATGTAGATTATTAAGACATACACGGAGCTAGCTGTTTCACCTCAAAGACCGCCACTATGCCTGCCTAATGTTGTAGGCTATTACATCACCTAAAAGCGTTTCTGTTCGGTCAGTGACTAAATAGAAATGACTGTAAACCAGATATTTTGAAATTTTTTTATTATTATTATTATTCTGTGTAAAATCCTTGTTGAGAGGATGTGGAGGTGTTGGGGCCAAACATTGGCCGCAGGTGATCTCCGGTTAACAACACAACGGAGCCTTACGTCAGATCTCGTGTGCTGCTGAATGTTTTAGCATGTGTTAGCCTGGCTTGGCTGCTAAACGGCCCCGCGGACTCGTTGCTGAGGAGCCAAGGGAAGGACAAGTCATCGATGTCAACGCACTGAGAAAATAGTCCACTCAGGGGACAAGTTACAGGGACGAGAATTCAAGAGTTGCTTGCCAAAACAAGGATATACTGTGTCCCCCTTGTGAAGAGTGAAGTAAATTGTTTAATAACTGAAAAGCAGATTATGGGCCACTAGTAAGATTACGAGTCCTCTTAAGACCTTTGTTTGGGAATTAAAAGTAATTAATCAAGTCTTTGACACGAGTCATTTCTATTCAAACACAAAGGAGACATGGAGTTGTACAATTCTAACAGCTGAGGCTGACCTGCTGTCAGCTTATTGATTTGTGAATGCTGAATCATCTGGGTGTAACTAGCTAATGGGGCCAGTTTTGCAATTTTTGGGGATTTGGCTAAGTGCAGTCAGGCCTTGGCGAAGAGAAACTGCTGTCAGGAGGAGCACTCAGGAGAGGGGGGAAGGGTCTTCATCTGACTGTTCATGTTTAAAACCTGTGGAGCAGTTCCAGCTGCATGCTCCCAGGGCATGGTAATGATGTAGAGGTCCCCCCTCCATCCCCAGAGGCTTGCATGTCTCTACTGGCCTACAGAATCCCTATCATTTTCCACCATGCTTTCCAGTAGTTTGACTAAACCAAAGCCACGATGAGTAAGGGAAATAACTGATAGAATCACTTAAATGAAGATCTTATTTCAGTTATGGTGCGAATCAGTGACAGGACAATGTAAGAGAATAGTCATGTGAGAGGAGTTAAAGACTAACTGCACAGCTTGCAGGGTTTTAGTAGGAGCAGAAAAGTTGATGAAAAAAGAAGGAAGCGAGAGACCAAACTTGGAAGGAGGAAGAACCAGCTTGGTTGCTGCTGACTTCCAGCTAAAGCTGGACACCAGCCTGTTCGAGAACCATTGCATTACAAGTGAATACAGAAATGACTGCTGAGAGTTTTCTAATGACCCTGAACAACTTTTGACATGTAACAGGTTTCTTTGAGCTGTAACTCCCTCAGTAATAAGTTCAGTGTGATTTGGTCTAGACTAAAATATCTATTGGATGGATTGCAAATAAATGTGGAACACATGCCCATGGTGCCCAGAGGATGAATCCTAATGACTTTGGGGATCCCCTTTTCATCTGATGTCACCAGTAGGTGTCGAGCGAAATGTCAAACAACAACCGTTGGATGGATTGCCATTAAAATTTGGTACCAGCATTCATGCCCCCATCAGGACGAATTCTAATCACTTTGGTGACTTTTCCTCTAGCGTCATCCATCGGTCATCATTTTAATTTTGTCCGGTATTAGACTTGCACACTCTGAGTGATTAAAACTAATATTATATAACAAAAAAGGTCCTGTCCAGTTAGTTCAGGAGTTCATTTGATCTTTTTACGCCCAACTGAAATTACGTAACTTTGTCTTAATTGAATGCCATTTATTGTCATTGGCAAAGCAATTATAGAGTAAAATACAAAACTGTGTCCTAACCAATGGCTGAAATAAGAAGTGGAAACATGGTTTACTGACTTTCAGAAATTAAATTATCTGTCACTTTCTATATTTAGGGAGACATTTCTTTGTGCAGCTTAAACCCGGAGAAGGAAAGTATATCACGGTGACGATAATGTTTGTCTGCATAGCTTGGTTTAGCCTCTGGCCTCGTCTCCATGTGGCTCCTAATGGAGCAGAACGTTTTCTCTGCTAATCTTGTTTTTAGCTCAGTGCAGTGATGTGTACAGACTTTATCTCCTCAGTAACATAGATGAGACACTCCCTACCGGCCTTGTCAAAACTTAATGGACACGCGTGCACACGCACCCAGCAACACGCGGACCTGCACGCACGCACACGCACGCACACGCCTTGTAAAGTCCAACCTTTTGTTCTCATATACAAAAGACACTCCTCAATAACAATCAATCCTTCAACCAGAACCACCAAAGCAGGGAGTGTGTTTTGGCGGCGGTGCAAGGAAGAAACAAAGCCCAGTTTCACCTCCATTTTTCGGGGTGAGCGAGCTCAGATCCACGCATGCATGTGTGCACCTCCCCATCACCTCTGCCAGTGGCGGCTGTCATCACACACCCCGTTGTCTCTGCCCAGACTCCACTGTCAGCAGTTTTTGTTGGGATGTGTCCTGATTGTATGCAGATGATATATGACGACCTACTGTGCTTCCTTCTCTCTCATCGCAGTACTGACAGACAATGAAGAGTACGTGGATATGGGAGTTTTTAAGATAGGTCCGTGGCAGCGCTGGAAAGTAACTAAGTATATTTACGCAAATACTTGAGTACTTGTATGCTACTTTATACTTTTAGTACATTTAATTGACACTCAGTTACATTTCAGATTAAACTGTGCATCAAAACATGATTAGCTGATAAAATACGATGCATTATTGTAGAGTAAACTGCCCAGTAGTCCATAAAGTGGTTACAATCAGCTTCACCTCCACCAGAAACATTAAAATGCTATTTAAACGTTAATATTTCGCTAATAATAGTCGAGTATTATATGTTAAATATTAATATAACAATCTGAAAGGGGATAATATGAATAATGAGTAGTTATACTACTCTTAAGTAAATGTTTTGCTGATAATACTTCAGTGCTTTTACTTAAGTAAAGCTTTGAATGCAGGACTTTTACTTGCACTGGAGAAGTCCTTGGTGAACAAATAGCAGCTCTGCTAAACTTTCTAATAACATGGTATAAAAAAAAATAAAATACAGCTTCAAAATGTGGCTTTAATTGGGAAGATTGTTCACCCACACACAAATAAGCTTTAGATTTGTAATGTTTGCCCAAATGAAATTATGATCCCAGGTGCAGACATTTCTCCGCCAAAAAAATCAAAACGTCAGACCCAAATCCAAACGAAAACTGGACTTTCTAATGTTAGATCTTTTGCCTTTCTCATCCCTTTTGCAAGAAAGGATCAAATACAGCTTTGGTTTTGTGTTTGAGCACGTTCTAGAGGTTTGAAGCAAGTGAAGTTCAGACAGTATAGGGAAGCATCCTTCTCAGCTTCATGCCTTTTGTATATTTTACCTTGATATTACGAGCCTCCCAAAGTTGAGCTACATCTAGATAGAAGCTTGTAACCGGAATTTGCACCGACTGGAACAATGACATGTGCATCTAATTAGATTCATTATGATTCGTCCTCAAATAGACTTGTGAAGCCATTGAGGACATTAGTCATTCTTTTCAGGACTGGGCAACATGTTGAGACTGTTGAGATGTGGCCCCGTTCTTTCACAAAGAAACCTAGCTTTTCCCGTAAGTGCCCCGTCCTTCCCGCTTGGTTTGAACTAATTTACACACACACACACACACACACACACACACACACTTAGACACAAACACACCGTTATCTTCACCAGGAACAGGGAAATCCACTCATGCATAAACACGAACAGTATTGGTGAGAAAAAAGCATGGATAACAAAGAAAGAAGTAAAGAGACCGAAAGAAAAGGCAAATGGAAGGCAGAAACAACAGAGACAGACGACAAAGGGAATGGGCTTCATTTGAAAACGGGGGTCAAAAGGAAAGAAATGAATAATAACAAAGAGCAGGGGTGAAGGGGTGCAGCTCTGTAATCTCTCTCTCCTCATCAGTGCTTGTTATAGAGTCATTAGCAGGGCTTTCGGACCGTGACGCTTACAACCTCCCTGATGGGTTCTCACACACACACACACACACACTTACATGCACATAACTCCGCAGCCTGTGAGCCACATAAGCCTCTTTCTACATTTCACTTCCTAAAGATGTATTATTCGACCTGTGCTGCCCAAAATTACATGAAAACATTTCGTATTTCAGCTGCGATTAGCTGCCAAACAGGGGGCGTAGCAAAAGGGGAAAGAAACAATTTCCCCTTTGCCTCAGAGGAATTGTTGTTTTAATTGTCTCTTATTAGATGCCTTGATATGAATACAGTGAGTGTGTGTGTGTGTGTGTGTGTGTGTGTGTGTGTGTGTGTTCGGTTCGCTCCAGAAGAAACTCTTCAGTGAGACCTTACATGCATTCAGTGTTGTTACATAAGTTGTGGTCTTTCAGCCGCCTGGTCCAGCGGTCCGTGTGCCAAAACATTTTGGTTACATTTGGTCTCAAAATTGTTTCCAATTCCCAATTTCAGAATGGTCATATAATGTCCGCGGTGTGTTTTCTTTCTTTCATTTTCTTTGTCTTTCTACAAGTCACTAAAAAGACAAATATGTGGTGTCCCCCCAAGGACACTTACACCTCACGAGTGAAAGCACGCAGAACTTCTGCAAATAACAAAACATGTACAGACAAAGTAGACAAATGCACCAAAAGGAAGAAGCTAGCAAGAGGTCAAGAACAAAAAAAGAGTAGAAACATGCGCAAGGAAACAGACTGCAAAATGAGTTGATTAGAGCGGCGCAGAGCGAGTGTGCTGACACTGGAGTACAGCTAAGGAACACATGACGTGCATGAATGTGCCAAGAGGGCAATGAAAAATAAATAAAAGCAGTGATGTTCATATGAAGTTATAGGAGCAGTCGGTTATCATCAGAGAGCAAAGTCAATAATAATTGTTACATTAATAATAATATATGCAGAGTGCTCAGTGGAAGGGTGGTTATATGCATGTTGTAGTGCTCTATATATATCTAAAATTGTAAGATTACAATTTATGATGAATTCTGGCCCCTTATTTAACATTGTCCTCTTCGAACCTTTTGACAGTGTGATGTATATTCATTTTTTTCACAAAATTGAAATTCGGTAGTCGTAGTAGTTTAAGAGATGCAGTTTGTATGGAGACGGTTCAGATCCCCCTGCAGGATTGTAGTTGATGAGGACTTTTATTCATTCGTCAGTACAACCAGAATGGATTTGGAGCACGTTATGGTATTGACCAACAACACTGTAAACATCATGCAGAGAGATTTGCCAGTTTTTGCCACAAGGCAGTAAAACTCTAACTCGCAGTATAGCTCCCTGGTAATACTTTGTTTTAATGTGTTGTTGTTCTGTAGGTGCGTAGCCAGGGTGTCACAGAGGAGCTCAAGTGCCTGAGTTTACTGAATGCTCTGGATAAGGACCAGGACATCCCTGACCAGCTGGCCCAGCTCTTCGGAGAGCCCTGCATCAAACTGGCCGAAGGCATCAAAGCATACATCTCCAAGGTAGGAAAAGTATATTTTTTTAAAAACGACATTATTGACATTCAGAATAAGTACAGTGCACGCAGAGCTTCTTTTTATATTTCCCCTATAAATCCCCCTATAAATGTTTTGTAGAATAAATGGCTTTCAAAGGTAAATAACCTCTATCGTATTAGAATATTGGTATTGCTGTTGGTATGAGTCCAGTCTCCAGGAAAGTAGGTCCAATAGTTTTCCAGTGGTGGAAATTATTTTGGGAGGAAACTCTCACGCACACTCACATAAAGGAAATATTTTTAGTAAAGGCGCTTTAGAGGCTTTTTATTTTTTAAACTATAGTCTGGATTCAATCAATTTAGTTGATGGCAAGATGGGGTTTGTAGGTGTTTTGTAAATGGAAAGCAGCAAACAATGCACAACCAATCAGAATGAGGAATTGGTCATATAGTAGGCTATGTCGTCAGAAAAATAGGGGCAAAAGAAACATTTTCTTTCAAAGTGATTAAAAATATATGAAATGTGTGTACGTTATAAAGGGAACGAGGTCCATTAAATTCATTGTTGCCAAGCAAATACCACTCCCACATTCTGAATGATCTACTTCAACATCTTCATCTACTAGCAACAATGTTAAATGATGAAATCCAGACTATAATTTTTAACCTACCAAATTATGTATTTTGGATATTAACCTAAATGAACGGTTAATATCTGCTGCCCCGGGGTTGAAGAACAAATGGAGGCGGGTTTCAGGGTGAAGCAGTCTGCTCAGTTACAGCGAGCCGAGAAACATCTGCGGGGACTGATGCATGACTGAACCTCGAGGTGGGACTAATTGGGAGTATTTGTCATGGTAATGGCAAAATCTTCAGATGCGAGGGAGGAACACATCAAATTAATATACGTACATACATACATACATACATACGTGTTGAATTAAACTGAGAAGAACAAAGATGAGAAGATACAGTTCCTAAGTCATGGGTGGTTTATACCTTTTATTATTATTGAAAAGAGCAGATGTACTATTTTTCATAATAACAGTATATATTCAATAATAGTAATAATGTTTCTCACTCTTTCAGCGTTGACTTTGATGGATTGAGTGGTAGTGAACCATAATTAGTATTGGAAATGAGAGAGCTACAAGTGAGACAACTCGTTTTACTCCGTTTGCATCAACAAACGTGCACCTCCGCCGGCTGCTCAACTTGATTTCCACAGACAAACCCTTTAAAGTTAACTGTTCCAGTACCAGTGACTCACTTAAAAAGCACCCAACATTAGCTATGGAGATTTGCAAATGTGCAAAATGTGTGAAAAGCCAAACGAAATTGAGCATTTGGGTAATTTTCATTACTTTAGCATCCGTGTAGAGGTGGTTGTGGTGCAGAGATTACTTTAAGCGTTTGTGGCTCTGTGGGCGAGCGTGACCTTTGACCTCGCTGCCTGCGAGGGTGTGTGCGAGCGCAAACATGCCTTTCTGATTCAGGCCGTCAACAGTGTATCACAAGGCCAATCAATCATTGTTTCTATCATTGCTAACACAATGTGAGACTTCAGAGCATAAACACCACTGAGCCTGTTTTGCTACAAGGTTATATTTATGTGCTCTAACTTGTGTGTGAGTCTGTACCTGAGAGAGTTTTGTGCCCCTGGGTGTTTTTAGGTACGTGTTAGCACACACACGTATATGCAAATACACTTCTGGCTGTGTTTGCACAGTGTTGTTTGCATGCCAAGTGTTTGGATTGAACCTGCTTGGGTTTTATCAGCTTTATCTGTAAAACCGGTGCTTGATGAACCTGTGCCAGACCTCAGTCAAATACAGTTCAGGTAGTTTAAATAAATGTGGGCGCCCACTTACAGATGAGTGGATTGATTGCAACACGGAGGTGTTAACGTAAATGTGTCTTTGAGCAAGTCCTGTCTGTATCAGACACACTTCAAACGTGCAATATACCCTCTTAATTGTGTCACCTGTAGGGATGCAGCGATCAACCGGTTTCACGATTAACTGCGCTTAAAAACGTCGCAGTTAATTAATCGCAAAGGTTCCGCAACGCCGCGTGTTTCTGTTGCGCGGAACGAAAACAAGGTTACACCGGCGGCGCGCCAGTTTAAGTGACGTGCTTATTGGAGACACGGAGGCTGCTACTTTACTAGATTAACTATGACAGACATTTACATTTACATTTAGTCATTTAGCAGATGCTTTTATCCAAAGCAACTTACATATGAGAACATTCAGAAACCGAAGGCGCAGCTTCGGGAGCATTTTGGGGTTCAGTATCTTGCTCATGGATACTTCGACGCACGGCTGGGGGATCGAACCGCTGACCTTCCGATTGGCAGGCGACCGTTCTGCCACCAAGCCACAGCCGCCCCAGCCGACAGAGGGGCAGAACAGCGACGCTTTATTTCCACCAAAGAAGCGCCTGGAGTCAGCAGCGTGGGAGCATTTTTGGCAACGTTGCACCAAGAATGACCAGGGTGTCACTGAAGATGACGATCTCCTGTGTGCGAAACCTGCCGTAAAATACTTTCTGCTAAAGGAGCGAACACAGCAAATGTGATGCAGCACCTGCGGGATCATCACGCTCAAGTCACGCTAATACATAATAACTGAGTTCAATTACGTAGCAAGTTACTTAATGAAACACTGGGTTGAACATTTTATGAATATCTGAACATGTAATACATAGAAAAAAAAGAACTTTGCTTTGAAACATAATCCGTTTTATTCTAGCTTGATGCAGTCCTTGTTAATCAACGCTTGAATGTGGGCACATTTCATGAAAAAAAAGCAACATTTTGAGCGTAAAGCTGAGAAAATCCCGTTTTTGTCAAAGACTACGTAACGTTACAGATCAGATTCAGAGCGATGACCAAACACAGATGGAGTAGCTCGAGCAGATCGAGCATTTTATTCAGTAACATCAGGACGTTGTGATTTAGACGCCGTTTAATGTTGATGATCGCGTTATTTTACGCGTGCTTCTGCTTCCATAGGAGATCGTTTGTTTCTGCTTCTTCGTCTGTTTTGATCTGGAGTTTCGGCACCCTTTCAGAAGACGTGTAATAGCGCCCCCTAGCTTATAACGTGAGATGTTCTCAATTTATTTCCATCATTTTTAGTAAAACTTCAAACAGAAAAACCAATATAATAGACGTGCTTTTCTCAAGCCACATGTAAAAGTTCAGCAACAGTTCAGATTATTCCCCTCAGTAACAATTAATAAGGATAAAGTTAATATTAGTTTTAGAAATGTGTTTGTTTTTATTTATTTTCACTGTTCCGTTTTATTTCTGTTTCAAAAGCCAGCAAGATATTTTTTTACCTTCATTTCCAAGTTCTCTGTAGTTTTTGGCAACTGTGTTCTTTCCATTTCAAAAGGCAGCAATGAATAACTGTTTAAAATCTAACGAGATTCATGTTCATGTGCTTTTATACATAAGTGTAAAATGAATGAATAATAATCGTGAAACCGTGATTATTCCTCAGACTATAATCGTACCAACAAAATCTATAATGGTTGCATCCCCAGTCACTTGTACCAATGAAATTTCAGCAGTGGTATCAGTATTTTTTGCTGTAATTTCTAAGCAGATTTAAGGACATTCAGTCGCGATGAACATCTGAGTTATCCTCACTGTGTGTTCACATTTGACTGAGTTGTGACTCCAAGGAGTATTCATTTTGATGCTAATTGCAGGCGGTAAGGGTTTTTAGGTCCCTTAATTAGTTTGTCGGCAAATTCAGATAAACTGTTTTGGGGCAGCTGTAGCTCAGATGGTAAAGCAGTAATAAATCACAGGGTTGGTGGTTTTGACCATAATAAAACACAAGTAAGTCACATTACTATCACCCATACACTTCTGCAGTAAGTAAATAGATTGTGACTGACACCCATTAAGGTCAGACTCCCATTAGTGAATATGTTGAATCAGCATGAAAATACCAAGGACTCCGGGAAGCTGTGTTTTGAGAATCCCCCGATGCTCTCACTCACACACACACACAGTCATTCATAAAGCCGCTGAGTCGCCCCATTGATAGAAGTCAACTTCTTGCAGACATAGCAAGAGGACTTTTCCAAGTTAGTCTGAATGTCGGGATGCTTACAGCAGAACATCTTCAGCTCCCTTCATTTCCTACAGCCTCCACAGCAACACACAGATGCAAACCACCATCTGCCTTTGTTTAAGCCTCCTACGTCCCCCCAGCCCTCTCTCTGCTCTGCTAGTATGATACAATCGGAGAGTGCTGCTCCATGCCCCCTTGGTCCTCAGTGGACGGGAACAGGAATGTCTAGTTTTTCTCCAGTGTAACAAATGGGTAACACAGAAAATGCATGGCGACACACATCCAAACAAATTTGCATCCCATAATTCCGATCCAAACATTCACACATGCAGACACACGTATTATCGAGCTATTCCAAATCCCATTAATTTCCAGGTCAGCACTTTGGGTGGGGGGTTTTTGTTTTCGGTTTTCCCAACTGATGCTGTGTGAAAAAGAGAACATTAAAAAGGCAAACTACCCCTGAGCAAGACAGTTTAACCCCTATCTGCTCCAGTAGAGCGTCTTGGTGACTAACAGTACAACACAGCTGTCCAAAAAGGAGTTGCTGAGTCGAAAAAGCCAAAATGGTGGTTAGATTGAGCTGGCAGACCAAGTAGGCGCCGTCTCGTTTACTTATAAAATGGTTCAGTGAAAGTAATGGAGATCCAGATTTTAAACCGTGGCAACAATCTATCCAGCTTTTTACATTTTACACAGATGAACACTGAGGCTGGATGGCAATTAAACAGTTTGAATTACACCAGTTTTATCATGTTTAACTGTGCATAACCTATGCAGCAATCAAGCCCTAATTACAGTACTTTTCTTTTGTGTCCATTTCCATTGATCAAACAAATACAGAGGTGAATGAGTAATGCTTTGTCTAACTAAAACCTAATCTAGAAGCATAGGCACGGCATATACAGCCTAACAGTCTCATACATTCACAAAATCAAAGTAAATGAAAACCAAGCTGGAATCCCCTCACCTCGCCCCCGTAACAGGACAGGAGGCCAGTTGTGAGAAGCAGGTCATGGTCCCTATGGTGCAGGACTAAAAGTCCGAACGTACTAAATAAAAAAAGAGGCACAAACTGGGGCTGACCATCTCCTGGGTCCCGCTTCATACTCGATCTTCTCATGTCGAACTCTTCCGTTAACCTTCCGTGATGCTGTGGTTGTACTGGTGTACTGAGCTGGTCCCAGGTGTAAATGAGTAGCAGAGGGTCACTGGGATAATATTCCTGAGGACAAATGGAGGTCAAGTCTGACCAAATCCCTGCTGCTGCAGCTTGTTGGTGTCTGTAAGGTGTCCCAGCTGTGGCAGCTAACAGGTGCTGGGAGGAAGCGCTGATCACGGCTCCTTACCGCAAATCAGCTACTTAAGGCCATTTGATCCAGTGCTCTTTTGCAACAAGTAGAAATATTTTTGACTCATAGTACTTGGATGCAAATGCTAAGCCCTTAGTGCTGGTAGGATCATGAAACAGGGACCCGTATCCATTCAAGCTAAGAGGAAAAAGAAGACGCGGGTTCACAATGGACATATAACTGGTTTTGGATTACGATATCAGATATCTGAGAAGTCCAAAGCCAAAAATAAGGTTTAACTAGCCACATAAATGCAATAAACCTATCCAACGCTTCAGTAATACGTTTGAGAATGCACTCACACAAGCCCCCACACGTTGTCTCTGTGCCTTATAGCTCTGGCACAAAACCAACAGTCCAACAAGTCCAAAACAGATGCTTGGATTTGGTTCACTGAAAAGCTTAAACTATGCGGTTTGGATACGCGCTCAGCCTCACTCGCTCACGTTGGTTAGAAAAAAACAAAAAGAGAATGACAAGCAGTGAGTGTGAAAGGAGCAGAGTATGAAAAATGAGGTGGAGAGAAAAGAATGGAAAACTAAAACTTCCATACTAATGGAAATGATTATAAAATGTTTTGGCTCCGCATGTAGATTCCTCTGTGGGGCACACACGCACACAGACTGTATTTAATGAGTGAGCGATGGTGTGACAAATGTGCGTGCCGGGAGGATGATGGAGGACGACGACGACGGCGATGATGAGAGTGGTGTTGGCATGAGACGAGGAGGACGGTGATGAATATGGAGACCAGAGTGATGGGAGTGAACTGAAAAGGCGTCGAGGTCGGAGGTCGGGCCGAACAAAGCCAAACTGGAGTAAAAGAAGGGAGGAATAATGGAAAGAGTGTATGAAAGAAAAAAGAAAAAAAGGAGGGAGGAAGTGAGAAGGAAAGAAGCTGTTGACAAACCCAGCTGGACAGGCGCTAATAATAAAAAAAAAAAAAAAAGAAAACGAAAGAGATGAGAGACGTGGAGGAAAAGAGGGGAAGGGGAAAATGAAGGAGCTGCAGGAGAAGGAGGAGGAACTGATGAGAAAAGAGAGAGAACTGGTACGAGTGGCCGAGAAAGCAAAAGAAATATCACAATGAGGTTTTGATTATACAACACTGTGTGGAGGGAAAAGAAAACATCATACTGGCTGAGTTAAAGCTCAGCCCAAATAATAATCCAACAGCTCAAATTAAATTACTAATACAAATGGACCACACTGGGGGTTTTCCAAAGCATATAACAATCAATTTGCAGACACTTAAAACTTGCCTGGGGAACATTGTTATCCATCACAGTGAGCAGTCAGCCTGCTTATTTTTACACTATCAAAGGGCATCATTTTGAAGGCTCTTCCGTGCATCACTTTGAGGTTCTACTGTATCTCCGCGAGAATCTTACCAAGTTGACGCATTTCGAATAAGTTGATGTGACTTTTATGAAAAACTGTTTGTCAGCCAATGTCAAAAAAATGTAACACAAAGCACTCAGAGTTTCGGTGTTTTTAGTACCAAATTGCCTCCATCGCGGCTCAGAAAGGAAACACTGTCCAGGGAAACGGAACGAGAAATCCACGGGATTTGGCCAAAGCGGACTGACGAGGCCTCGTGTTAGCCTCGGCTAAAGTAAAAAACAAAACAACAACAAAAAAACCAAAAAAAAACCCAAGGATGGTGGAAAAGAGGGGACACCGAAAAACAGAGGTGCTGCAGGAGAAGAGGTAGAGAGATGAGAAGAGACTGTGGAAAATGAGTTTAGAAACACGTAGGTTTTGCAAAATGGTCAGCAGTAATGTTAATGGGGTAGACTCTGAAAAACAAACTAAAGTGTCGGCTTCAGGAAAAAAGAAAAGAAAGAGACAGGAAGGGGAAGCTCTCCTGGAGTTTCCTTCTGTTTTGGTCTTGACGATGAGAATTTCATTTCAGTTCTTGTGTACATTTACTGTACTGCCTTGCATACACGCATTGGCGTGTGAATGATTTAAAAAGGGAGACAGGCAAAGCCTCAAGGACGAGCAAAAGGCTGGAAAAAGGCAGGGGAGGCGAAGGGAGGAGAGTGATGGGATAGGAGAGAGGAGAGAAACGGCACCGGGGGGGATTTGGGATGGCATGCGTGGAACTAAGCTCAGGTATTCAAGTCTTAAGCTTTCAGCCCCGTTGGAGACCGGGGTAACCTCCCACTTACTCCTACTGAGCGATTTAACTCTGAAAAGACGTTTAAAAGGTGTCTATTTACACGTCTATTTGTCTGTCGACGTCTCCTTTAGATTAAGGTAATTCAAGGTTGAAAAGTGAAAGTTTAGGAGACATCTAGTCTTAGCTTAACAACGTAACATTGCATTGTGCGATATGAGCAAACAGAATCGGTGTACATGACAAAAAGTAAACGGTTATTGTGTAAACGTGGGGGTGGGCGGTGCTAATGTTAAATAGTTATAGGTTTTATGCTTCTTTTTTTTTTTTTTAAATGTACAAAATAAGGTCTAAACCCGGGGCTATACGTGGCTCCTCAGAGCCAGAGCATAGAGGCGATGTTGAAATTCCGTCTATTGCTCGGCGGGTTCCCTTCGCGCTTCTACCCTGCTGTTCTCAGTTTGAGACACAGCACGAACGTCAGCACCTGCTGACACAAAATGGGCAACACATCAGCTCTCAGCTTCCAGTTGCAGTAATGGATAACGCTCGGCGGCAGAGCCAGGGTTATCGCATCCACAGCAGGAATTCATATTATCACTCGCTCAGATATTCTCCCCTGGGTCTTAACTGTGTTATATCCTCACCATCACTCTTACTCAAAGATCCGTGGGGTAAATAATGGCTGCATATGTCTTAGTCTGACTGAAAGGATTCAATTTTTGTTTTTTGGCAGAGTCAGGTAGGCAGGTCTTGATTGTTTTCCAAGAATTTCCTATTTTTACCACATGTGCTGCGGATAGCTGACTGTGTGCAAATGGCAAGATGGTACGAGCTTGAGTTTCAAAGTTCAGTCTTGGCCTTAGAAACAGCAAAAACAATCTCCCCTCAAGGTCCATTTAGCAGCTGTTCAGGGGCTTTTGACCATACCACATGGTCTTCATCAGGAGATAAGAGTTGCAGAGTTGTCATGCAGTAAACAAATGTAGATTTCCAGATTTCCAGTTTTTAGAGCACTTGAACGTTAAATTTCAACGTTCATTCTCGGCCGTGGAAACAGCAATTTAGGAGCTGTTCAGAAGCTTTTGACCATATCACCTGAGCTTCATCATAGCACGGACGAGGAGTATATAAAGTGCTCCGGAAAAAAAAGGGCATTTGCACGTCTACATTTCCGTGACTAATGGACAAAAACTACGTCAGCTGATGAAGATCATGTGCTACGATCAACAGCCCCCAAACTACTCAATGGACCTTGAGGTGAGATGGGTTAGTCAACAGAGGAGAAGAAACGTGTGTGCTTGCCACCATCTCTGCATCCTGGATCTCTCATGGGCACAACCGCTGCAACAAGTGGGAAATGAGCTTTTGATATTAGAGGTCATAGTTCAGACTCCCTACATCGATCCAACCTCGTTACAGCAAGTTCAAGATCAGAAGAGCTTTCAAATGTATCACACTGTCTTCATCAGCATCAGCTTGATCAGGAATGAACCATGATGCTTAACTTTCAGGAATAGAAAAAGTGTGACAGCTCACATGTCAACAGATCCATCTCCATGACCTCTGAGCAAACTCTATCCGCTGAAGAAGACCATGGGATACGGTTGAAAGCACCCCAAATACGCTAGTAAGTAGACCTTGAGTTGGGATTGTTTTGTCAAACTACTATTTCCAAGTTAAAAAATAAACTTGGATGCTTAACTAAATAGATTACAAGTACAGTTGTAGGATTCCACCCGAGAACAGATTTCTTATTTTCTTGTTATAAAATTATTGGAAAATATGAAATAAATATGTAATAATCATAATAATGAAAAGAATTAAGGATAAACAAGCTGTTTTATTGGTTCTTTTTACTGTCGACCCGTCATGTTTCAGCAAGTTATTTCTAATCAAAGGTCACTTTCTTTAAGGAAACAAAGCTCCCCTGGCCTCCCTTTGTCTCACACAGATGTATTGTGGGTGTCGAATCTCTCAGCCTGCTCCGTGTCAAAGCAGTGATGTCATAGCAAATATTTGGGTTTTGACTGCTGATGCAAAACAGCTGTTTTGACATCACTGGTCAGGGCGTAGACGGACACACAGCACACGTCAAAGTGGTAAGCTTCAGAAAGCCTTGCACCATGCAATTCAGTTAAGTTGCTCTTTGAAGCCAAATTAAGCACTTGGACGTGTAGAATTTTCTTAATGAATAAAACTAAAAAATGTGTCTTAGCCTCTCAGTCGGCTCTTATCTTATCTCGACATCGCACAGTAAGAATCTAAATGGACTTTCTGTTCCTTTTATCTCTCCCTCTGCTTGCCTCTTGTTTGCCATATGAAAGACCTTTGTGTTTTACAAGCGCAAGGTTTGAAATCTGTGCTAAAAGATTTCTGTGCTTCTTTTGTTAAGGAAACACTCGAAGAATCATCTCCAAATAAAGGAAATTAAAAAGGATTGTGCTGAAATGGCCCCCGAACAGAGAGGGAAACACTGAATTGAAAGTCATTTATTCACAAAGCTCTGATAGAAGTCAAAGAGACACATGACTCATATCATCAAGCATGAACATTTCATTACCTTTAAGGATTTTAAAAACCCGTGAGTTCTTTGACTAAAATTATCCTTAATACGTTTTCCAACATGACCTCAATGAGCCCATGCAAGAGTCAGCGTCAGTCAGTGTAGCCTTTTCAGATCAATGAACAATGTGCCATGCTTATTATTAGCTTGTCTTTCTAAAAACACTTACACTAGTTTGATTGTGTGTCGCACATAAAGATAATCATGTCTCCCTTCTCTCGTTCTTCGTGCGTCGAACTACAGAAATGAGTGACAGGATAACATCATATCCTGTGAAAAGCGATGGCCCCATTTCATAACGGTAGGCTTACTAAAGGGCAACACACACAGGCTGCGAATGATGTAGATCCGAACACCGGCCCATGGACAGCATCTGCCACTGTCCCATTTCCCCAAAGTCGACACACAACAAGGCTACAGAAAAGCAGCTGTTTGATCACATCTGATTTTGAGTGTTTCTTCTGTCTTTACGATGCACGTGTGCTATGAGCGTCAATCGAAGGTCACCAGAAGTCGCGTTGCTCCACGACGAGACCTGTATTTGGTGCACTTCAAGGTTAAGGCTGCCGTTATTCTACTTGTTTTGTTTTTTTTTAAATCAACAAATCCCATGAAAAGACCGGCACCAGCAATGTGTTATTCCATCGCTTGTGCATTTGTTGGGGACTATTTTCAGCTGTTGATTAACACACATTTGTTGCCCTAGTGAGTATTTACAGCAGTGGTACGGACTCAAAATAAACTAGGCAAAGGCGTGCCTTACTGATGTGTTATTTAATAGTTTTTGTTAAACAAGGGAGGCCTATGGAACAGGGAAAGGTTTATACTGTATAAGGCTTTGGATACACACACAATACTCGTTAGTACAATCAATTTATTGTCAGCGGTTAGCTATAGGATTAGTATGACGCTGGTGTGATACGCATTTACTTCTGCCTTTTGAATTTAAAGATGTAGTGTTTTGATTAAAGGTTATGGGTTTAGTAGGCCCATAACTCATAAGAGAAAAATAAAAAATGTATGCATGAGCCTCATGTGAGACTCTAGATGTAAGTATAACCACCCCATCATAAATCAAAACTCATTAAAAAGTAGGTCATCTCACTCGCAGGTAACGATGAAGAGATGTAGGGCGGAGTGACGTAACCATAGCAACATTGTTCGTTAGAGTGGCAAACTCTCGGTCTGATCTGGGGTTTGTTTCATGTTTCATTCTGAGCTGCACTTCCTTATCTTACCCCGCTCTAGAGCTGGCTATTCAAAAGCAAATGTCAGTCACTGACATGCCGTATACACACACACACACACACACACACACACACGCACACACACACACACACAGGGAGGGGTGGAGGGCTGCAGTGTTGTTAGTGATTTCCAGCTGATACACAAACACAAAAGACCTCTGTGTCTGGCGTCGACCACCCTCCCTCTCCTCATTCGTCCTTCAGGACGAGCTCCTGGCCAGCGACCCCCAGAAAATCCCTCCCCTGCCTCCATCTCTACGTCCCAACTCAGCTTTTTCGAAGACAAGAAGCTTCAGTGCTGTCGCCATATATGTATTAAATGCTAAATGCTAGTTATTATGTTATGAGATTTATTATTTTCTCTCGTATTTTCATATTGGCCTTGACCCTTTTGTCTTTATCTCACTGACCAGTGCTGCAAAACATTTCAAAGCCTTTTATTATTACACACGTGTTTCTGGAGCTTCTTTACTCTAAAACTGCGGCTTAAACTAACTTTCAAATTGTCATCCTCTTGTTCAGTTTTCTTGAAGAACCATAATGAAGTTCAAAATGTGACTGAGTGATCAGGTTGGTGATAAAGAAAAGCTGATCTATTCATTGTTCACAGTTTTCTCTCCTTTTCGATACGCTGAAGATGTTATTCACATGTTCCCTATTTACTATCTTGGCTCTGAGTGATCATAAACAAAAGGAGGAATGGATGGTTCTCGGAAAACCTTTCACTCACAGAAATAATATTTTACATGGGAACAAATGTAGAAAAGACAGTGAGAGGCCAAAATGAAGAAAACTAGAGGGTTTGGGCTTAAAGGGCGGGTAAACTACACCCAGAGTCAGGGAAGTGGGAAAGCAGGACAAAAGAGCAGACGAGATTTATATTGCTCTTGATGAAACCTGTCGATACATGTGCGAGCAATAACAACCATCTACAGATTGCAACACACAACACAACTGCTGAAGGAAAAGAACACTGAATTAAAGTCTGAGGATTGTATTTCTTATGCAGTGGGGAATACGCGTGGAGAGTTTTATTATGATCTTTTTGGCAAAATATTGGAAACCTTAATGAGAACTAAAACTATTTGATCTTATTAATTATTGTATTGTTTCACTTCCTCTTTGCTCCTGTTCTTTGGCCATATTCTCATTTTATCTACCTTGTATGGTTTTGTTTCCCTCTTTTGCAAGGCAATTTGGAACATTGTTAAGAAAAGTTCTATATAAATAAAGTGTATTAATATTATTATTATTATTATTATTATTAACAGCATTCAAGTTTTGCATCAAAATCAAATCATTACAATAGAATCGCCAAAATCATTGGATTCACTCGTGAGGGCTGAGTAAATACTCAGGAAGTTTTTGCATTGAGTTCAACTTTGATGAACTCTCGCTTTCGTAGTGCTGACCTGTGAGCGAACAGAGAGCCAAAGAGTCCAAAATGGAGGAAGTTGTTGTAGGTTATTAGCTGTGTTGCACCATCCACTTTTATTAAACATCGTCTGCCAAAGTATACACTTCTCCACAAAAAGAGGCATGGTTTCCAGAAATTTATGAGACAGGAGTTGATGGTTTAAATATGTCTTTCACATAAACTATGTGAACTTATTGTGAATTTTCCTGTTAGCGAACAAGCTAACGAGTTTGCTAACTGACAGCTGGAGCTTCTACCCCCCCCTCAGTAACTCTTGCCAGGGAGGAGTAAACGGCCCAGAAAAAATAGAAAGAAGCTTTGAGAGCTATTCTGACTTAATAGTGCTACCATGCTCCCTGCTTCCTAGGGTGTTAGCAATTAGCTTACCAGCTACAATAGTTTACACACTTTCTGGTGTGATCAGAGTGTAAAACCTGAACCTGAACTTTATAACTTTATAGCCCTTTAGATGCTGTTGAAATCTTCACCGATTTAAATTTTTACCCAACACTATTTTATTTTAGTGCCCTGTTATCATATTTTCATTGAAAGATGTAATGTTTTTTCCACAGCATCTTAAAGTTTGAATATTTTCTAGGTTAAAAACAGGCAGCAGAGCTCCAACGCACCCTTATAAAGATGCAAAACCTCTGGGAAACATTGCGCAAATCGCAAGCATCTACGTATTTGCACATGGAGCATTTACAGACCAAACATTGTTATATTGGTACTGCCACTGGTGTCTTTTGGGATAAACAGGCCCAACACTGTCGCTGCTAAGCATACTCCAGGCTTTGCTGCAACCTTGAAAATGTGACATGTTGGTTGCGTCTGATGAAGTCATGGTTTCATTCACCACAATCAAGGATGTTTTTGTTGATTAGGTTTTATCGAGTTTCCTTCTGGGAAAAATAAAGTCCCTACAGTACACTAACGGCCGCAGGAAGCGCTTCTGTGAATTCTTCATTGTTGTGTTCACGTCTAATATCATCTCTTGACCACACGGTCTCCTTGGCTCAGCCTTGTATCTCTTTTTATTTATAGCCTACTCCCTAGATGTGCACCGACTTCCTGGACCACAATCTGCCTCTGCTATTCAGCATGAAAAATAAAATGGACAGGTTGGCATAAACACGACTGTGATATAAAAGAATAAAAACACACGAGTCCCATGAAGTCATTACACTGTAAGCAGAAAGTCTGAAACCACGCTGAACGTTTGATGAAAGGGCTCACCACCTGGCAGGATTCAGCAAGACTCGTCGGATTTGTTTTTATATAAAATATATTTCCTAAGGGCTTCGGTTTTGTTGTTTTTTTACAATATATTCAAAGGTAGCTGTGGTCTTGAGAGATAGCTTCGTGTAAACCACAGACAGGCGAGTCTGGGCCAAACTGAATCTTAGCGTTTGTTTTCACCTGCCAGATGCAGCAGATGGGGGAGATCATTGGACAAGAAAGTTAAGACAAGGTTATGATCGACATTTTGCTGATGAATCAGGGTTTTATTGGGGTTTTTTTTTTTATTGTGTTGGAACACTTTTGTCTTGTACATTTGCAAGAGTCAGGCTGCCACTGACACAACTGACAAGGCTGTGCAAAAAACAACACTCAACCAAACATGCAAAATAGTCAAATTAATATTAAAATATAATGCCTTAAAAATACTATTTCTGCATAAAAATAATAAAGAATAAACTGCAACGGTAAAATGAATAACAACTCAGATTTGTAAATGCAAACCACTGCTGTCTCCTGGGTTTGACAGCCGATCAGACATTTTCCCCACCGATGCTTTCAGAAAAAAGGTTGACTGCTTTTTAACTTTGAATTATATCCCACTTTCTGTCCGTGTAGATTAGCACGTCCAAAAATCCTCCGTCACTGGTTTGCTCACTAGATCATATTTTTTAGGAGAGGCCGCGTGCAGCACGTGCAACACACACACCGGCTTACATTACATGCTATAAACCCGATGTAACACGTTACAGGATATAGTACAGGGTCAAAAGCCTGTTCTGATTCGATTTGAAGACTTCTCTGTATCTTTGAAAAAAATATATAAAAAAATGATATACCTGTATTCTGGCACACGAGGAATTCACACTAAATGTGAGCGTTATTTAGCATGATCCACCTATGACTCAACATTCAACATGCCCACAAAACTATTGTATGAACTTCTATAACCTGTGGCAAACCAAATCTGTACTAAACGTCTCTTACAGAAGGCCCATATTTACCATACACAATGCCAATTCACCTAACCTTCCGTCACTTGCCGGAGCAGCATGTTATTCCTGCACCATGGGCCCATAAAAGGTCTGACAAGGTCAAAGTCCGTGCTCAAACAATAAAAGTGATATGAGGATATCATGCGGGCCAATGACTGCGATTACGTGCACACACACGAGTGCCGCTGAGGCAAGCATCTAGCATGGTCTTGTTTTTATGCCGTATCACGTATTTTTGGGACCAGAATTTGACGGGACACAACAATCGGCGCTGATGACTTAAGTTGTTTACATGCCACAGTATTCTGACATTTTCAAATAGAGAGCGTGTATCGTTCCTATAGGTGTGTAGGTCAATTACAACATCCACTTCATTGTACGACTGTCAACATACGGATATAAAATGCAAAACCTATTTAGCAATTGGATCAAAAAATCTTTAGCGCTAATTTGATGTCAAGGGTATAAGCATGGCATTTACTCTACATATCCATTAGTTCAATTAATACAGGCGATTATTACAACATCAGGAATTGGACTGAGAACATAGAAGTTGGAAGAGAAATAGGAAATGCAGTCAGAAAACAATGATATCCCCCCGGAAAACCTTAAATATCGCATCCTTGTTTTGTATTACACTATATAGGTGATGTAAAGGCATTACATGTCTCTAAACACCTTTGCTATGACGTACTCATGCGGGTATTTATATTGATATTTGCTCGTGTGAAACGAAACTTAAAGCGCTGAGAAACAGAAGACATCCCCGCCCCTGGCCTAGTTTCATGCTGTCTGTGTCCTTAGGAGTTCCATGTTGTGAAAGGGATTAAGGGTGACAGACAGACCGACATAAAGAGACACAGGGAGGGAGGAGAAAGAGAGAATGAATGCAATAGTCAGCTGTGTAGAAACCGCCTCTGCGACTACAGTTTCACAGATGTTTATGTCTTCCTACAGAGGAACCAGAGAGAACAATACAGAAAGAAACACAAACAAACGCATATAGGAAGGTAAATACGCATACAAAGTGAGAACCGACTCAATAATTCACTGTTTGTCGTGTATAAACGGTTTTATCCTGTTTTTGTTGCTGGCTGTGAAACTGTACGCTGAAATCGATAAAAGAGCGGGAGGAAGAGAACCTAGCTAATAATGCAGAGTCTCGTCCACGTGCCTGGCGAACGTAAACTCGAAAAAGCAATAAAGGGTGATATGAATCTCTTCTTTCTCGTGTGTGTGGAGTCAACGGCTTCCTTAGCTGTACACAACATTTGTCTGGCAGGAAACTTCCACACCAAACAGGTCGGTTATCAGCGCCCGGCATCGGGTTGGCTACTGGTGCGTCACCTGTCGTAAAACCTTTACTGACTGCTAATGAGTGATTCCTGTTTGCTCGCAGACTGAGTGGCAGTATCGCTCTAAGCTTAATATAAACGATCCGTGTGCGTCAGGGTAATGAAACACATCATGCATTTTAGGCAATTAGCCAACTGTGCTCTTCAGGTTTGAATTTGAAGTTTGAATGTGACAACCAACGCAGGTTTGTCACCCTGACGCAACAAGCCGCAGCACATATTCTTTTGCATTACAGGAAATGTCAAGGTTTTACACATTTTACGCATTTATGGAGCACTTAAGGTGAGGCCAAGTTAAACTTTTGTTTGCTTGACAGAAACATTCTCAGCACAAGGTCCGCAGATTGTAAATTCTCTGGAGATCCCAGCCACATCTCATGGCCTTCATCGGTGGATGGAGTTTGCACAGTTGTCATGGAGATGGTTCAGTTGTTATCGCGTGGTCTTAGTGTGGAATTTCATGAGATGCGGCTGAAAGCTCTGGAAACTTTCCAGTAAGTGGTCCCTGAGCTAAGGATTTTTGTCAAACTACTATTTTAAAAGTCAGAAATGAATCTTCAAGCTCAATTAATTCATTGTTGATTTATTTTAATGTAATTTCAGTACTTTGGCGTACTATTTATCATTTTCTGTGTGCAGATTCTACTGTAGAGTCCAATAACTCTGTTAGCAAACGAGCCATTGCTTGTAGCTACACATTAACAGATGTACTGCTGCTTATACGTTATCATAGTCATTGGCTACGTAGCCTTCATGAAACGTTTTGGCAAATGGTGAAAAATGTATTTGCATTCAGTTCATTTCAAGTGCATTAATGCAGATTAAAATCTGAGCAAATACACAGTAGTTAAAACTATATCATTTTATAAAAAGTACAGACTTGAGTACAAAATTATTTTAATGAGTTAAAGGCTGAGGTACAGGGGGGCAAAGTTTCTTATTTCCGGTTGTCATGGATGAATTAAGGCTGCACAGCACTGAGAAATACAGTATGTGACGCAAGAAGACACGATCAGATGCGAGATGAGCTGTAAATTACAAAAGCCGGGCTTTAGGGTCGTAAGGTCATGTAAACCGGATTTCTTGACATGCTGTTTCTTCAAAAACCTCCGCCCGCCGCTCTTCTGCCCTTCTCCTCCACTCACATCTGATCATGTTAAGGTGCATCTTATTGCTGTCTGGGCACCGCGGCGCTGCGAGACCAGGCTGGACTGGCTTCTGTTCAACAAATGCAATGAGGGAAATAAAAAAGAGAATCTTTTCCTTCTGCATCCAGATTTACTCAGCCGGTCTAAAGACTCCAACCACGGTCATATCATGAGCCTGCCAACCTCCCTCCTACTCTTCTCTGCGTGAGGCTAGAGGCTCGAGGCTACACTACAATAGCCGCTACTAGATATTGTAGGTAATGTAGGTGCCAGGTTTCGTCAAGGAAGAACATACGTGAAACACATGAATGTGTGGACTATAAAAGAAGATCCTTTTGTTTGTTTTTTTAAAGTGTTATAAAAGTGCAATGGTAAATCATCTTGTAAAACTGTGAACAGTAAATTAATCAACAACAATTTTGTTAATTTGAAGACGCTGAATTTGTGGGGTTATCCCTCTGGAGCGGTTGACTCGGCCTCACCAGGAAGAACAACGCGGCTAATATTTTCCCCAAATCTACATACCAATCTGGCAATCAACCAATCAATTTAGCAAACTCTGGGTTACTTATTAATCATTGACCCAGCTTTAAAGGAACAAAATTAGCCATTAGGAACCCAAGCACTCAGCTGGCTGCTGGGGTTTGTCTGCACTACACATCCCAGGAATCTCATTTGCAAACACAACAAAACTGGGAAACACACACACACACACACACACACACCTAGTGAGGAATGAGTAGCCTCTTAGACCAGATTAGGGTTGATAAGAGCTACACACTGCTGACACACACTCAAACACACATTTCCAGTCCAGGCCTGTCAGGGTTGAGCAGCATATTAAAGTATTAGGTTTCAGCTACCGCTAATCTGCAGAAGAAACGTTGCTTCATGTGCATACTTGTCCCTCTTTCACTCTCCTTCTTTTCCTCTCTCAATCCTCCTCCTGTTCTTCTTTTTTTCCATACTTGTCCACTCTGGCTCTCCTCTGTTTCCCCAAAGTTGTTTTGTCCTCATTCCTCTTCTACTCTTGTTGCCCATAATTGTCCTTCTTCTTTCGCGCTCTACGGTTTTCTCTCCAACCCCCCCACCTCAGCAGCCTTACTTACTCTGCATGTTTGTACTCTCACCCTTCACAAATGACTCCATTAATCAGTTATCAGTGCAACTTGTGCGGAACAAAAAAGTTCTGTAAGATATTTCTTAGTTTCAACTGGGACACAAAGTTAAAATAATAGAAATAGTTTATCTTGAGCCGTGAGAAATGTTTGATGAAAGGAAAATTTGGATCCTTTGATTGCAATTGTACAAGGGTTAAATCATGTCTGGCTGCACCCTAATCAGCCAGGGTTATGCCATGTCTGGTGTTTTCAGATGTTAGAGGGGCACTCCACCAAACCTTAAATATGTAGTCACACTGGCAGCTTGGCTCTAGGCAATGTGGGGCAATCAGCTGCTCGGTCCACCTGTGTGGTCCAGACTGAAATATCTCAACAACTGTTGGCTGGATCACCGTGAAATTTGGTACAGACATCCATGGTCCCCAGAGGAGGTATTCTACTTACTTTTGGTTATTCCTTTTTCTGTAGCGCCACTATGGAGGTTGACATTGGTGGTTTTGAGTAAAATGTTTAGACAACCATTGGATGGGTTGCCATTAAATATATATATATGTTATTAAGAGGTGCTCTGCTTTTCTAACACCACACTTGACCAAACAAGTCCTGCGGATCTAGTTTTATCGCATCTAGACTCTTTCCCAATGATGTGGTCAGGTGCAGCAAAGAAGGATCTAGGAACAGTGCAGCTGGCTCAGAACAAAGCAGCTCGCCTTGCCCTTCGATGCACACTAAGGTCTGATGTAAACAACATGCGTGTCACTTTGCCTTGGTTGAAAGTTGAGGAGACGCTGACAGCGTCACTCCTTGTCTTTGTTAGAAACATTAATGTATTGCAAATTCCTAATTGCCTGTATAGTCAACTCACATTCAGCTCTAACATAGTGCACATACCTACCCCACCAGCCATGCCACCGGAGGCCTCTACACAAGTTCGTAAATCTAGAACTCCCTTCCAGCTCAGAAGGAGGAGCATATAGTGCTGAGGAGCACTATAAAGTAAGCTTTGAAAAACAAGTGAAGCAACACCTAACAGCCCTACGCCTGTCACCACATTTTGTACAATCTCTTTTTATTTATATGTAGAGGAATATCAACATGTATTCTATTTCACTTTGTATGTATATTCAGTGCTTTACTGTAAATGTATGTGAATATATATATATATATATATATAGTAATATGTTTGCGAGAAAGAATATTGTTAGTTATACACTCTTTCCAATTTTAATATCATGTGGTTGTTTTGTCTGGTGTCATGCTTTTATGTTTTGTGTGGACCCCAGGAAGAGTGGGGTCCTAATAAAATCCTAAATCCTGCTAGCATGTCTGTAGAATCACTTTTGTTAATAGATAGACTTCATTACAAACTAGGGGTGTATATTTTGAAAGAATTGACAGTATCAAGCATAGAGAGTCTTGATAGAGGACGTGCAGTTTTGAGTCGCATTGTGGGAGGTGTAGGAGGTCGCGTTTTGGATCTTGGCCCATTCTGGGTACTGAAAGTCAGGTTGTCTGAACCTCTGCTGCTGCTATTTTGATTGAATTCTTTAACAAATTACTCTCTTTCAAGTCTCCCAACTTCATGAAAGTGTAATACTAAATCGCTGGAGTGCCCCTATAAAAGGTGAAACACCTGCTCTTACATCAGTATTTTGGACTGTGAACGCCCCTGGAACAGGAGGCATGTAGAAGTGGATGAGACCTGCCAAAAAGACATTTTTAAGGATTTATTCACACCATCTCGTTTTATTCCCCCCCCCCCCCCTCCCCTCTACAGTAACCTTTAATTTTTTCCATTTGTTTCTCTTATTTATGCCTTCCTTTTTTTTTTGGTTGCTTTTTTTGATTTTTGGCCAGACAAAGTATGACGTGAAGAAATCAGACTATTTTAGTCTGTTGTTCTAAACAGGGTGAAAGAGGAGAGTTCAAGATATTTTTGTTTTTGTTATTGCAGCTGGAAAGACTTTTAGACTTGTGTTGTTACAGACTCTCCTAAAGCCCATAGAAACACACACACACACACACAGACACACACACAGACACACACACACACACACACACACACAGTGCCCTTGTGTGGGTCAAGCCTACATGCACACACATAAGGTCCTGCAGGCATTTAACTTGAACTTTGGGGCTTGTCACATCAGAGGCTACAGGCTGATTTACTCGAAACAAAATTGACCCACTTAACGAGGGCAGGAGTGACGTGTTCCACAGTAAACCACCACGTGACAACCGCTAAAACCCTCATTAAGGGCAAAGCCCACAAACACATAAACATGACTTACTTCCTGGTGGCAGAAAGCAGGCCCAGAAGCTGCTCCGCATGGGGCAAGAGGTTGTGTTGAACCTTCTGGCAAGGTCAGATGTACGGTATTTATTGCTTTAACGAAAAAGTTAATCACAGAGCATTTCACTGAGAGGCAACGTTCGGGCTGTTGTTTAATGGTTAGGGTCATGGTGAGAAAGTTTAGGTTAGGGTTAGCGTTACATCGGGGTATAATTTAGGCAACAAAAAGGGTTTTTCTTTGTAAATATGTAAGACTTTTTCTGCAGGATCACGCTTGGTGTCATTCACCTTGACCAAACAGCATTCGCGTCGCAAAATCGTCCTTTTATGATGGCAAGAATAATGATGCACCTGTCAACAAGCTAGGTATGGAAAAAGGCACTCTGGGGATATTGTTTACTCACTCATCCTGCTTGCTGATAGGACAAAGAGTTCGAAGTGTTTATAAAAAACACACATTTCAAGGGCAAGTAAAGCTGCAGGAGCCCCAGGTGATGCTATCAGAGGTCATTCCTGGTGCCCCGCAGGCATGCGTGCCATGCGGTCCCGTTTATGACCTTTTCAGCCTTTTTCCTCTGGTCTCTCTTTAATGAGAAGCACCTCAGAAATACTTCGTCCTTAACAAGAGGTGAATGTAATAACAGCGAATGCAATAACAGGGATTAGCTCGACCTGGAAGTAAGCAAAGAGCTCTTGGAGAGGATCATTTCAGAAATCCTTATGGTGAGCACTGGATGGAGCGGGGAGGAGAGTTAACTAGTCGTACATGTATATCCCGACAGTGCTGGTTCTAATGGACGTTTTGGAGTGAGATATCTGACTCAGTTAATAATAATAATAATAAACTTTATTTCTATAACACATTCCAAAACAAGAAATGCAGCTTGCAGCATGCTCCGAGTGCTTCCCATGAAAATAGACACAGAATGGACATAAAAACAGGGACAGAATAACATTATTAATGTAAACTAAGATGGAAAATATAATCCACTTGATAACAATATTAAAAATGATATAAAAATAAAGATGAAAATAAGACAGAATATATGGGTCCAGGGAGCCCATTTTGGCAAGGCAGACTGGAAAAAGAAGACAGATTTGCTGAAACTCCAACTCCTTTGTTGCAGCCAAACGCTGCGTATACTGCTCACTGCAGTGATAAATAATAATGACCTGGTTTAACAAAAACTCTCTATGGCAGTCAGTAGTTATTAAAATCCACTTGATTGAGGGAAAGAAAAATCGCAAATGCAAAATGTAGCCTCACCGTACTGTAGATTATAGTAGCAACTAGTAACATGCCAGTAGTTCATTGTTTGAGTTATTATTGATCGCTGAAAAGATTAACACCTTTTTATGCTCATTCCCATGGATGTAAGACCAGCATGACATTCAGTGTAACCTTTGTTATGGGTTTGTTTTGGGCTTGTTTTTAAAAAAATGAATATTCACATACAATTAATCTAAAGTAGTTTAAGTCAGACATTTATTGTTTGATTTTTATGGAGCTATATGGTACAAATAAGCCATTCTGATGATTGGAATTATATAACTGAAAGGTTAAACTGACTACATGCTGTTGTCTTCAGCAAACTGCTACAACAAGCTAAAGCACCTGGGATTACCTTATCCCATGATGCTGGCCATAACTGACCTTTCACTTAAAGGGCGGAGTAACGACTTCATCCAAACAAGGCAAGAAGTTTAAAAGTACCAGAAGGTTCATTTGATTACACATGTAATCACACTTGAAGCCACCTGTAGAGCCAAGAGGGTGCTGTTTCTACAGACTTGGAAGCTGTTGTGATGTGATCGCACCTGATGGAAATACTCTGCTCAGTCATGTGCTGTGGTGCTGCTGCTGAGAATATCGGTTTCTGCTCTAGCTGCTTTTCGCTGTGCCAAGTTGAGCGTTTTCATATGTTCATAGAAGTCCCCTTCAAGAAATAGCCATCCATTAGCTATGCTCGCGTATCCGTTAGAGGGTCACGGGGCGGCTGGAGCCCGTCCCAGCTGACCTTTGGCGAGAGGCGGGCGTCAATCACGGGACTGACAAATAGAGACAAACAAACCATTCCCACACTCATCCTACGAGCAATTTAGAGTCACCAATCGGCCTGACTGTTCAGGAAATAATTTCTCTAAAGAACCTCCTCACTACCTTAATTGCTACATGCATGTCTTTAATTTAGTGTCTATGCGATTAATTTCAGGTTCGACATCTTTCACTCTGAGTGTATTAACATCCACCTCCATACAATGTGTTATAAACACAAACCAGATGCAAACAGCGAGTCAGAAAGCACCGTAAACGGACTATAACTCTACATGACACTGGCGTTCACTTTTAAACATGCAGCTGGTCAGAAGTCTCTGACTTCCACTGCTGTGAACATAAATTATGCATGCAGCCTCTACAGCTGATTTCACCCTTTAGCCATGCAGTAGTGTCCCATGTGAGCTGTAGGTGTTAAAGACAGCAGACATGTTGAACTCGTATATTGAAACCATTCTGTTCTGGAGTCACCCTGACAGACCCACATTTTCTTTCTTTTTCATTTAATTTTTTCCCCCCCACTTTTTCTCTAAAAAATCTGTTGGCAATTTTCTCTCCGTCTTTATGTGTGTGTGGGCGTGCGAGCGTGTAATTTTATGCTTTCAGGAGTTGAGGAACGTGGCGCCGAGACAGGCACGCTACACCTAGCGAGACGAGCTAGCACGGCCAGGTCAACGCTCTGTACTTTACTGTATTGGGTTCCCCTTAGAGTATATAGGGTATACAGAAGTGGGGGGCCCCATGCTTGCATTCACACAGACACACACAGACTCTCCCTCACGCGCCAAACCCCAGAGCGATCATGTCCAATTTGCAAGTTGGGTTGAGTGTTCAGTGCAGGAGAAACAGGCCCGCTGCCAAGAATAACAACGCACTTATAGCTGGATGACCATTAAAAACAGCGGTGAAATTAATCACATTTCGGACCTAGTGACATTTCAGTAAATTAATCAGGGAGATTTATACCACGGGGGGCTCAGTGCCTTGCTTCAGGGCACTTTAGACCGGCCACATGACTAGTAACAGGTGATTAAACCTGTGACCTATTGGTTAAAAGGTGACAAAGAATAGTAAGCAATAAAAAGGAGACGAGGCATAGCGTAGAAGAAATTGAAACAAGTTTAAGAAAAGGAGGGAATAAGCCAGAGAAAGGGAAAGAGGGGAAAGGTTAGCATGTGTGAGAGAGAAAGAGGGAAAAGGATGAACAGAAAGGATGTATGAATGAAGGGTGATCAAGTGACAAATGTTGGAGCTCTAGACCCCAACAAACTAAGGAGTTAAAAGGAACGTTTTTAGAGAAGAGAGACAGGATGTTAGAAAAGGAGGAAATATGTACTGTAAATGTAATGTAAAATATATGAAACAGGGCGACTGAAGCTTGATTTACAAAGTGGGAAGGATATAAACAAAAGAGCAGACGGTACAGAAAGCATTAGCATTAGCGTGTGAGAGAAGACGAATTACTGAGTGTGTGAGAGTGAGAAAAAAGTGTGTGTGTGTGTGTGTGTGTGTGTGTGTGTGTGTGTGCACACATTTCCACGGCCTGGCTGTGTCTACATCTGGGGAAGATGAAACAGAAGCGGCTCGCTGGGGGCGAGGGATGATATAGAGAAGCAGGAGAAATACAACAGAGACAGGACGGAGAGAAGATGTGAGGCAACGTTTATAGTTTATGACCGTGATGACGGAAGGAGGCAGGAGAGGAGAAGTAAGATGTGGCCTGTCTTCCAACTTCAAACCAAACTCCACCGTTTCCACTAACGTAACCGAGAGAGGTGTTGACAGACTCTGTGCAACGCATAGCAGAAAGGGAGGAGCTGCAAGAAAGCGGGGAAAAAAAGGATATCACAAAGGTTCTGTGTAATATTTCCTATATTTGTGTGTTCATTTTTTTTTTTCCTTTTATTTACCAAAATATTACTATATGAATGATTATTAATATTAAAAGCCTGCAGAGTCGAGACACACCACGAGAAGGAAAGAATACAGAGAGAGACATATATACTGTAGGGAAAACTTCTATGCTGTGTACACTTTATAACAATAACATAGAAAACTAATTATAGATTTATTTCAATATGATTTCACCTTCAGCTCCAGTGTTGGCAAATTAACATTATTAAATCTTACTTAAGTTATCTGCACATATTCGACATGCATAAGCATATTATTTATACTTTTGCACTCTGCCTGGAACTTTTATTCTTTACTTAATAATGTATGTTTGTAGTTGTATAAATGGCCATTCTGATTCTCCATGCTGTACTTGTATTTTACTACTGCTACTTCTGTCTTCTCAACATTTACCACATCTACAGCATTGCATGTCGGTCAGGTTTCTCCCCTTTTAACGTTGTTTTTCTCACACGAATCAAAAGGTCTAAGGTCGCCTAAGGAGGCTGCGGTAAAAGTTTGTAAAACCCTCCGTGTCACATTTGTGATTTGGGGCGATATGAATAAAACTGATTTGCTGAAATTTAGCTATAAAATAAATAACAAACACATTTCAGTCTGCACAGTATTGCTTATTCATCCATCATAGCAAAGAAAAAACTGAACTATTGCAGGTTAATTATTAACTTCACGCATAAACGTTAAACAGACCCTTTTAAGATGAACAAGCAAAACCATTTAGCCCCATACACGTGGGAAAACAAATCCCAAGTCAACATTTATCAACCTCAAGTAATGTTTTACTGAAGGTGAAAGTCATGTGAGCCACAAATGTTACTGTTGGTGACAATCATTTACCCCCTCTTTCTTTCAGGTGACAGAGAACATCATCTCCAAACAAACCTTCATAGGTAAGTATCACACACACACACACAAACACACACACACACACACACACAAACACAGACCGCAATACAACAACAACGTTTCTGACATCCTTCCATTTCCTCTTCTCTCCCTCAGAGGCGAGAACCATGCCTCGCTCTTTCAACAACTCGGGGTCAAAGTTCATGACCTCGGTGGCCCAGAGGCCATCTGCCCACTTGACCCTCAGAGACACCAGCGCTCAAGGTGAGGCATTTGTCTCTCAGTGGTTTGGCTGAGATTGTTACTTTGGATCAAGGGTTTGAGGAAGAGTGCCAAGGACAGGAAAGTGGTTATCACAAACAGTTGTTTTTTTTTTTGTCAAGCCTAGAGGAAAGTTTATGACCACTGGAAAACATGGTGGGAGTTTTTCTGCTGAGCAGTAAAACACAAGACACTAAACAGCATTTATTCCTCGCCTACATATGTCTATTTAAATGATGCAGACATCTGGAACCAACAGCACTGAAGCACCAACGGCACGCTGATTTATATATGAAGGCAGAGGAGCACTGACAAATCACAGCTGAGCAGGGGCGGGATGTATCGGTGCACTGGTAAAGCATTTGTGTGCTTAGAGAACGAGAAGCAAAATGGTCGAAATGTTTTAAAATTGCCTCAAAAAGCATCAGTGACTTTAGTTATTTTCTTACAAGAACATCAGACTCAAACGGTGATGCCTAAAAGCATACACTTCAGTCTGGATAGACTCACAAGGGGACAAAAAATGCCTTCAAATATTCTTTAAATTGCCTTAATCATCTTTTTGTCTATTCACGTACACTTTAATATAAATTCAGGATCTCTGCTCTAGATCACTGAATTTTACCCCTTAATCTTCCCTTACTGTGCAAGTTTAGGGAGTAGGCTGCTTAGTTATAACTTCAATTAATTGGGTAACCATAAATATAGGGACAGGCTGATACATAAGCTACATTAGGACTTAAACTTGCTGTATTAAGGATCCAATTCAGTTGTATTATACATTAAAGTTACTTGTGTTGTGCCCATTCCACCTTAATGTCAAATATGATACACTGAGTTTTACGTCGAAGGATCTTGTGTCCAACCAATTTTTATTCAAATAAATATCACTTCCAGATGCTTTTTCCTACAGGAAACGCTTTTATGAACTGGCTTTGGGCTGCATCAGTGAGCTATATCAATGTATAAAGTAGTAAAGCAGATATTTATTAGAACAGCATCATAGATAAGAATAATGACAAACGTATGTGTGTTGTTAAAAGTGGAATTTAAAGCTGGAATGTGTTTTTCATGTGTCCGTGTCTGTGTCTC
>CM022475.1:15932676-15948741 GCA_011952105.1 Coreoperca whiteheadi
GGGGGGGGGGGGGAGGTTCACACTTTCAGCCCGGAGTTCTCATAAGGAAGTACATCAGCCAGGGGGTTGACCTTTGATGTTGTCTTTCTAATAAACCATTATCTTACAAACGTGAAGGAAACAATAGCGAGTTAGCCAAGCCAGAGCATTACTGCAGACACACACACACACACACACACACCTTCAAATCCCACATATGACAGAGAAGTGGTTATGATACAAGCAATTACCGTGCAACAGCCGGAACACCAATGGAAGCATTTGAAAAGTTCCTACAACGAACTCTCCTCTGAGGTTTTCCGATGCTGAATGTGCAACCGGCCACTCTACACAGCACGCAAACACGGACATGAATGATGAAGGCACAAAGCAGGGAGGCAGGAAATGATGCGTGCATGCACAGGAAAAGATGCCTGTTGAATGTGGAAGGAAAGCTTTGCCGACCACTGGCTAATGGCTAATAGCTGGCTCAGAACCAGCCAGCAGGCGAGCTGATGGTGTATTTTTATTTTTTTTTTAAATATAGAAAATGAGCAACTGCCTTGACTTTTACAGACAGAAAATACTGACTGGATGTCAGTTAAAACTTCCTTTCTATCTCTTTTCTCAAAAAAAAATAAATACATAAATAAAAAAACATCTTCCTCTCCTCAGCTTTGTATGCTGTGCTGGGCTTTAACAGACTAGATTCTGGTGCACTTGTGCATTTTGTTACCTTGTGTTGTTATCATTGCTTCCATTGTCTTCCTCATACTGTATGTAAGTCGCTTTGGATAAAGTCGTCTGCTACATGACTAAATGTAAACGTTAAAACCATGTTCAAAAAACAGGACACCTCATGCAAAGTTAGGTTTAACAGGTTCGCTGTCCTAAATCAGTGTGCGAGGTACATTGGGTCACATATTTCATCACTGGTCCTGTTTTCTGCCGTATCGTTTGTCAGCCGCTGCTGCTTTTGGCAAATACTCGTCGACATGATGCACCTCTCCTTTGCTCAGCCTATAGTACCCTGGCTCCCTTTTTCTTTTTATGGAAATCATACTTTATGAACTGAGCTATGATTTTTCACCCCAGTTTTCAACCCTGCTTCCTTTGCTAAAATATGTCACGTGCTGCCAATATGTCATCGTCTGCAGCTCATCCTCCCTTCTCCTTCTCGTTTAAGTTTGTTGCTCACCGTTCTCCTTCTCACCACCAGGGCTTCTTCCCTACCCGATCCCCACGCCGGGCCTCCACCAGTCCTGTCGCCATGTGGTCCGTACGTGGGCCAATCAGAGCTTTGGCGCTCACCTTTACAACATGAGCCTGTCCAACGGGAAGCTGCGAGTGCCTCAGGATGGACGGTACTACCTGTACTCCCAGGTGATCACACTGTACTTTCAGTACTCTTTCATTCAGAGGAAAAAGCCGTACAGTGTTTGTTTTGTCTTTCTCTTTCCACACAATAAAACAAATAGGAAATTATTTTCTTTATTACAGAAATGACTATTTTTGTTTTTGTTTTTTAAAAAGGGGAAAAGTGGACCTACAGTACTTTGATTAATGCTGACTACTTGCTTTGCTTTATTGTGATCATCCTTCCCTATTCTGCTCTCTCCTGCGTGTATCCAGGTGTATTTTCGTTATCCGTCCCCAGCAGCCAGTGACGGAGACCAGCGCAGCGTCAGCCACCAGCTGGTGCAGTGTGTCTACAAGAAAACCTCCTACCCAAGCCCCATACAGGTATTTCATCCCTTTCCACCTGAAATAATTTGGGCACTTTGATTGATACAAAACTATATCTTTCTTACCTTAATCTTCACTTTTCTGCGCAGCTCCTGAAGGGGGTGGGAACAAAGTGCTGGGCTCCAGACGCCGAGTACGCCCTCCACTCTGTCTACCAGGGAGGACTGTTTGAGCTGAGGGCCGGCGATGAGCTCTTCGTCTCCGTCTCTTCCCCAACCATGGTCAACGCAGACGATTCCTCCAGCTACTTTGGTGCCTTCCGCCTGGACCTCTGAGAGGAAAGGATGGAAGAAAAAGGGAACGAATGGGACCATGAGTGCATAAATGGGTGGGCTGCAGACGATGAGTTAGGGGCCTTTTGAATATCCGTTGATTGGAAAAAAGGGTCATTTTGACCGAGCTGTGGGACGTTGGCCTGGATCTGGGAGCCTCGATGTTTGCTTGAACGGATACGTTGAAGGATGGAAGGTTTGGGGTTTGAAGGCTTCGCTTGAGTAAACGCTGGAAGACAATGGGGTAAATAAAGGGGTGGATTTGTCTTCCTAACCCACCATTAAGCGAAAGCTAACCGCTGAGGGCAAGATATACAAAGATATATGTGCAATCACGCGGAAATGAATGTGAGGATATTGATTTTCTGTTGGAAATTGCATTTTCGATGTTACAAAGAGAAGTAAACCACAGAAAACCATTAAAAACCTTCAGGTCTTCCTATTAGTCGAGAATCGCCCCAAAAAATTAGGCCAACCTGCTGCCTGTATCCCAAATTAACACATGAATCTCGGTGTATTTCGCACGTCAACAGCCTTTTTGTGGGAAGCAATCGGACCCCCCATCGGATCAGAAGAATGTACACACAATAAAAACCCAATCCTGGGCATCGAATATGTGAGGAAGGACAGTGGAATGGTAGCATAAGAAAATCAAATGATCAAACCAAAGCAAAAGATTTCTGGAATATAACCTTTTTTTTTCTTTTTTTAAAAAACGTGCCATGAGAGTACTGTACATAAGAATGGCTGAGAATGATATTTAGACAATGAACTGTGATTTTCAAAGTAATTCACATGCGTTTTACCTTGACTGGACTTAAAACCACTTGGAGTTTGCTGAGGACTATCTACCTGCAACACTAGAACTGTGGATTTTATGCAAGGACGTTTTTTTAAGAGGATTGCTTCTTTTTACTGGATACAGCAATAAGACTGTGGGAAGCAGCATAGAGTGCCTTTTGAACAAAGAAGTCTGCAAGGAAAGGAGGAATGAAAACAGGGAGGAGGGAGAAATCTCGTAAATGCCAATAAGAATGAGCCCAGCAGAAGAAGATAAAAGGAAAGAAAGAGAGAAAGAGGCTGAGGGTGGTATGCAGCCCGACCAGTCTGTGTTGTTGATCTCTCTTTCACTTTCCCTCGCGATCTTTCTCCTTCTTTTCATGTAAAGAATTATCTGGTCTTTCTTGTCCATCCTGTGCAGCTGCATTTAGTTTTAAGTGTCTGTTAAGCGACCAACCAGAAAACAACAGACACACATTACGGGAACAAGATACACAGACACACGAGTGCAAACAGGCTAGTTGCATAAAAACACAAACAAAAAAGACAATCACAGCGCATGGTTCAGGTGATAAAAGGAAAAAGGTCTCTGTTCTTTAGAAGTCTCAGTTACACAAAACAGTTATGGGAGTATTTTAAGAGCAATGTTTCAACTTGTAGCTAGGACCTGCTTCACACTCCATTATACTCCCTGACATGTTGTTAAAACACCTAGAGGTCTAAAGACAAAGTCACTTTTGCGTCAAATTAGAGTTTTAACCTAGACATCTTTTGTTCTGGGAATCACCAAAACCAGCTGCGCTTTGGTTTCATCACAAACCAACAAACAACAGTTGGGGATGGAGAATCGACGGTACAAAAAAAATGTGCAAAATCACTTCTGGCTTTCTCACATGAAATTGGAGCCGCAGCGAAGATTGGCATTTAAGACGTTGTTTGACATTTTGGGGAACGACGCTTATTCGCTTTCTTTGATACCACTGTCATATCTGTTAAATATCAACCTAAAGCCAGGAGACAGTTAGCTTAGCTTAGCACAAAGACTGGAATCAGGGGGAAACAGCTAGCCTGTAGGAGGATTTTGTTACTTTTGGACAGAGCCAGGCTAGCTGTTTCTCCTTGTTTCCTCTCTTTGTGCTAAGCTAAGTGTCTCCCGGCTGTAGCTTCATATCTAATTGACAGTGGTATCAAACATCTAATTCTTGGCAAAACAGCAAATAAGCGTATACCTCAAAATGTCAAACTATTCCTTTAATATGCAACCTCCAGCCACGTAGTCAGATGTGTTTTAACATTATAGTAATAGTTAGTAATTAACTTTTATCTGGTCACCTAACAAGGAAACAAAATTAATTTGGTGTATTAGTGATGAAACTGTACTTTCAGACAGACCAACAATTGCTGACCAAGAGATGAATGCCTCCAATATGGCTGCCAGTCACATGGAAACACTGACAGATGAACAAAAACACATTTCCCGCCATTCTGATACTACATGGCAGCTGGAACACGGAGTCCCTCAACAAAACCGTTAATCAAGCGATCACAGCAAAGGTGAATTTTAGGAAAACACGAACACGGACTATTCGCAGACATAAACCATGCGCCGACTAGCACAGACTCAACCCCTACACACTTGTTTTTGTCTGATGCACACATGCATAATATGTACGCACAGAAAGGAGATACACACATATCACCTCACACCACATCCAGGCTAGTCTGTGCTCCGTACACACACACACACACACACACACACACACACACCATCCAGTGTAAAGAGACACAAACACACTCTGACACGCGTTCATTTATCCACACTGTCTAGCCTCCCTGTGCCATCTGGTAGTTGTCAGTGATCAGTCGGAGGCATGGAGGGAGGCAGGGAAGGAGGGAGGGAGTGTGTATGTATGTGTGTGTGTGTGTGTGTGTGTGTGTGTGTTTGTCTGTGTTTGTGCGCACTTACAGGACATGTTTGTTCAAAGGGCTTGGTTCACATGGACAATTCATAAAACGAGGTCAAACAAACGTACACACACATTTTTTTGTTTGTGTACATGACCCTCAATTTGTTTTCCCTGAGAGGAAGGATTTATATGCTTGCACACACACACACACACACACACTTTTATTAAAGGTGGCATCCAGGCTACGCCCATCCTTCAGACAGGTTACGTTATACTATGGGTTTGTTAGGGAAGTTAAGAAAACACAGCACATCCCGTTTATTTTTCCGTGCAAAGCACAAAATTGAGGGCAAATTTGATTTTGTGTTTGATTGCTGTTTTACCTGCGTTTTTTGCTGGGTGGCATGCACCTGCTCACGTTTCCGTTGGGCTTTCTCTCAGCCCACCGACAACCTGAACCTAAGTCAGTTTATTATAAACTTAGGATTAACTTCAACAATCATACGGCCTTTTCTTTCTTGCCCTCCAACCAAAACAAACAGTTCATTGTATCATTAAAGCATAAATCGCTGGGCCAGCTGGGAAAACGTTTGATTTGAATTTGTATGAGGCGTGTTTGTACTGGACAGTTTTGTAGCTGTGAACATGTGTAGCACATTGTTGCTAAGAAATAAAACAAATATTTGAACTTCCGCTATGTATGTGAAGATTTACAATGTGGAAATGCAGAGAGCAAAGAGAAAATCCTTCACCTGCTCATCCCAGTGCAGGCATCCCAGTAAGCACGGTTTTGGTGATTCGAAGGGCAAAAGAGGTCTACGGTGTCTAAAACTTGGGATAAACCTGGAAGACCAGCAGATTTAATTCACGCCGTACTGAGCTACTGGTCAGTAGAGTGGCTAAAGACGACCTGGAAATCCCGTGAGAACGCCAACTGTCGCGTGTTCTTTCACCAAAACAAACATGGATGGCGGCCAGCCTCTTGCACTGTTTCCTAATGCACTTTGGACTGAAAAGGAGGTAAAAATTGTAGCGTTAGAGTGAGATTTTGCTCGCCATTTCTTCTTCTTTTGTTTAATTAACGTTAGTTTCCCGTGGGGCGACACGCAAGTGACGTCATCCCACATATCTAACGTGTTAAAAACATCTTTATGAGAACATCAGGCGGCGACTCTATCCAAAGATTTAATATTAGAATATTTACATATCACACACTGTAGGTTTTCACCTGCCGACCTCCGCCCGGATCAGACCCAGTTCACCTTGGGTCCCATCACAGGGCCCCAGATAGCTGGAGCCTCATGTACCGTTCCCCGCAGCGACAGCGGTTCAGATCAAAGTACATGGTCTGATAAGTCATTGCCAAATCATAATCAGCTCAGTTAAGTTATATAGTCATTGAAATGCTTTACAAACATCTAGATCGGTGGTTCCCAAACCTTGGGGTCGGAACCTTTCTAAGGGTCACAAGATGACTCTGAGGGGTTACAAAATGATAAATCGGAAAGCAATCAGAAAAACAAAAAACAGGATGTTTTTCGCTAACCTTTGCTTTTTCTGAAATATTCGAAGGTTTGAGAGGTTCTGGTGGAACTGGCCACAACTTCATTAGCATCTTAAACCAGTGGCGAAACACTGCTTTATCTTAAGGGGTAAGATGCCTAAGAGGCTGGGAACTAGCAATCTAAATGTCTTCTTTTTTTTAAATTTTTATTGACTTTAACCGACGTCGTTTGACCGCCGTTTCCCCGAGTCACTACGCACCAAGATGCATCCACTCTGCTGGAGACAGTGAAAGCACTCGACAGTCTGCCGCTGACCTTTGACCTCCCTTTGTAGCAGTAGGAGACAAGCAAATACCTCTAGGGATTCATAAAGTACCCCACTATTGCAACACATTGGCAGTAGTTCTGTTGTGATTTAGTCCAAAGATCATTTTGTTAATTTTCTTTGCAGGAAACACAACTCATGACTCCCACTGGTTAATTAATCAAGTTCCTGAAGTTTAAATGGTTTTAATTTGCAGCACCCTGCGGAGCGAGCTTTCTGCTTATGCTTTCTACACATGCTAATTTAGTCTGCCTGCACAGTGTGGGGCCACGTCATCCCAAATCATCCCAGTAACTGGAGACATCTCAATCAAAGGCTGCATTTTGAGGCATAAAGACATAAGAAGTTCATCATTTAATCGAAAATTGAGGCCAATGCTAGATGCCACTTTCATTTCTAACCAGCAGTCGGGTAAAACCAAGTGTCAGCTCAGCCAGTTAGGTCCAAGATGCCGACTCGGCACTGAAATCCTGGTGACTGGCCAATCTCCCATTAATAGATCTAACAGACAAACACACCTAAAGCCAATATACAGTGAAATCAGGAAGTATTGGAACAGAGTTGTAATTGTACTCCAGCACACTGGTTGGGTTTATAATGAAATAATAAGGTTAAATTGTTCAATTTCAGTTTTATGGGTATTGGAGGGTGTCACTGTACTTTCTGACTGCATTGAAGGCTCCAATTCACATGAAAACCCACGCAGAAACAGGAAGAAAATTCAAACCATACCAAGCTTTCCCAGCCGGGTCGGGTCCAAACCCCGGGGCCTTTTTGCTAACCTTTGAGCCACCGTGGCGCCCAAAGAAGATTTATGCAACCAAGGTGACCCAATTAGAGTTGGATTCATGTAAGCGCTGCTCTGAAAAGTGCATTTCTCAAAAGGAAAACAACTAATTAGCCAATTCAAATCCAGTCAGCTGGACAAACAGCCTATAGGAGTGTCAGTTTATGAATGCGAGTTCGGGAGAGTGTGTGTGCGCGCTGACATTTGAAACGAGCCCTTTGTTAGCGGTCTGCTGTGAATCAAATACAAGGCCAACCAACTTGGCTGTTCCGTTTGTATTGTTAAATAATGCCCATGTTTCATATGTCAAATACACCGCGTAATTATGTCCTGTGTGTTTGTCTTCTGTGTGGCTCTGCGGAAAAATGCACAAAAGTGGTTTTGGACAAAAGTGCCTTTTGAACGCCGTTTCTACAGTTTGTAGCGTTACATTAGAAATTGCCAGACCGCGAGTCGGAACACATTATCCATCATTTGCTCTCCATAAGACCTGGAGAAAGATAGCCTACTGAGCGGTTACTGTGAAGCGCTCGGAGATCAAAAGCTCACATAATTCTGTAGTGGGACCGGTTTCTGGCTGTGTTCTTTTTTTGAGCTCCCATCCAAGGTCCATGCTGTGTTTATATTTTGGGGGAAAAAAAAAAAAAAAAAAAGGCGTGCTTTGCTGAACATGATTACGCATTTCCAAGGGATGTACATCACAAGCTCTATTTCAGTTTGACAGACTGGTTGTCTGAAAGCAACACTTTCTCTTGCTTAGGCTTTGGAGAGGGCGGGGAAACACCACCAGCCAGCCACTGTAGCTGCGAGGGTTGCCTCTCATTTAAACGTTGACGGTACCCGGCGGAGTATTTGTTTTGTTGTAAACAAGAAGAAAGTTAACTTTTACCATTTCTCACTATAATGCACTGTGTGTGTGTATCTTTGAAGACTAGTAAAGGTAATTAATCAGTCAGTTTTTGGATACATTTTAAACCTGCATTATTTATATCGATCTTTGCTACCTACCATCCTTCTTCCTTGCCTTTTTTTGTGTATTGCTACATTTCTTGGTGTCAACTGTTGATAGGTGGAATAGCTTGAAACCATTGGCAGAAGTGTGTATCACGTCGCCCCTGTACATGGTAACATCCATAAAAACAATGCTCCCTAGCGCTACCAATGGTACAAAAAAAAATATATACTACTACTATAAAACTCTACAGGGTGCCTTTCATCAACAATTGTTTGGAAGCAGATTGTAGTTACAGGTTGTGGGCTACACACATCTGATGCAGAAATAATGTCCTTGTTTGATTACACCTCATTGAAAAAGACATGGCAGAGAAAGTGATAGGATAACTAGCCTTACTCCAAGCTTAAAGTTACCTAAGTTAGTTAGTGGGCTAGTCTCCTGACTTTTTCACATCACAATACCACCTTAATGAATGGATAAAAAGAGCTCACTGTTATATTTACGATTTAATCACAGTTCACGCCAATTAGGTCATTAGCTAATTTTCTAGATATGTGGTTCAATGGCGCTTGGCTCTGCCAATGAGATGATTTCTGCTTCCACACTAGCTCCAAGAAACATCTGTGGCTTATACAACTCATTGTCGTTAAAATAGTGGCTTGTGAGTTTTGATTTCCACCCCCAACTGTTGCTGATGATTAACGTGCTTGGACCGTAGCAAATACGCGGTGACCTCATGTTGCTGGCACTGAGATGGATCAACATATCAACTCATCAGGGCCAGACTATGGACATTGTTCCACTGACTATAATGTGTTCCTGTTGCCAGTTTTTGCCTGAGCATGACATAATGAAAAACAATGTTTGTAGCAGTATAATCACATTTGGCAAACTTATCAAATGTGGCAACCGAAGAGGATAAATGGAATCCAGACTTTCAGACCTCCAGAACTTTCTATTTCAGAATAAGATTGAGAAAAACATAATTGGGTTTGTACGACTATACTTGCGAGGACTCTAACCTTAACTTTAAACCAAAGCCCAAAGAATAAATAGACTGCTTGAAGAGGGGAGGACAGGCAAATTGTCCACACTTTAGAGGCCTGGAATTGTGATTTCATATAAATAGAAATAACAATAACTCATATACAGTTCACAGTGAGTAGGAACACATGCCACAGACACAGTTTTAAACCACACAGACATGCACATCAAGAGCTTGTTTACTGCTGTTCTACTTTGACAAGACTGACCTTGTATAATTAAAACTTCAGAGTGTGTACTACTTTGATTTCGGGTGTTGACGAACAAACTTTTTATGCTAACAGGCCCACTGTATCAACCTTAGTAGCCCACCTCATAATTCACACCTTATTTATTTTCTCGCCATAAAAACACTTGCAATGCAGCCGTTATATCGTTTTCCTGGATTACATTTTTCCAGATCTTTGTACATTTTTATGGTCTCAAACACACACATTGGTTCGTGGCACTATCGTCGTGGGGACCCGTCATTGACATAATGCATTCCCTAGCCCCTTACCTTAAGCCTAACCATCACAACTAAATGCCTAACCCCAACATTAACCTAATTCTAACTCTAGCCCGAAAGCCAATCCATAACCCTCAAACAGCCCTTTAAAACTTGTGGATTCCAGCATTTTGGCCCCACAAAAAGGAGGTGGGACCCCACAAGCATAGTGGGCTCCTGGTTTTTGGACCCCACGAATATAGTAGAAAAAAAAAAAAAGCCCCCCCCCCCACACACACACACACACACACACCACTCCTTCAAAACACTGCCTATGAATGTAGACATTGTTCAATACAATTTTTTTTCTATTCTCAAAAACCTAATTTGATACCACATGAGGAATGTACATGTGAAAAGGGTCTTCTGTTGATTATTTAGTGCCTTTTAAAATAAAGCTCCTTTGTGTTACTTTGTGCTCAAATAAAAGTGCCTATTGTCAGTGTTGAGTCATTTATTTTGCCTGAATTAAACCTAAAAGAAAATATGTCACTTTCATTAGATGTTTCAGTAGGAGGGTAAATTGACTTGCAGGCGGTTAAGTCATTACTGAACCCGATATAAACATTGGTGTTTCACTTCCTTTAGCTTAAACTTTTAATATTGGGCTTTCTCTACTGCTAGCATGCATGCATGTATATTATATACACACACACACACAAATTTAGAGCATTTATATCAACCCATTTCATATCAAAATATATTCATTTGGGACCTAGCTTCCCAAAACGATCCAGGCAGCAACTGTGATCCACTACAGACGCTGTCTCAATTTAAATTTTGGCACCATAATCAAACATGTGTACATTATGTTCATTACTCCACCTACAACTGCTCCCCCAAGCCATTAAAATAACACGTGTTTTTAATCAGTTTGCCTGGTTAAAAGTTTAATCCAGACCTGAAGCTCACCTTTGGTCTGTGTCTTGCGCCACATTCATGCAGAAAGGTCATTATCTGGGGACATCCAGTAATTTGTGATAATTGCAGACATTGTCAGTAATATAGACCTCATGTGAATCTACCAAGTCTGTATTTTGTCAAATACAAGTTCCAGCACAAAGTGCCTACCATAATTTTGTGAAAACGGAGGTCTCCTGATAATATCGAGTTCGTACATACTAAGCGCTCAGTAACTGCAGCCATAAACTTGGCTTTTGGCAGGCTTCCCCCCCCCCCCCATTTTCATTCGTTGTAATATGGATGCAGCAGGGAAATTGAAGAAATGATTTGTTTTACTTTACGGTGCAAACCTCACAACTTCTGCATCTCAAGATGGAGAAGCAAGATCAAATCAAGGAATAAAAATCTTAGAAGATGACACTTGGATGCCTGCAAGCAGTGGGGAAGATTCTGCAAATTAGTTGTATTGTTTTGTAATGACTTTGGAAGCAAATAACGTCTCTAAAGTGTACAGTATGTAATAGTGAATGTCAGACTTGGCTTTATCCCATTTGAACTAGCTGCCAAAAGGTCAGTGGATAATTCATCATTGACATAACATCATAAATATCGCCTGCAAATAGGTCCTAAACTTTTAAACCCTGGGTTGTTTTTCTCAGTTTTTGTATCCTTTATTTACAGACTAAGAGATTAGTCACTACATGTCTTAGTTAGCCATACTATACAGTATATTGGTAATTTATGGATATGTAAGGCTACACGGAAATGGCATCATTTGGTATGTCAGTGGTAGGCCTACTAAGCATGTTCAAGGGCAGTTTGTATGAACAAAAAGTTGTACGCAAAGTGAAATTGAGTTGTTGCCTTTATGTCCATAATGTTTTCAACAAACAGCAAATGTCTGAAAACGACTGGATAGAGGGCGTCAGTGTTCCGGAGACATAAGATCAATGTTAATGGGATGTTTTTCAATACACCTTACTATTGTTACAAATGTTTTGAGAAAGAATCTAATGGATTTTATTATTATTGTTGTTTTTATTTTCAATTGGGATGTATTCGAGATTCAAGCACTACAGTTCCCATCTTGCTTTGGATGATATAAACAGGAAGCATGGAATCACTGAATTATCTGTGGGCTACACCAACAACTAAACCTCAGACTACTGGGTTGAACATGAATGCGTTTAGTTGCTTAGAAATTCAACTTATCGTTGAGAGAATGTGGTATTTTTATTTAGTCTCTGTGAAGTGTCTGATTTGTTTACTGAAACCACCCCTTTGCTGAAAACTCTCTTTATTTAAAGTTTAAAATCAAATGGTCTCAAAAGAAGAAGAGTAGGAAGCAGCAGAGATGGAGAGCAGGTTTGGAGCCCAAAACTGTTCAGACACATCTCCGTGTCAAACTCAATAACCCAGTTTCTATGGACCCGATTCTGTATCATGTCGGAGAAAGATAAAAACCAGCAGCTGTGTTTCTCTGGACCGATGCTCCAAACACGTCCAGCGGTCATAATAACACCAGTGTGTTTTTAGGTGTGTTGCTCTGGGTGTGTACGGATCACCTACGCGACACATCAAAACCGAAACATCTGTAAGTGCTTTGCCACTACTCTCACTCACCCAATGAAGCTGCAATCATGCTTTTGGTATCCAGATCAGAGCAGATGTTATTGTGAATTAATCCAGAATTTAAATCCCTTAACACTTTTATAACTAGCAGGCCTGCTCAGTCATACTGTAGCTCTTACTTTTTATCCTCCTGATGCTAAATTATGGTAACCCAGAGACTGGGTGCCATGGGAAACAAATATGGTAGTTCTGGAGAGCTATACTAATGTACAACACTGACAACGCACCAACTTTCTCAGATGCAGGGGATCCCTGTGATGCCCAATGACCTATGTCGACCATGCTGAGGAGCTCTACAGAGGGGTCCAAGGACAACATCCTGAGCCTCAATTACAAAATACCTCATAAATTCAAAATGCAGAGGGGGGCCCCCACCAGTGCTGAGTCTCCCCACCATGATGTTTTTCTCCAGTGGTCTCTCCTGCTGACTGGGGAGGGGTGAGAGGGTGGTGGAAGCAATTTACAGAAGCACTATAAGAAGGGATATAGGCAGCAGGAACAAAAAGGCATCATAGCTCCACAATCAGAGCGGTGGTGTAACATCGGTTGCCTTTCTGAAATGTTGGCCTGTTATTACAGAACAACTCCTCAAGCCTCATCCAAGCAGTGCAATGATTAAAAAGCCAGAATAAAGTGTCAGCCTTTTTGTTTTATAAATTGGACCAGCAGAGTCTGGCATATCACATTTAAAAATGTTGCCTTTTAAAACTGCAGGGAGCAAAATTCAACCACTAGAGGGCAGAAAATAGGCAAGTTAATGTTTGGTTAAGTTCATCTTTGTCGCCACCTGATGAATTTAGGTGCAAAATTCACACCCTGGTTCGGTCAACTGACTCTTGAACGCCTTGAGCTAGATGTTTGACTCTCTTCACTGGCTACTTTACTTTACTTCTTGCCGCAGGTTGTGAACTAGTACTTCAAAATTTTCAAAAATATCTAAGTAGATCGGTGAGATCAAGGGCCCACAACACCAAAACAATGATCTGAAACTGAATGAAAGCTGCACAGGAGAGTGTTGATTCTCAGTGGGATCAGCAGGACCGCAAAAAATCATTCCATACAAAAATATTGCTTAATAGAGTTTTATATATACCACCCTAATCAGGCTAACCAGTGTAAATCTTAAATACGAGATTACAGTGCCACCGAGCATCATTCTACTAGACTTTGTCAAACATTGACCACAATCGAATTAGATGTAGACTTTAAAAGGTTGATGCTAGGTTTTCTGCTGCTGTCAGTTTGTTCATCTTTTTGTGAACATAACACAGTGCTAATTCTCTTTAGGTTTAAAGGATTCGATCAGTAGTCATGGCCTTATATTACCTTTACAGCGATCAGTGTTTTAAATGGCATTTTATTTATTTATGACAATGAACATTTATCAACATTTCTGCAAATGTGGCAGTGTTAGCCAAATATGTTCAACTTTTGTCCCTTGGCCATATGAAGAATTAGCCATTAAAACAACATTAACAGTATTTCAGTCTATAAACTTTGGATTAATGACATTTTGGTTTTGCATCTATTTGGATTTGATCAAAACACTAAAACACAAACGAATCAAGACAAACTGAGGATAAGACTGAAGAAATCTAACTTCACCAAGCTATTTTGCAATGAATAGAGGCTGGGGGGAAAATACAGCTTAAACTGAAAAACAGCAGGGGCTTTTTCTTTTTTAAAATATGGTTTTCACTGGATGCATGCAGAATTTCTATCAAAAGTGACAGTTAAAGGTACAAAGGTATTAGCCTCAGTTACACCGGTCACCAATACATCATCAGTTTATATGACCCATCCAGGCACTGGAATTCAGACGTTTCATGGATTTAAACAAGTCTGATATGGCCAGTAAAGAGACTGATGGATGTTTTAGAGAAAACGCTGGCAGGCTGATGATAAAATTGACTTGAATTGACAACCTCCTAGACGTTTCCTGCCTCCCACCCTCCCAGCTCCATAAATAAAGAATCCGGTGTGGATCCATATAGACCGTCAGGGATACGCATGGATAGTAATGTTGACACTGGTGCATTTCAGGCAAACTGCAGTAACATCTGAGATTCACATTCAGTTCCGGCTTAATTTAGCAGCTCTTTAGGCCACTCACAGACTAAAAGACATAAAGTGAATGCCAAATGAAAATGACAACAAAACAACAACAGCAACTTCTAACACAATCGATTGTAAATTTCTTCTTTGTAAATTTAAGGAATGTCCAGTTTCATTACCCTGCAGAAGGGAATGTGTGCGATCTAAGCATACTATGTGAGTGTGCGTCCTCTCTGCTGCATCGACAGCATGTAGATCCATCCATGATAACATCAGACTCCAAGACTAATTCATCTGCAACAAGCATGTGTGTGGGCATGAGGAGGAAAACGTGTACATGTGAGAGATGACATATGAACAGTGGTGGAGGAAGTATTCAGGTCCTTTCATTAAGTAAAAGTACTAATACCAGTGTGTAACATTTAGGAGGAGCAGAAATAGAATATAATAATAATTTATCAGTATGTTTTCATTAGTGTATAATCACCTGAAAATTAGAATCGTTGTGTTTTCGTTACCTTAGAATAAGCCGTTTATATACAGAGGGAGCGGGTCCCCTTCCACAGAGGTCGCCATGTTGCACCACCATGTTTCTACAGTAGCCCAGAACAGACAAACCAATCACTGGCTCTAGATAGGACCTGTCGAGTTTCCGCGAGGGTGATGTGAGCAGTATTCAAATGGTTGCAAACTGCAATTTCACTGCTAGATGTTACTAAATCGTACATACTGGACCATTAAAGTATTAAAGTACTTTTACGTACTCAAATGCAAATGCTACTCGGTTTTCTGTATTTTCATTTTTTAATGTAAAAGCAGGATTTTCCTGTTGGTTGAGGTGGACCTATTTTGCAAAGGACTGCACTAATGACTGTCTTCATTATGGATTCGTTTTCTCCATTAAATCGATTGATTGTTGTTTTTGTAAAAATTCTGAAATTAGTGAGAGAGTGCCGTCACAATTACCCAGAGCCCAAAGAGACACCTTTCACAATGTTTTGTCCAACTAATAGTGAAAAATAAAATTAAAAACACAATTTGGCTCTTCATGTTTTATATGCAAATATCTTGAATTTTAAAATAAAAAAAACTACTGAAGTACAAGCAAGGAGGAGGTTTGCATCGGATAGGTCTTCGCTAGATCAAAACATGCAAATATCTCAAGCACTACTGAAAAGAATAATTATCTGGACACAAGTGGCTACTGTTGATCGTGGCTAGTTTAATTTAATAAAGTCTGGATGTCTTCTTTTTGTTTTTCAAATTTAGGGATGATTCACAATTTTAATCGTAACTCCAGGCAGTTAATGTTTATGTATGATTGCATGTTAAGACAGCTCATAGAGCCAGTCTAAACTTGCCAGTTCTCTTAATCTCAGATGGTTGGCGTGTTAGGATGGTTAGCAAACCCCACACAAAGTCTCCATCAGTGCAAATTTGCCGAACCCCCGCGAGTAAATTCCACTGCGAAGAAACGATCACGGTGCCAAGTTTCACTGTTAGGGATGCGGGTGTGACCGAGCTCTCAAACTAGCCTTTCATTATAACCTGCTCTGTGCTGTCTTCACTGTTAAAAAGCACTGAGAAAACACACTACTACTGCAGCTATGGGGGGGGGGGGGGGGGGGAAAAAAAAAAACCTTTTTTAAAAAATTTGGTTCTTTTTTAAAAGTAGACACAATAAGTAT
>CM022475.1:15948766-15979815 GCA_011952105.1 Coreoperca whiteheadi
AAGAGAGGGGGGGGGGGGGGGGGGGGGGGGGGGGGGGTACACAACAAGCACTTCTTACAGAATTATGATTCCTGTTTACAGATGCTACATGTAGCATTTTAATGTCATTAGCGCATTCATTTTTATATATAAATAATAATAATAATAATGACAACAAGTCAACTCAACTTTCACCTCCAGAAACACAGCATGCAAGTTTATTTAAACCCACTGCTCGAGTGTAACAAGAGACCTGTCTAATACTGAGTTTTTGATTAATGGAGGCCATTGGTCATAACTTAACACTTTATCTACTTTCCCTGACCCACTGTGTTTTCATAGGAGCGTTAACAAAAGATCTATTGGTTTTTTTTAATCTGCCCCTCCAATACAGAACCACCCTTCCTGACACACACCACGCAGTCACCTACATACAGCAGTAATCGCCATATCTGCATTCTCTTCATACTGCATCCCGCTTTCCCTCCGTCTCCCTTTTCTCTCACACATGCACACACACACACACACACACACACCAACACGACGCATCCATCACAGCGCTGCCACACACCCTTCATATCAGCAGTGCTGTTGTTCTCTTCACGTCTCCTGTATTATTACCCAACATACTCTCTGTTTTCCTAAGAGCCAGCCAGGAAATTAGTTTTATAAAAGCTGCAAAGCAAACACACACACACACACACACACACACACACACACACTGACGCACGCATAAACACACAGAAAACCCAAAACTTCCTGAAGAGACTAAGTGGGGCCAGCGCTCAACCTGACACACACACACACACACATTATTTTTTTTTAGGAGAACAATACTACCGTTTCAACCCTGCTGCCCCGACTACCGGCCATTTAAATGGGAATTTCAGAATCAGTGGGAGTGGTGCTATCAGAATACCTTGCAGGGCACCTAAACAATGCCGTTATTCCTGCAGCAAAGCAACAAACGTTAAAAGCCTTTGAAAAGGCCTTTAAAGCAGCCCTGCTGGGCACACAAAGGGTTTGTCGCAGGAAGCTGGGGGAAACTACCCGTGGAGAATGAGAAATTGAAAGGCTGTGTGGCTCAGAGTCATCGCTTTTTCACACACAGTGAAATGTCACTGGAGGCAAGTGAAATGTCACTGGAGGCAACCAAGCCTGCCAAATTAAAGTTGTGAACTATGGAGACAAAAACGAAAACAGATTCACTGATTGGGAACAGAAACAAATGATTCCCTTGGAAAAATGACGGGCTGGGAAAAGCCTAGAGATGAACTATTCAAAAGAATATTATCAGGACAAAAAAGTATGAGCAAGAAGCAAAGAAGGATAAAGTAAGTGATATGAGCTGCAATAATAAATCAACCAAATATGTTGGCTTATTGCTGATATTTCTATTTCAGCGTATATGTCGGCCAATGGTTACCAAGAAACGGCAGTGGCCAGTTTTTTAACACTCCGTGAAATGTGCCAAGTGTTGTGTGAGCATTCCTATGTAAGATATTCTGTCACGTTACGTAGTTTATCCACCATTACGTAGTTTATCCAGCAGAGAGAACTTTAGCGGTTTACTTTGTGGCGGCTGTGGCTTGGTCGGAAGTTCAGCGGTTCGCCTGCCAATCGGCAGTTGAGCGTTCGATCCTTGAGCAAGTTACTGAACCCCAGCAAGTTACTGAAGCGCCTTCGGTTTTTGAATGGTCCCGAAGCTGCGCCTTCGGTTTTTGAATGGTCAAGTCTGCTTTATTGTCAATTCTTCCACATGTACATTACATACATACAAAGAATTCGAAATTGCGTTACTCTTAGACCCCCGGTGCATACAGATATCACTAACAGTAGAGCCTAAAATCTAGATCAAATATAAAATTTAAGCTAAAACTACACAATAAGGGAATATAAAAATAAAAAAAAAAGACATAGTAAAAAATAAAAATAAAAATACTTATTGTATATGTATTTGTATATGTAAGTTGCTTTGGATAAAAGCGCATTTAGCAGACGCGTCTGCCAAATGTATGTTTATTTTTCCCCAAAGGTAAATGTCCCACTCAGTACACAGCAAAGGGTTAGCACTTTGCAAACTATCGGATATTCTGAAGCTGAAATAATCAATGCGTTTATATAAAGAACGGCTTAAATGACCATCTGTATAATTCTCATTGTTTCGGTTTTATGGACGTAGCGTTACGGTTTGGATTCACTGTTTCTGCTCTAAACGAACTCCTTTCCTGACGCAGCAGGCAGCTGTTCTCAGCAAAAGAAGCCCTAACAAACCAACTTCATGTATGCTTCCTGACCAGCACCAAGACAGACAAAGTTAGCAACTAGCGGTTAAACCTACTACTTACACATGCCTGGTTGCCGAAACGCGACTTCAAATCAATGCTACTGTTGCTCGGTGTCTGCTGGATGTGACAACTGTTAGGCTAACGTGTTGGCCGTGTCAACTTTAAAAAGGTGATATACATGCATGTCAATGTCACGTTTACAGATTTTGTGCTGCAGAGCAAGAAGAAAACACAGGCAAGCTTTGGATTGGTGCAGAGGAAAGGTGGGAGCCACACTGCTGCTGCCAACATGCGACCCAGGGAGAAAAACTGTTTCTCTTATGTCATTTCAGCAAAAGCTTAAAATACCCTCTCCATAATGCATCAGCCATAGGCGGAAATCGTGGGGGACGCCCTCCCCATCAGAGGGTTGCCCCCCTAAAAATATAATTAAAAACCATGCTGTGTATTGTAAATAATATGATATGTAATTGAAATAATTGTGGAAGAAGTAAAACTTTAAATGCATTGTAAGTGTAGAAACACTTCCCTCCCTTGCCTCACAGTGGCACAGGGGGGGGGGGCGGTAAAAGTTTCTATAGCATGGCATTGGGTATGAAAACAAACGTGACTGGAGGTTACCGCGATAGCAATCTGGGCCACGTTATGAAAAGTTTGAGAAAATGTAGTCAAAAATATGAAAAATATGTAATGCACAGAAAACTGCTCCAGTGTGGACTTTCAGCCAGATCAAGTAGGACTTAAATTCGTGTCAATAATTTGATGGACAGTTATTATAGTACGAATGTCGGGTGTGTTTAAAAGGTTTAATGGATGTGGAAAACATGCTGAGCGCAGCGCCACAGGAGTGGTGGAGTGGATCGGTCATGGTGTCACTGTTCATTCAGTGACCGCTTCTGCTACAAATAAAAAGTCCTCTGGTTGTTTTTGTAACCGTATTCCAGGGTGCGTTCAAGACAGTGTTTGGACTAAGATGCAAAGAGGCGATAGAGTTGTAATCCGAGTAGTGAGTTGGCACAATGGTTGTGGCAGAATCAAGTAACTTTTGCAATAGAATAACTGCACTGATTGTTATGACTTGCTGCATGTCATCACCCCCCCGCCCCCCCTCCCACATTTCCTGTCTCTCTTCAGCTGTCACTATCAAATAAAAGGCAGAAAAGCCCCCAAAAGAAATATACTTCATAAAGATAAACTATTCTGAGGAATGTTCAAAATGCCTACAGAGGTGTTTAGTTCGAAATATACTTGACTATCACTGTAGTCGCCAAATTACCATGCCACTGGAAAACTATTGTTGAAAGTCTCATTACGCAACTAGCGCTATACTTCTACCATATAATACTGTATACAACTATTATTACGTACAGCTATCCATTTTAGGTAGGAAAAATATGTAACATACACAAAAACTTAAGCTTCAAAATCCCCTGCACAGGCTTGGTAAAGCCACACAGGTGATGTGAATATATTGTGGCTGATTAGATCTGTCTCAGCACTCTCTAACAGGAGGATCTTGTCCAAACAAGCAGCTCCAAATTGCGTTTTATAGCTGAATACGCAACAATAAAAATATACAAACAAGCCAGTTTTTTGGCTCAGGAAAAGAGCAACTTGGACATTAGTTTTAATAAGAAAAATACAGTAGTTCTCACATATGAACCTAATTAACACCCATTATGTTTTATACATACAAGTTAATACAAACATTACCATAAAACTGAATCAACACCTCTCTAACAGTCTCAACACAAATGTAATAGTTCAGGATTTGTAAAAGTGTCAAGTATTGCAGTTGTTTTCGCACTGGATTGCATTACACTGTAGAGATGTTAGTAATGTAGGCTACATCATGTTTTATATTCGGCCTGTATCCTGGTCAAACCTTCAGGGAAAGCTTTACATTTGTGTTAATATATACATATTTTTTTTAAAAGCAGTCCAGTTCCCTAATCATTCTGTTGTGTATATCTGCCTCTTCTGTTTTGTAATGCCAAAATGAAAGAGTTGAAAACACATATTGTTTACGTACGGGAAATCTCCACTATCTTGGCTCTCTTGGTCCATGTGTGTCGGGCTGCAGTCATCAGACCGTGTCAACTCAAAATACCAATCCTTTGAGTGGGAAAGGGGCAAAAAGTACACATGCTATCACCGTTAAAACAATGATATTTAATGTTTCAATTCTTCAATTTAGCCTAGCCTTGCTTTGCTCAGCTGAACTTCTGTTCCAAATAAATTAAGTTTTATTTGCTGATGTTGCTGTTTTATAAACAGATTAAATTATGCCCACATTAATTAGCAGTTAGCCAGTGGCTACATTACACCCTAGCTACAGTTTTGTGCTTAGTTTCAGTTAACAAGTCTCATATTACTATCATACTATGTTATGCATATGTGCCTCAAATTCATGTTAATTGGTTACCAGACATTTTCTTATGTATTTGCTAAATACATCATAGCATAACAGATTAAATTATCCCCGCAACAATACAAATATCTTTGAGATAGTGCTCTTTTAGGTAGCAGTTAGCTAGTGGTTATCTGCTAGCTACAAATGGTTTTGTTAACGTGTTCATTAAACTAACGCTAGCTTGAATTGTCTCTGTATTTTGCTTGTAGGTATAAAAGGTTGATGCTATTTAGGGTAGTTATATTCTAAGTAAATTGGTTTTTATCCTAACAAGAGTTTTTAAGATAGTAAATGTTAGCTTGCTGTTACTGTCAGTTAGTGCACTTAATGGAGCAACTGCATATTGGTGCTTTAGCTAAATTAACACTTATTGGTTTAGTATTGCTTAATACAGGTTTTCTGTAAACTGTTGAATTCAGAAAATCTGTATTAAGCAATACTAAACCAAATGTACAAATAACCCTCCATTATACTGTTGGACAACATGACTGGCCACTAATTTAAAGGCGGCTAATATTACCTCTTTAAATGGGTTTGGCTAATGCTAGAAGAACACTTAAAACAATATAAATCCATGTGGGGGTAAGATGAAAGAGTGTTCTCAAATGTCCTGGCATGTCTTCCATGAAGTTACAAAAAGTGCAGAGTTAGGATTATATTGCAGCACGGGTACATAAATTGGCTCCGTCGCACTCAATGACCTCAAACTAGTTTCCAGTGTCCATGGAGGAAAATTACAACACACTGTTCAGCAGTGGAACAACATGTTGGATGGAGACCAATCTGATTGCAGCCACAGATCTAGTTTGAGGTGTGTTGTGGAGGTCAGTGATAGTCGTCAGAGGAAAGGATGGGTCAATCCAAGCCCTAGACACTCAGGATCCCAATACGTGGTGTTTCTGGGGTTAACCCAAAACCACCAGGGAGAATATAAATTTATTTGGCACTGGTATATTGTGCATTACTTCCAGAGTAGTGTTGGCCCTGTAGACGTTTTCGTTACATTACGCACGTTCTCTGGATTCGATCACACTCTTATCACCTCTTTAAATTCTTTGAGTTTGATCAGCGGTTCTCAACCTCATTGCCCTGAGAGCTCTTAAAACGGAGCGGTGCCTTCCTGTGTCACCCCATCAGAGGCTGCATTTCCAGTTCAACCCAGGAATGACTTTTCCCTTTCCAGGTCGTTTCATTTGATTAACTACCAGCAGAGACCAAAAAGGCTGAAAACCCTGCAGTCTATCACTTGAAGAAACCATTGCAAAAATATCAGAGCAGTAAGACAATATCATGGTTTTTATTAGTTGCCAACACCACGTGGGGTTAAAGTTGTCAGTTGTGCTGGAGCTACAGTACATACTACAAGACATTTCAGATACCCGGAGGGCAAAAATAGTTATTCACCTTTCTTGACCCGACACACTGAGTTCAGGAAGGGTTCAAACTATTTGATTACCAGTTAGGCGTGGGCCTACTGGGCGAGCTCAATTCTCTGAAATTCCTTGCTTAAATCGTAGAAGGTCCCGTCTTTTGAGTCCGTGAGCTCTGATTAGCCCACTGTACGCCACCTCTCCAGCACCATAGTTAGTGACTAGCTGGTGAACGTTGTGGAACATTTAGCAGCCAAACAATAAAATATTTCCCTCTGGAGTTGGTTCGGATCAAAACAGGACTAAAATATGGGACGTAAGATTCATTATGTGGCCAGAAACATGCGTCGGGCTTTAAATGAACGTTGCGCCTTCTGCTGGATGTGTAAATAGGGAAGTGCTTGCTAACGCGTTCTGCATATCAACTCTATAAAAAGGTGATGTTATGTTTAAAGCAGAGAGGGAGCTACAAGTGAATTAATGGCATCCACCTTATCGGACTACTTGCAATTAGTTAGAATATAAATTGAACTAAATAGCAAAACTATACATTTTGGTTGACTGCCAAAATTATCCGACACAATTACGCTACTACTAGAAATAATTTCTAGCATCTCATTGGCTTTAGGTCAGTGTGATTATTCTCTGTTACGTGAGCAGCAACAGCGAGCTGCGACCGAAGCTGTGGGAACCTCCACCTTATAACCTCAGGTGAGGCCAAGAGGGCAGAGAAGCAAAACTATGGAGCGGGTTGGGTTGCATCCCTTGAAACACAAAAAACACACATACACAACTACACAGACAGTGCTTGGTCCTAAATATTCGTTCGCTCGGTCCAGCCCTCAGGAGTATGCACACACGACGTCTCTTTGCATGCTTTCTTGCGCTGTGCTCACACGTGAACACAAACACAGAGAAAGGTAACGCAAGAGAAGAGATCTGACACTTTGAGGTGTAGGATGACACCTTAAATTGGCCTATTACCACATCGAAAATGTTTTCGCTGCTTTGTAATGTGCACCGAGACAATGGCAGGCCTGGGAACAGGATGACGGATATGAGGGAGAGAAGCAAATGAGGTAAGGCAACATACCTTAAGAGAAAAATGAGCAAGGAACATAAGAGTAAAATAAATAAATAAATAAATAAATAAATAAGCCACAAAGAAACAGGAACTCACACTAAATTATAAAAAAAGTGGAAATAGAGACAAGCACGGTATGAGGAAGTACAACCTGTGTGTGCGCTTGAGGTGTGAGAATGCAGGAGCCACGAGCAGGTCAGTAACTCGAGCCCCATGTGAAGTCGAAGCAACAGGAACTGCGCTCAAGAATACACGGAGTCAATACTCGCCGGTTACAATGCACTCACATTCCCTAATACACACACACACACTTTACCCAGTCTCACACGAGTCCAGCCACACGTGCACGGAAAAGTAAATTCGCTGACACACACTTCCTCTCCATCTTCGCTGCTCTGAACTCCTTCTCACAGAGATTATGTGGCCAGAGACGAGTGCTGACTCGCTGTCGGAGACGGTGAGTCAAGAATGACACCTTTAACCCAGAGGGTCTGCAATATAAACACACACACCCACAGATGCCATCTGGACCAGTGGCCCCCCAGTATGTACAGATTACGAGACAACGGGCCCCTGGGCACAGACATGTAAAAGGCTACAAGGATTCCTCTTGCACATTGATCCACACTGACGCTCCTCTACTGAATATGCAAATTACTAGAGGCTACACAAGTACTATAGGAAACCATTAATCAATGGAAAAACAGAGCTACTGTATTCTGCTGTCAATCATACTTAATTTTCATTACTAAATTTAATGTAGACTTACCGTAGGTTTGTACTGTGCAGCTGTATTATGAAGAGAAATAAATAGCACATAATAACTATCTATCCTAGCTATGCTTAGGCCCAGCAGTACTTTTAACTAAATGCTAACATGCTCATAATGACTATGCTAACATGCTGAGATTTAGCAGGAATAATGTTTACCATGTTCACCATCGTAGTTTAGCGTGGTATTATGCTAACATTTGCTAACTTGCACTACACCCAAATAACAGCGGAGGCTGGTGGGAATTAGTCATTAGTTTTGCAGGTATGTGGTCATAAACCAAAGTACTGACATTTGGAAATGTTGACCTGATGATGGCGCTAGAGGAAAAGTTAAGGGATCACCAAAGTCATTAGGATTCATCTTCATCTTCTGGGGACGGTAATCCATCCAATCGTTGTTGAGATATTTCAGTGTGGACCAAAGTGGCGGGCCGGCAGACCGATATTGCCATCCCCTGAGCCATGCTGCTTCTGTAGCACGGTTAATAACATAAAAGTAAAGATATCAGACTCAGATGCTCAGTTAAAATAAGGGATTTCTAGATTACATTTTTTTTTTTTTTACTCGTGATCTCTACTGAGCCCTTTCACCTTCCAACAACTAAACGTTAATGATGTAACAGCTACTTCAAGCAGAAGCTCTGGATCAGGGGCCCCTGACCCCTTAACGTGCAGTAATCCAACCTTCTTGGCGTGTGGCCCCTTACAAACCAAATGTTAACTGGTGACGCAGACTGCACATAGAGAGTGATTTTAGCTTCACAGAAGCGTTTGAGTACTTTTCATAGGCCTGCAAAGGTAAAACTATCCACTATTTTACAAGAAAAGAGAAATAAACCTATCAAGGTTAAAGAATTTTTCTTCTTCAGATATATCTTGTGACTCCCGTCCCCCAGACTGAGAACTACTTATCTAGACCTTCAGCATTTCCTCAAAACTGACTGCACCCCAGCAGATGAGTAAAAGGTGTGCCAACAACAACAACAAAAACTCAAAGTGAAAGTGTTAATCTGTAAAAGTCAAACCCTTTCCACGATAGAAATATAGTTCTCCATTGGAAGCCATACAAGCATTCAGCCATCCATTATTTAAACATGCTTATCCTTTGTTCCTTTGTCTCTGTTGGGACAAAACCCTTTCAGAATGTAATAAATTATCACGTACGGGGAGCCATTTTATGGTCAAACTAAACTTCTGAGGTTTAGTAGAAAAAAGATTATTGCATCTAGGCCATGAAGTAATTACTGGAGTACGATGGTTTTGTGTTTAGTTATGAAATCAAATCATGTTCACAAATGATTTTATGGTAATTAGCTGAGTCTTTCTCCTGAATGTGGCTCTTATTTACTCTGTTTACTCTCTCCATCGGGCCAATTATCTGAAACGAATCAACACAACTTTGAAAGGGTTATTTCTCTGGCAGTAACGCAACATAATAAATCCCAATGAAGGCTGAGACTAATTCATACAGCGGATTCGTCTCGAAACACATGTCAACTGAAACCAGATGTATTAATAAAGACATAACAAAATGCTGGCGCGCACAGTACAGACAGCACACGCAACAGCAGAGTCAAGCAGGACACAACGGAGAAGGGACTCAGATAAAGTTACATTGGATTTTCTGCAGTCAAATTGTATCAATCAGGCTCGCTTCAGAGATTAATTCCTCTTTGAAGTGCTGGTTCATCCTGGTGATGATCTGCCAGATGGATCTGACTGCAATACTAAATCACCAAAACAGAATCAGTTCGCTGCAACGGGCAAACCAAAGGATGAAAGATCAGTGAAATTACTCCACCCATCAGCGTCACCTTAAGAGCTGGCCGATCGCACAAGAGCCGCTACATAAAGACTACTTTAGGGGCCAGACATTTAATCTGTTAAGTTTGGGTTGTTATTCATTTACATCCCTGTCGCAGCACAGCGGTGACTATTGAAAAGTATCTCAACCCAGCAGGAACTGAATTTTGGCCACATGGGTGCAGCAGAAACAGGTTGGAAGCGCAACACTGACAAACTATTATGGAGTTGATATAGCAAACTTGTTGGCGAACACGTGGCTATTTACACATCCAGTAGACCTGTAGCAACAACAGGTTTGTTTCCACATGATGAAGGTAAGTCCAGTCGTCACTATTTTATTGTTTGGCTGCTAAACGGTCACTGTATCTGTCGTTTGTGCGCTACCGGCCCAGTGCCAGTGCTTGTTAACTGCCTGCTACGTCTGAAAACAACGTCGACGAGAGCAGCGAGAGTGAATCAAAACGGTAGTCGTGGGCTGTGAAAACAGAGCAATTTAAATGAACGAACAGTATTTTCGCAAAGTGCTTGTTGCCAGGACACGCCGTCTTTTTTTTTTGGCCCAAAATGAGCATGCTTCTCCAAAAGGCCAGCAAAAGTGAAAAATGAATAAGTTAGGTCCTCAACTTTCAGCACCCCTGGCATGTTTTTTGTGGCAGTGCAGAGCAGCCCCCAGGTGTGACCGAGTGAAAGTAGAAAATCAATTCAGTGAATAAATGAAGCCTACAGAGACGAGGCACCAAGGCCGAACTTTATGAGGCGCATGCAGAAAAAAAAAATAATTTAACAGCCTCCCTGGCAGGGAATGGCCCAGACAGGTTGACTTGCTCAACATTTAAAGGGTAAAAAATAGTCTAGAATAATAATATCCTGCTCACGAAAAGAAGATCAGCAGGGAACTGGATGGTGAGATAATGTCTGAAATATCAGGAGCTGCCCGAGGGTCCATGAGCAAGACACTGAATTCCTGCCACCTCCAGGGTTCTATAGCTGAACCTTAGATTGGCAATATTATTAGGGACTTTGTCTCCCTCTCTGTCCGTAATCTTACATTTTCTGAATCGATCATATGTGAACAGAGGCCAAGGGAAAGAAAACTGACAGAATAAAATATCTCCAGATATCAGTAGGGTTAGGGTTTGATCATTTAAAAAAAATAAATAAATCTGAATCCTGTATCAAATCCGCTTACTGAATTCGAATCTATTTAAATCGCTCATTGGACACATTTAGGGCTAGCAAGTGTATAAATACTAGAAAGACTAAAAATCTAATGCTGATAAAAAAATAAATAAAATCAAGTGGAACCGGATACACAATGGAAAATTAATTCACAGGATGAGGATCAAAAACAAAGAAATAACAGACACAAAACACCCATTTAAGTCAATGAAATAATTTAGTGGGACAAACAATTTTACATAAAGTTCATTTCGGTCATGATTCTCTTTTTGTATTTTTTAGCCCTTCCACAGCAGCCCAGAATCAACGAAACCCTTCCATAAGGCTAGACACGGTTTTTGCAGCACTGTTATTATTATGCCTGTATGATTTTTGTACGAGCTGTTGATGTTCATCAGAGAGTCCGTATGGCCAGACAACGCTGCATAGTTCCCAGGCTGGAGTCTCACACCTCTCAAGAGTCTACATGACAAAAAGACATTTCTGTAGGGCTCCCAGGCTGTCATGAAGTCTTTATGGAGTGTAAGTGTGTGTATTAGATCCTCTTCTCCCACTCCTGACCGAGCATCCATCAGCCCAGCTCAGAGTGCTTTGTCTGGGCTCGCTGTGACGGCCGGAGGGCAGGCACGGAGCTCCCCAAACCGCTCTTTATCTTTCCTGATGTCATTACTTCTTGTCGGCATGTATAACAAAGGATTATCTGTTCCCAACTTCTGAGGTGTAGATGAGAAGCACGATGGCCAATGGAGGATGATGATTTTTGACTCCTTGGAGTTACAGATTTCTCACTTTTTTTTTTTTTTTGACAGAGTGGAAAAAGCCAAAAGAAGCAGATGTGAAATATTCGATTGATTTCTTTCTCACGTGTATCTGTCCTACGTCCTTCTGGGTCGAACATGAAATTTGGGCCAGCAGTGTCAGTAAGGATGAGTCATTGTTTCTGAGAGCTTTTATCCCCCCTCCCCAAGTAGTGCACTCTTTCGGAAATGCCAAAAACGCCTCCATTTTACACACAAAAAAAAAAAAAGAAAAAAAAGAAGAGAGATCCATTGTTCTCTAGTCGCCAGTGCAAATGGAGCTCGACTTACTTGGTTCTCTCTGAAAAGCCTTTAAAAGTTGAAGTGGTACAAGCCGGTGTCTTCTTGTCCCCTGGTCTACAGAGGAGAGACGGAAGGATGACGAAGAGGAAGGATGGAGGAGCTCAGTTGAAGAGGATGGAGTCAGGGTCTCTGTTGGCTATCTGCGCCATGTGTTTCAGTATGTCTTTCTTAGTGATGATTCCCAGCAGCCTCCTGATGACACAGAGAGAGAGAGAGAGAAAAGAGAACCAAAAAAAGTCAAGGAAAAGCAGATTGCTTCACATCATACTTGGTTCGCTTCGTCACGGAAAGTCAAAGACAGAAAGCAGAGACACACACGTTTGAGTGGAGGTCTGGCCTCCAGTCTTGACATTGTGGCTGAGTTCAGTTTTATTACGGTGCCAGAGAGAAAGTGGCTCGCAGCAGGAGATCAGAGCAACGTGAAAACACAGAGTAAACACAGTTAAGGAGGGAAAACACAAAGGCTCTGAACACACTGAAGACAATTACAGCCGACACCTCAGTTCTAAACATCTTCAGGTTCAGATGCTCGAGGTAGTTAGGAACAAGAGGAAAACCTAAGTGACGTTAAATGAAGTCAAATCTAGTTCATGTGTACAGAGAAACAGGAGCAGACAACTGGTGTTTGATGTGCAGCGACGAATTGCTCAACACTCCCAGAACATTTCATTCCCCTTCAAGAACGACAGCGTTGGCAGCTGATGGTTCACCACACGAAGACACACAGGGGGAAATAAGTTTGTAGACGGATGACAAATTCCAAGAAATGTTCATATTTCGACACAAAAGATGTGGGCAGAAGGAACAGTTTAGTAGTGCTGCCTTAAAGCGGGACTTTGTAACTTTTGAAAGGACGAAACGACACATTGTTGCTCTTCCAAACTAAATGTTGAATTCATGAGCATTGAAACAAATGCTTTCTCAGTTCAACACACTCTGCGGTTTCCCTGCCACAGCCTTACGTGGTCTGGTATGACCAGCAGCGTATGGTGGCTAACGTTAGTAAACTTAGACTGAGTTTTGCTGCGTACATGACATTAGAGAAGTCAGTTTGTAACTTGATGGCTCTTCTCTGCTCGTGCTACTGTAACACTACATTTCACCATTGTCCTGTAAGTGTCACTTGTGGCTACAGCGGCAGTTATTTAGCTGAAGTGTTCCACATGTTCCAAGTTAAAAGCTTTATTAAGAAGACTAGAGTTTATTGTGAGTCAACCCAACAAACACCGTCCTGCTGCTGTAAATACACCCCGTCAAATACACAAATTACTACAGTTTAAGAAATTTTTGTTTAAAACTTCAGTGTCTAGCTGTTTTAGGAAATTAACATTTTTGAACTGTCTTCAGTAGGAACCAAAGGGCTTGGAAAGGGTAAGAACGTCAGAAGAAAGTCATAGGATGTGTTGGCAATAAAAATATCACCAGCCTTATCCCTTTAACAAAAATCATAAAAACAAGCAGCTTTTGAATTTTTCTATAAAAATAGCACCCTCAGAAAAGGCCCAATGAGTCATCCGGAGGTCCCCTTTGAATCATCTGTTGCTGAGCAAATATTTCACGCAAACCAAAATTATCTGACAGGACTGATTCATTTACACATGGAAAACTGCAAATGTGGGTTAGACCAGTGTGAGCGGGGCAGTAAAAACACCAGTCAAAAAGAATAACCACGCTCTTCAGACATGTCAAGGCTGAGGGGATGTTTGTGTGGTTCCTGTCACAAAATGATGGAAAGCCTGAATAACAAGCCTGTTTTGCAAAATAAATTGCAACAAAATTGAAGCTGACAAAAGAACAGAAAAACGCAGGCGAGGAGTGTTTTTAAGCTCAACTAGACATGACTTCTGCCAATGAGGCAACCTTGAAGTAAACTAAAGATAGTCTGGGAAAATACCGTTGTTGCCCGTCAGAGTGATGAAGTTTTAACAGTATCCATCTCACAAGACCACCACAGCACTCTTACACACAGCCTCAAGGTCTTTTTTGTTTAGATTTTTTGGAGTGCATCAATCTTCATTCCCAGACAAAGAGTGATTCAAAAACTCACGATAAAAAACACAAATCCCGCCTGATGAGGCAGAGCAGACCACAACTTTGTTCAGCCGTATTTAGTTCCTTCGTCCTCCTCGCCTGGAGCCCAAACCTTCCCTTCACTGGCCCCCTTTTATGTGCCACGTCTTGTTCCCGTTTACCCTCTGTCCCATAAAGAATGCGCGAGTCCTCGAAGAAAATGTTCCATTTCCTCGTCACACGTGGATCCGCTCTGGTATAACGTCAGCCTTTCTATTTATTGGCCCACAAGCAGCCCATCTGAAGCAAATATGTGCGAGTCCTGCAGAAGTCACTGAGCCTGTCAACAGCCTTTCAACAGCCATGTGCGATGTCAGAAGTGCCCATGGGCAAGGCAGCGAGGGAACCTTAAATCGATCATTTGTAATAAGATGTTCTGGTGGCGTGCGGCAGCTAAATATCCGAGAGGTAAACATGTAGAGGCGAACTCAAGGGCGCTTCTGAGGGTTTTGTTGACAGCGGCTGATATTCGTTTCTTCTCCCCCAGTTTTGGTTTGAATTACAGTCCAACGAGCCCACTTCACCTCTGGGCTACACACACACACACGTACACGCACACTTTAAAGCTGTGCTGGGGAGGTTTTTACATCAGCTCCAACTGGCAGAAGAGCAGAAAATTCTTAAAGGGCACGCAACTGATTTAACACATCAAGATTAGTTTGTTATTTAATGGTCTTCTGTGGTTCTGGGGAGGGAGCTTGGTCACGTCTGAATAAATAGCTGACCCCCGATGACCTCATCAGGAGTTACCTGGGCTTGTACACCACACATTTTTAAAAGAAAGTCGACCGTATGGGCTGGAGCATGGATGTGTAAAGAGAACTGGATACAATATAAAAAAAGGCTTTTAGGGCCAGTGTGCCTCATGTGACGGACCCGGAAGTTGTAATTCCACGGTTTGGCCGCTACGTCAAATTGGCTTCAAAGCTCGGCGCACTACCTGGGGCCTCTGCGGCATCGACTGTTCATTTTTAAATCTGCCTCTTGGCAAGTCATGACTAAATTCACTGAATTCCCCTTTGACCTCAATACCCAGAAATCCTAACATGAAGTCACTTGATTGCACACTACCGTCCAGTGATCTTTACAGCAGAGGGGCAGAAGAAAAGAGGAAAAATTAATGAATCAGAAAAACTTCATTGACCTTCACAAGGCTCATGAAGGCCGGTTAAAACTGAAAACTGAGTACACACATGATAAAAAGATACTAAGGGGGAAAAAAAAATATATATATATATATATACATTTAAATCTCTATTATTGGGGAGGAGTTGTGTGATTTCATGAATTTAAAAGGTCCAGAGTGTAACATTTAGAAGGAGCTATTGGCAGAAACGCAATATAATATTTATAAGTATGTTAATTAGTTAACAATATATTAGTTAATTAGTGTATTATGACCTGAAAATAACAATCGTGTTTTCGTTATCTTAGAATAAGCCGTTTTTATCTACACAGGGAGCGGGTCCTCTTCCACAGAGGTCGCCATGTTTCCTCAGTAGCCCAGAACGGACAGACCAAACGCTGCTCTAGAATTGGGCCTGTCACGTTTTTCATGAGCTTCGTGGCCCACTGTAGGTTCTCCTACACGCCTGGAAGGGGAGGGTGTGGCGAGCGGTATTCAAATGGTTGCAAACCTCAATTTCACCTTTAGATGCCGCTAAAAACTACAGACTGGACCTTTACGCTGCTTACGTTAACTGTCTCTTGCCTCCTCTAACATTTCTTTTCCTATCAGTTTCTCTTCTTTACGTTTTTTACCCTCTTATTATTTTCTTGCCTTAGTATTCACTTCCTCTCTCACCCCTTTTCTGCACCAGCTCCATCTACATATCCATCCATGACGGCCCAATTCTCAACGGCTGCTTAGTTTTAGACTAAAGACAAAAGCTAGTTAGACCAAGACTTAAATCTCAACTTTCTGCCACAGCTGAGGGATTTCACTCCTGCTGGAAAAATTAATACAGCGTGTGTCAGGAACAGAAAGTGACAAAGAGAAACCTCAACCTATATTGTTACGTGTGTGGATGCTACTATAAGACCTGTGTTTGACTGTGTTGGTAAAATATACTATATATATATATATATATATATATAGTATATATATATATATACTATAAATAATATTAAGATGTTGAGGTTCTCTTTGGGAGTGACGAGGATGGACAGGATCAGGAACGAGTACATCAGAGGGACAGCTCATGTTAGATGTCTCGGAGATAAAGCCAGAGAGGCCAGACTGAGGTGGTCTGGACACGTTCAGAGGAGAGACTGTGAATATATTGGTAGAAGGATGCTGAGGTTGGAGCTGCCAGGCAGGAGGTCTAGAGGAAGACCAAAGAGGAGATTTATGGATGTAGTGAGAGAGGACATGAAGTTAATTGGTGTGAGTGAAGAGGATCCAGAGGACAGGGTTAGATGGAGGCGCATGATTCGCTGTGGCGACCACTGAAAGGGAACAGCCCAAAGGAAAAGAAGAAGATACTATAAATAATATATTCTGTAAACTCATGATAATATACACAATTTCCCTCCCAAATCCCTGAGAGCTGTGGGCTTGAACATGTCGGATCTCCATCTAAACAACGAGAGTCTGTGTGCGTGTGAGCGGCATGAGAGACAGCAAGGAAATGAAGAATGAAACACTGATTAAGTTTCTTCTCACGGGGAGTGTCGTCTGTTCTGGTCTGTCTGAATGTAATTCTCTGGACCAGCATTGTGCTCTTGTCATAAGTCTGACAGATAACAGTATTAAAATGAAATGTTGGCCCTGGCGGAGATGGACGTGGTTTTGTGTACGGAGACGATTTCAAACAAATTGTGAGAGAAGGTTTTGGTAAATATCTTTGAGTGGTTAAACCCCATTTTCAAAATGACTCAGTAAACTCAGCAGCTTTAGTCTTCATCTCTATCCAAGCACACAGCTCTATGTCGTGGCCACCCCACTGTACCAAGCTTTGTAGAAATTAAACTTCATGCATAAAAAATTATTTATTATTTTTCAAGCAAAACCAAGCCACTCAAATGGGAAGATTTCCTGCTTCAGCTTGTCTTGTATCATTGTAAACTAAACATCTTTGGGGTTGGACAAAACAAGACATCTGAAAATCTCCCCTTCATTCTGGGAAAATTAAAATGAGCACTTTTTACTAGTTTCTGACATTAAATTAAGAGACCAAACGTTTGGTTGATTAGAAAGAAATGACCAATAATGAAAATCCTTGCTACCCTAAAAATACCCGCAGTCTAGATCGGTGTGTGTGCCCATGAGCCCCTAAAGCATCCTCACAAGAAAGGTCTTCCTTTCTCCTTTAATAGATGCTCACAGGGAGGGCTTAGCAGAAAGAAAAACAAACATGCAGAACACATACACTCAGTTTCCCCAGACGCTCCATAACTCACGCCTTGAGCACAGGGATCCCTTTGGAGCGGCAGACCTGACTACGAGCATAGAATTTTACGAGCTATGACACAAAACCTTGAGTAGAGCTCGTCTTTTTCCTGTGTTGCTTAGACTCAAAGGCCGGATGCCAAATAGCACGCAAGCTTTGCCGCTGCATCCGTAATATCTCCATGGTGTCAACATGGATGTTTTCCATTACAAAGACCTATTATGAAATAGGGCTGAACGATATGCAAAAAATAAATTATATATAGATTATTTTGACAGATATTACAATACGAGTCCGATTTTAGTGGGAATGGTAAGTTTTGCATTTAATTTTCACGGAAAAAAATCTATATAAAAATGACGATGATGTGATTTTTGCTGGGGTCTGTAGCAAACAAGCATGTTCCCTTACGAAAGCCCAAAAGCCATTACATCAATGGATGGACGAGCAACGTTACAGATACCGCGTCTGAAAGGAGGCAATAAAAAATTAAAATAAAAATGTCCTCGTGAAAGTTTATGGTAATGAGGTCAGTGGCAGTGAAGAGATGTGGGTAAATACACCTGAAGAATTTTCTGTAATCTCTCTCGGATTCTCCCACCATTAACCATCTGTGTCTTCCTCCCTAACTCATGTGCCCCCTTGCTTTTCCTTTAATGCATGACTTGACAGCAGACTGACCTTAACCCTCCACAAGCATAATTTCCTGACGATATTTCACTTTAATGTCAACAGGCATGGGAGTGTGGTCACTTGATGTATTCTCCCACCTCTCAGTCCCTTCTTCTGTTCTTTTGTACTTAATGTTACGTGACAGCAAATGCCCTTTCAGAGGATTTTCTACCCTGACAAAAATACATTTTAGTAGTAAATCCTGAATGCATTTTTTGGAGAATTTTTGGCACACAAATGCTCAAAAAAAAGAAAAAAAAAAAAAAGAAAAAGAAAAATCAAGCCCTACTGTGTCTGTATGTCTGTTCTCACCCGTTATGTGTAACCAGACACTGGCGTAGCCCCAGCTTCCTGAATATATCCACAGTGATGTCCATAGGTGTGTGGTCGGTGACCGTGAAGGGGCTCAGGTCCATGATGCCTCTGAGGCGGAGGGGTAGAGGAGCATCTGCCGCCTGAGCTGGAGCATGGTCCGTAAAGACCACCTGGGAAGCGCTGACGACGCCCTCCTGGCGCTTTCGGGCATTGTCTGAAAGGAGTGGTGGTTAACATTTATTATTTAAAAGTGAGTGAGATGTAAAAATAAATATCATTTTCTACTGCTTGTTCCCGTTCGAGGGGTCGCGGGTGACTGGAAGCCTATCCCAGTGGCTTCGGGCCTTAGGCGGGGTACACATGGACAGACCACCATTCACGCACACATTCGAATCCACGATCTCCTTATTGGGAGGCAGGGGCGCTAACCGCTCTGCCACCGTGCACCCCAAAAATAAATATATACAAAATAAAAGACAAAGAAAACACAAATTTCGATTTCAGAACATTAGCAATATTTTCTAAATTGTAGTTTCGTAGCAGGTTTTCAAAACATTAAAAAAAGGTGTCATTTCAACTCGTACACAAGATCACACAAACATTGCAGGCTTAAAACATTGTTATTAAGTTTTAAGCCTTCAGCTGATGCCCTTTCCTATAGTGATGGACAGCAGGTATATTTCCACGTACACTCAAACAGCTCTGACCTATTGATATGAGCAGGTCTCTTCGGAGTACAAATCCCACAAGCCTCTGGGACTCCTGAGAGACGACCACAGGGAAGCCACTGTAGTGAGTGCTTTCCACCAAGGCCTGGGGACAAATAAAACAGTGTGTGTTATGAGTAATATGGTACAACAACTACAAATCCCCAAGTCCTTAGGAAAGAGACAGAATTTATTTATTTTTTTGAGTTGTGATAATGCAATAAATAATACCTGCAAACTACTGTATAAAGTACAATATAAGTCCTCAAGAAGGTGAAAAAACCCGAACCTTCAGGAGACCTCGAGAGACTAATTGCAGATGTCGCATATCATTTTTATGAGTGAAAAGGTTTAATAAATAACACGGCCTTCACTTTGTGTTAAATGGTAAATGGATGTCACACAGGCTTGTTTTCACAGGTGAATTTATCTTTTTCCGTATCTACACGTTTTGCTTACAACCACATGTGCTTTCCATATTTTTATGCTGTGCATTCCAGTGTGTTATGTTCTACTGTATGCTGTCGTGTGTGTGTGTGTGTGTGTGTGTGTACGCGTGCATGCATACATACCTCCACCTCCCCTACAGTCATGCCCTCCTGCGTGAGCACAGCCAGTGCAGGGTCCGACCTCCTGGGCCTCATTACATCCACAGCCAGGCTGCTGTGCTCAAACTCCTCTTTAGGCTCCAGGAACGGGTATCCATTCAGCCTGATGTGAGCCTGCAGAGTAAACACCAAACTTAAAACCTAACGCACGTTACCGTTCCTTTATGTGAGTGCATATGCTTTCAGCTGGAGAGGACCCAGAGGAATGTAATGTATTTACTGATGGCAAAAAAAAAAAAAAAACATAAGATGAAATCAGACCAACAGCATGCAAACAAAAAACCTAACCTCATAGATTCCCTCTCTTCCGAAAGCATCGGCCACCCATTTGCTGGTCATGGTGGCAGCCATCAGGGGGACAATGTACTCCAGACCGCCAGTCAGCTCAAACATGATGACTACCAGCGACACCGTCATACGAGTCACTCCACCTGAAGGGAGACAGGAGGGGCTGAAATGTTAAAATACTCTCGAGCAAGGCATCTGCAGGGGACTCAAAGTAACTCATGTAGAGTTTGTCTGCATTGAGATGTATTTATCTGAAAGTATGAGCTCTTGTTTTTTTTCCTATTTATATGGAAATGTTGTAGCTTAGGTCTGTGGTTCCACTCTGAATCCAATTATAATCATCTTGCTTGGTTGCAACTAGAAACCAAGGATACCCTTTTAACTTGACGTCACAGCTCTGCTCTGTAGTTGTTTATTGCTCTTTTGTTAGTTGCCCAGCAAAAATATGCAAAAATGGACATGATTACATGTGCTCAAAATCGTTCCCTGATGCTGACTGTTTGCAACAAAATAAATTCATTACATTCACATGTTTTTCAGCAAGAGACTGAAGATTATAACGGAGATATTGTCCAATATCATCAAACTGAGTTATGGCTTATTTACTTTTTCATGCAAAACAGTGTAAAGCAAAGGAAGGTAAAATGTCAACAGCCTATCAAAATCTTTTCCAATTTATTTTGGCCAAGGCCGAGACTTTTTTGTCTTTTATCATCATCATCCACATCCACTTTTGTTATTCAGTTTCTAGGGTTACCTGCTTAAGAGACTGGCGGGGAAACAAACTCACCAGTCGCAGCTAAAGTTTTACCAGTTTCTGGCTTGTGACTGGTTATTATTTTCTCAGCCTGATGAAGGTCCAGAGAAATGTAGGCTCGCAGATTTAATACCTCATTGCCATTTCAACATAGGTACTCTGAATTTGCTTTGGTGAGGTCACGTAAACCAAAAACCTCAGGACATCACATAGAGTAGCTACACTGAGACATAAGACAAGTGGTAGACATTTCTGGTAAGCCTCCCCTGTGAGGATCTATTTAATGACATAAAATGAACACAGCCAATAATAAAACCTGGGGATGCTATCAGCGCCCCAAACCAAATATGATGTACAGTATACTATCGTCTACATAACATTACAATGTCTTAAGGACATTACTGCACATTTGTAATTTAGGGGTTAAGGACGCAAACCACCTCTGGGTAAATGATGTTGCTGCACTTTGCCAGCCTTTGAAAGCACTTATGAGGAAAATAAAAACAGAGACAGATTATAGTGTAGGATCGAGAATACGATCTTTTGCTTTGAAACTCATTCGTGGAACTGATTCTTGGCTTCTTGCATTCAATGCTACTTTACGAGGGCTATTATAAAGTACAGAATGTAGCAACAATGGTAAAATGCAACTAATAGTAAAAAGTATTTAGAAACATATTTCAGGAACAAAGAAATCTCTCTCTAATCTTTGCCCCAGATCTACTAGACAAACGAAACTGGGCTGTTACCCTGAACGCTCTGAGTAGTTGAAACCCTCTCCTCGTGGTAAGAATTTAGTACTCATCTGTATTCGAACAAAAGCACTTCCCGGGTGTGATGAAGCACACCAGCTATCTGTTTTCTGCACGGTGTTTACTTAGGCTTTGACAAAGGAAAAGCAAACACTTCATTCTCGTCATCCATTAACACATAATACGAAAAAAAAAAAAATCAGTTCGAGTTAGCATGTTGTAGTACTTAATTAAAAAAACACAGACGGTTTTTCCAAAGTGTCATTTTAAGCAGTCACAAAAACTGATTTCTGTTGATTTGCTTTGGAACCAAGATGAAATATTCTCACATCACTGACAGCCTCTCACTTTAGGGACTCCTAACCACTGTGAAATCTCCCTCAGTCCATCCATTTTACACCACTTATCTGGGTTGCAGTGGAAGCAAACGGAGTGGAGTAGCAGGTGAAAAAAAAAATCCAAAACGGGAGTTGTGTTTTTTGGCCAACTTTATAATTCATAGTGGTGACGAAGAAAAGTCAACAGTGCAGACACACGTGGGGAGAGAGGAACAGAAAGAGGCAGGCGAGGCGCTGTGTGTGTGTGTGTGTGTGTGTGTGTGTGTGCAAAGACCAGAGGTGTAGGTGTGTGTGTGTGTGGGGAAAAGAGGCCTGATGGGAAAAGCAAGGCGAGCAGATTAAAGTAGTTTGTGTGCGTAAACACTGACATAAGGTGGAGAACTAAGTAGAATTAAAATGGTAACATGAGAAATAACCTACTAGAAATAGGGTGATATATTAATGTGTTCTTTCAAATATTATAATATTTTCAATAGACAAATATATGTTTTTTTTGCAGAATGATGCCCTGCAGTACATACGAGTGTTTTATATTTATTTTGGGTAAACGAATTCATGTATTAAATCAAGTAAGAAAAAGATAGATTATTATCGTTAGGTGCAGCCCTATCCTTCTGGCATGTTACCAGTTGTACATGCTCAGAATACCATTATAAAAAGGAGGCATGCACAAAACATCCTGAGCAAATGCCAGAACAACCACCTGGTTCCTTTTATCTATTCCAGGCTGCTTCTGGATATCGGAGCTCTTAACGCTGCCCCTGAGGATCAGGCCCGACACTCCATTTTGGCTGTTTGGGTCACTAAATCAAGAGCTTCACCTTCTGGCTCAGCTCCGGCTTCACCTCGACAGTACGACGAAATGTACTGCACCGATAAGACTGCGTCTGCCATCTGTATCTCATGCTCCATTTGACCCTCACTCATGATCAAGACTGTGTTTTCCTTGTGCTACAGCACCCATCTTTCAAACAAATCAAGTGCTTACTGCAACACATGGCCTCACCTAAACACGCGGCGGCTCCGACCATGGCGTAGAGCCCCGGGGTGATGCAGTCGGCTCCTGGCGAGCACCACCCTTTAAAAATAAACCAGTCGTGGTTGTAGTAGGCCAGCTGCTCCATGCCGACACCCAGCAGTCTGCCAGCTATGGCTCCAACGGCCATACTGGGGATAAAGAGACCAGAGGGAACCTGCGTGGACAAACGGAGGGAGCGGAGAGGAAGATGAAGTATTAGCGAGTGCTGCTTAGCAAGTCCATTTGTTTCTGTGACATTGCGAAATACGCTTCTCTTGATACTTAATAGCTGAGGTGACGGTAAGATATAAGGAGTTTTGATTCTCACAAGGAGATTGGGTCACTGCAAAACACCAAGAGGCATGAGTGTATTTGTGAAACTGATTTTATATCAGTTCAACTACATTATAGCGTGTTATAAAGCACAATGTTTATACACTGCTTATAAACGCTAATTAGAAGGACTTAAAATAAAAACTGTTGCCAATACAAAAGGTTTCTTAAGCTAACTAGTCCTGAAGAGGGTCACTGACTGAACGAATAAGGCAGAAAAAGGTGTGACGAAGTTATTGAATCAAAAATGCACCAAACGTTTGCCTTCTTTGAAGATGTGCTGTTTCCCGCCTGGGTGCTACGCTGTGCCCTCGCACGTCAACGTAACGTTGATAACGACGCGCAGCAATCGATTTTTGGAATCTGTGGAATTAACTTTTTCCCCACCAATATCGAATACCCTGAGGGGTAAATCACTTATTACAATGACCAACACATCCTCATCCTGTCGACTGATTGCACCGCTTAACAGCTTCTGAAAAATCTTAATCAACATGTAAACCAGTCATTACTTTGGTTTTTACCAATAACTTGATCCTCCAGTGAGCCACATGATAGGGAGTCATGCTGCTGTGACTCAGCATATTAAACATAGAAAGAGGCTCCAGAGGTTCAATTACACTTCATCCGAGCTGCAAAATAGGCCAGATGAGCAATTTCTGTGAATGAAACTACGCCGCTGGCTCAAAATCTGGTTCCAGACATATTAGAGACAGCTGTCCTTGTGGCATTTTCACACGCTATGTTACACAGAGTTCACGGAGAACGGTGCACTAATAAGGAACCAAAAGGCAGTATCAGTCACAAATGCCAAAAATTGCGAGTGGTGGAACAAGACAAGTATTCAGATAACAGGGACTGTGCAGGAGTGTATTTCAGAAACCCCCACGACTTGTAATGTCTGTGTGTGCCCCTATACCAACCTTCATGCCAAAGGTAATCACAGTGATCATCATCTTGAAGACTAAGGCCAGGGCCAACTGCCACAGAGCGGTGTACAGGCCTTCTCCTGCCGGCCGGTCAGCCAGGCTGTTGCCTACACCCGTTTCTGATGTGTTGGCTGGCTGGAAAGTATGTGTGGGGAGTACAGTAGGAGAGAAAGATAAACAGAGAGGAGATAGAAAGAGACAAAAAAAGGAAGCAATATTAATGGAATTCAAGACGGGCACAGGGAGCCAGACAGATTAACGAAAAACAAAGGGCAGAAAATACATTTGAAATTACTTAGCAGGGTAAAATCCGTAGTTTCAGCTATTAAAGTACTTATCTATAACGTGACACCATTCCCACTCGTGTGGTCTAAAGCTCGATATTTGCTTACTTTGTGGGACTAAAAATAAACCACAAAAACTTTAAATTATCCTCTCGCCACACAAACAAATCTATGTGCTCCTACCACCCCTCCCCGCTCACACATACAGATTCAACCTCTGCACACAAACAAAGAGGCCGACAGCTGACCTGTTTGTAGCCGCAGAGCTGAGACGAGTCGAGCAGAGAGCAGTCGTTGAACAGCTCGGAGATGAGCTCGGCTCCGCTCATCCTGGTGTAGCTGTTTGGGTAGGCAACCACGGCGGTCAGAGCTGCCACCACCAGCACCTCAATGACAGGGTAGTGACCGAGACGAGTAGATTTACCTTTTAGAGAGACAGAAACGGATTACTGGTGTACCGAGGATATACCAAAAGGAAAATGGTTTCATTTCAAGTCAATAAAAAGTGTGTGCATCGGTTTTTAGCAAACACACATTCACCATAACTTCAACCACTCACGTCTCCTGCACCATGCAATGTTGGCCTTGATGAACAGCGCCCCCCAGAGGCCTCCGAATATTCCCAGCAGGATGAAGGGAGCCAGCTCCACCAGGTGCCATGGGGCATGAAACTCCACATAGAACAGCACCAGGCGGCTGTTTCCAAACGGATTGATGGAGCGCAGAGTGAAGGCTGCTACCAGCGCGGCGAAGAATGAACGCCACAGGGTCTTCAGAGGGAAGTAATAACTCACCTGAAGGAAAAAGAGACATGGAGAGAAGGAAAGGAGAGAACTTATGAACCAATAGAAAGGAAACATAAACCCTTAAGATCATAAAGATGGTGTGTTAGTATACAGACACCAGTTTTTTTGTGTGTGAATGATAATGAAAACAGCTGAATATTTACCTCAAATAATAAAATTGCTAATTATATCAAATAGGGAAGCAACAGCTCAGCGTCATAAAAAGTGCTATTTACAAAGGGCTAGACAGTTCAATGTGTGAAACTGTATATAGGAATTGTAGTTGGCAACATTAATATTTGTAAAATACAGGTTTATTGGTTAAGTGAAACTAGTTTTTACTATTTTTTTATAACAAGTGAGGTTGCAAAAACGCAGGGAAATAATCATTTTGATCACATTATCTTGCAATAAAAACAAAACTCGGGATCATCTATTCAGCACAACTCTACAATGCTAGATTTACACCCAAATAAATAAACAATTTAGAGCCTAGTCCTTTTGTTTTGAGCTTTGAGAAGCAGCACTCTGATTTGATTTTTTTTGCCTCAAAACTGCCCTCTGATGAAAAAGTATGCAGGGTCCTCATCCAAAAACTCCACAGGGTGTTTTGTTGGAGATGGATTGTAACGCTGTCAAGACACATTTATGTTCCAAACTATTAATGCAAACACTTTTTCATGGTTTATTATGCCCCTATTAGGAGCCAGCGCTGTGCCGTTGTCGGCATAGAATCCCGAGAAGTTAAACGAGAAGTGGAAAGAAATTAAAAACCAGTTGATATTAGTTGTGTTATCTGGTAATGATACAATAACTTGGACTTGCAGTGTTGTGCAATATGATTCTCTCTGATCCTGCTTTGCACGATTCCCTGTAATGAAATCGACTTTGCCCTAAGTGTTACATAACTGTAGCAGATTTTAGGTCTCGTGTTGCATCAGATATCCGATCTTGTCTCAGATTTCAACATGAGTCTAAATAGACGCAGGCAGGGGATTACCGGACAAAGGACAGAGATTGGTTAATCAGCAGGAAAGTGGTCAATAAATAACGGTTGTCACCTCCTCCAGGCTGAACAGGACCCCCCCTATGGGAGCACCGAAGGCCACAGACACACCCACTGCTGCTGCTGCCGATAACACCTAGATGCAAGAAAAAAACATCTGAATTCAATTCAGCTGTATTACAGCACAACAGAGATGCTAAACAAAGATAAAGGTCCGATACTAATCTATAAAAAAAGAGTTCATTACTTCATTTCTGTCAGGGAAATGTAAAAACATTCAACTTTAATCAACTAAGGATTTAAGTCGGCACACTATCTATTAGAAAGAGCAACAACCTGTTTTCATTTTGTCCTTGTGGGAGTCACTTTGCTCAGACTCACTCAAAGGAGCACTGCATTCTCCTTGTTGAATGAACAGATGTTTGAATTAATAAAATAAGCAGGAATATTTGAAGATTATCTTTCTGTGGCTCGTGATTTTCTAGGAATTCAGATAATACAGAGTTCCCACTCTTTGCTAGAGATCATTTTCGGTGATGATCTAGCTGGTAGGACAGTCAGGGATGGAGCCATACACTAATGTGTTCCTCTCTGAGGCGGTCTCATTTAAAAAGACATGCAGTCTATGGCTAGAGGACAAGTGTTCTAGAAACACTTCAGTATACGGGCACAACCCTTAGATGTTTTAATTTCACTATCTCCTCTTACTGTTGTTTTGAATGTATGGCCTTGTTTTAATGCTCTATTTTAATATTGTTATAGCATTTCTTCGTATGTATAAAAGTACTGTCAGCCAGTATTTAGCCAGTGTTTGACTCACATACAGTTTATTGTTTTGGCCCCGGCTTCCCATTCATTATTATCCAACTCTCAACCATGCCCAACACACATTTGAAACCATTGCTCCTAGCCACAGTTGAGTCACAAACCTTAAACCTTTGCAGGCAAAAAGAAAAAACCTAGCAAGCGCATCAAATTTAGCAACTGAACCAAACATGCTAACCAATGCAACGTTATTCGATTTAAAACCCCCGTTACCAGCCAGCTGTGACTTATATTTATATTTCAAAAATAATGTAATTGACATTATTTGGAGTTTCGCAACTTCAATTGTAACGTCATCCAACCTGCATGCGCTACCACGTGATGTGCGTTCACAACGTTTCCACTAGATAACCGAGAGCAGCCGATTGAAAGTACTCTCGTCAATAAGCTACCGTTTCAACGTTAGTATGATCCTGAACATAACTTAGCCCTTTCAGGTGGCATCGTTATCCGTTTTGGGGAGCTCTGGCAGGTAGCAAAACAGTTCAAGGCTAGTAGCTCATTCTCAGCTAGAGGAAAATAAGAGGATGTTGAAATAAGGACGTTTACATTTTTCACTCATTTTCCAGAACTGGGAAAATTGGTCAACTGTTTTCCAGGTTTCCAAACCCTGTTATGTATTCAAAGGCTTTGAGACTACAACGGCCTGTTTGGTTCAATATTTCATTTTACAACGGCTCCAGCTTTCAGAGCCTAAAGGTAGTTGCACATCCGTCGTCGTTGAATTTGTTAGCGTTGATCTTATCCCAACACTTTCCTTCACGGGAGACCAGCAAAACAATAAGATGTTTTTTTTTAATGGATGGAGTCCATTTTATGAGCGTCTCTCCTGCTGAATTATCCAAAACTAGGACACTGAATCCTTACCTAGCAATGAAATCCCTCAATATTTATCATCGCTCCCCAAACTGTTTTAGAGCCTACCTCCCGCCGCTTGGCCTCATTCTTGCGGTACTTGGTGAACAGATGACACAATATGTTAGCGCAGCAGCACGCTACGTGAACCAGAGGGCCCTCCTTCCCTAAACTGAGCCCTGAGGAGACGGCTAAAACCAGGGTGATGGTCTTGATGATCAGCGTCCACTTCCCCAGGTAGCCGCGGATGATGAACCCACTAAGGATGGTTTTGATCTGAGAGAGAGACGGAGAGAGAAAGAACGGGTGAGGGAGTCGGAAGGTGCGTGGATTCGTTTGTGTGTGTTGCGACGATGGAGGATGTGTCTGTTTATGTTAGGGAGGGATCGGTTTACATATGCGTGTGATGAGCGCACAACCAAGATGAATTAAGAGTGTAAATATTTTCGGAAGGGAAGCTGAAGTTTGGAGATACTGTTCTTGGAAATAAGCGGTTAATCTTGTGTGCGTGGGCCTGGTGACCACTGCCTGACCTCTTAGCGACGAGAGCTTTAAGAGGACTTCATTTGAGAGCAGGAGCGAGCGAGAAACAGTTTATGTATGCTGGGAAGAGCTGTGTTTGTATGGTTTGTTCTGTATTTGATATGTTTGAGCTTTCCACTTGTATTTTCCAGAGTGTAAGGAAATCTTCACTTCACTTTTCACTTCCGTAGAAATAAGGAGTGAAAGAACAGAGACGAAGAGAAAGTAAACACTGACGACAGGATAGAGGGAGAGCCGTCTGGACTTCAGGTTTAGTTTGGCTAAGTTTAAAAAAAAAAAAAAAAAGAAGAAGGTGAGGTGCATTAATAAAATACCACCATTAACCAAATGTCCTTTATCTTTTATCTTGGTTTCATTTGGCTGTAAATGAGTCAATGTGAACGGATGCTGTAAGGAAAGGGACAGAAGGGAAAAAAATGTTTGGTTTTACTCCACTGAGAAAAGCCAAAACATCTCCACACGGTTTTATACCTGCGACTATTCTTGTGGCTTTTATTCAAAAGCACAGGAAAAAAACAAAACAGAAAAAGAATAAAAGCCGCGAGAATAATTACATGTTCTTATGTGTGGCTAGGAATCCTGTTCACCATCCTGTTGAGATCGTGTCCATCGATCAACATTCACTGCTAAAAGCAAACAATGTCATCAATGAAGACTTAAACGTAAAATTAAATTAAAAATGTTACATAAAAGCTTGTGCAAAAGGTATGTATACGAAATGGTCGACAGGCTGATTAATAGGTCAAATGATGAAGAAATACGTGAAAAGGCAGTAAAAACCTTGATGCTAATACAGTTGGATGTGGAGTGCCGTTTTACCTCCGGTATTCCTGAGCCACATGCGTACGGAGCGAAGGCCCGGACCAGCGTGACAGCCAGGAAAGAGAAGAGTAAAGCCCAGAAGATGTACATCAGGTAGTTCACTATGTATGCAAAGGCACCCTGCAGGGACACACATGTGTAAAATACACTGACACTTCACTGCTTCGTTAATAACAAGAGAAAGAAAAGCTGTATTTCATTCATTTGGCATCTAGCAGCATGTGGTGTTATCGTGTGCCATGACAGCTTGCGACCAGGAGATGGAACCGAAGCACTAACTATTGTTAGCAGCATGGGAAATGTTTTTTTGTATTTTGTATGAATTTATGAGTGAGAGAGGGCATGACTGGCCCTCATGTATACACACCGACTCTCTTCAAGCACCAACAACAATTAATTACATTACTTAATTAATTAATTTTTCATACTTCATTCACACAAGTGGAGGCAGGGAGTTTGTATTCATTAGCCTAACTTTCACTCTGCAAACACTGGCTTGAGAAAACTTGGATACTATATGTAAATGTCAGTGTGCAGAAGACCATTTTCACTCTGGATTGGTTCCTCAGCACTGCGGCAAAGTTCTGTAATGTTCTCCTACCTCTGATGTGCCCGTTATGAGCTCGCCCCAGCTCTGCCACTGCGGACACTGGTCCCTCTCCTGAAACGTCGTCTCGTTGGACGTCCAGCAGCAGTGCTCGTGGTTGAACCAGAAGCCAACGAGACAAACCCCGTCCTTCATGTCTGTCAGCCAGTGGGCTGCGATGTCGATGCCGCCGGCCAGTGCGCCTGGGTGAGGGGAGGATGAGACAAACGTTTGTGGTGAGCATGTTTTCCTTGTGTTCTGTGCAGTGTCGAAACTCAACGTTTAGGCTCACCAGGTGAGCAAAAAGAAAATTACAAGCCAGAACTCTAGCCAACATAATGAATATTCTTTTCCTTTAGAAATATGTCATCCTGCCTATTTTCAGTGCAACGTCAGTGCTATTTTGTAGCTGTACAGCTGCGGTCTGTCACCACATGGGAATTAACTTTCAGCTGATTTCAGATTACTATCTTAACTATGTACTGTCTTCTGTACGGTCTCCAGAACACTGCGTACCGCAGTGTGACATGTTAGACAGGTGCTGATTTGAAGTTCCGGGTGTCTGAATGTTACATAAGCTGTACACCAGGAATAAAACACACACACCAACAGAGGCCTGTGTTTCAATGTGGTTTAGCTGTATGGTTTCATGCCATTGTGGTAGTATCATTTTGTCTCCACACACAAAAGGTGCACAGGGAACATCAGTGCAACTCACTGTGCTGTAAATGCATTCATTAGTGAAAGCGGTAGACCTGTGCAGTTAGTTTGGGTTTTATTTCCTGCGGCTTTTAGATATTTGCTGCTGGAACTTGCCACCCCTACTACAAATGACGTGAGAGGAATTTGGTTTGATGTGACTAGAGCATTAAAATAAAAAAATAAATAAAAACTACAACTCAACAACAGAAACAATGCCCCTGTTTGTCAGATTAAACAGTCCGCTTTATTGTCAAGTTGATTATTACACGTGCATTTGACAACCGTAGCTTAAAAGAAAGACAGATTACCTGACATGAGCCCCACCAGCAGCATAAGCAGCCATCCAGAGAAGGCATCACTGACGCTGTGCAGCAGAGCCACAGTCGACTGTCTGCTCTTATTGGTGATCTGGACGGACACAGACGAGGAGATCGATATTAGAAAGTGATCACCATCATTATATCGTTGG
>CM022475.1:16002934-16046544 GCA_011952105.1 Coreoperca whiteheadi
CACGTTCAGAGGAGAGACTGTGAATATATTGGTAGAAGGATGCTGAGGTTGGAGCTGCCAGGCAGGAGGTCTAGAGGAAGACCAAAGAGGAGATTTATGGATGTAGTGAGAGAGGACATGAAGTTAATTGGTGTGAGTGAAGAGGATGCAGAGGACAGGGTTAGATGGAGGCGCATGATTCGCTGTGGCGACCCCTGAAAGGGAACAGCCGAAAGGAAAAGAAGAAGAAGTATATATTAGCAAATATTTCATGCAAACGTTAAAGCAAGTAGTGAAATTGTGAAGTTTTACACAGGGTTCACGGTACGATCATGAGAGAGAGTTAAAGATGAAAAACGTTTTGTTTAACACATCTGAAGAGTTTTGTCACGCATGGACTGCTTTTAATGTTTACAATTCGACTGACATTTAAACTCTCATTCATAATCTCAAATAACAGGTCAGCCGCTTCACTGCTCTCACCCTTTAAACTTTCAGGGCTTACAAGTCAAATCACGTTTCGCATTTTAGCTGCTTTCGGCTTTTACTCTTCGACTGTTCGCTATTTTCGGAGCTTACGTGTAAACTGAAAACTCAACCGCCTACCGGGCTTAAACTTCAAATGCTTTCAGCTCTGACAGTTCACCTGACACTTCAGCTCCTTTCAATGTTTACGCTGTAACTGACAATATAAACCCTTTAAGTGCTTCAACTTCAACTGCAACTACACTAACACTTACAGTTTTCTCCAGGAAATACAGCCTTTATTTAAATTTAAATGTGATTTTGCATTCATTTGCCATACAATATATACTGTTTATTGCTATTAAAATGATTAATATAAAATATTAATTATTCCTAATAATATTGTGGAATTAAGTTCAATCTAATCACCCAGATCTACGTAGATAGAATAAAAAGAAGGAGAAAAAAAAGAGTAAAACGCAAGCTGAGAGGAATAAAGCCCGGTGTGGTTTCAAATGTCTAAATTCACCTTCCTATACATTTTCCTGCGACCTCCTTTGTCCCAGAAACTCTGTGGGACTTGTCTTTCTGTCATATGTGGCAACAATTACCCATCTGGGACCTGTGTCGGCAAAAGCCAACCATTTGTAAACGTAACGTGGAGAGAGAGAAAGAAAGCTGGCTGCGGTAAGGTGCTCTGGAAAGGTTGGGGGAAAGAGAGAATAAGCTTAGTGACAAGAACAGTTAGCTCTTGTACAAATCAAATGGTCTGTGTAATTAATGCGCGACACACACACACATTCACATTCTACCACTGCAAGCCTTGTAGTTCCCTCTCTTGTTACCTATCCAAGCTGTCGGTGTTGTGCTCTGTGGTTTGGTAGACCCCTCTCCAGCTCTCCGTGCCCGACTCTCCCTCACTGCTCTGGGGGAAGAGCTCCTCCAGGCTCAGCCTCTCTCTGCTGCTCTCCCCAGCCTCCAACTCCTCCTCCAGAGAGCTGCTCTCTGCCCTCGTCCTGCCCGACGGCGAGGCCTCGGAGTCCGGTAAGGTGTCGATGTCCGTCTCCAGGACCGTAACCGGCAGCGCGAAGCAAGGGAGCTCGCTGGTGATCGGCTCGTCCTCTGCTGGAAGTCCCTCATCCTCCTGGAAATCATCGATGTCCGTTTCCATGGGGACGTCCAGGTCTGCGTCCAGGCTGTGCGCAGGACTCGGGCTGAGGGTCGTCTCTGACTCTGTTCCTGGTTCGGGGATCTTTTGCGGATCGATGCTCTGAAAGCCTCTGTTCAAACAGAGCTGCTGCTGCTGCTCGTAGTCGAGGGCGAAGTAGGAGTCAACTCCATTTTCGACGTCCATCTCAGATAAACTGCAGAGACACAGATACACTTTATTATCGCATAAATTAAAGATATGAGTTGAGACAAAATTATTAGCGTAAATTAAGAGACTGTCACAGCACAACTTTCTGTATGAGTAAATGTTTAAGGCATAATTTTTCTCTTGTCAGGACCAAATTTGACATACTTTGGGTACCTTAAAAACAAAAACATTACAGAGCTGAAATTCTAGTAAAATCATTTTACAGAGTAACGTAGCACCCGCGGAACATATTGTTTATGTTGACCTAATTTGACTGCGGCGATGTCGATGTGTACCGCAGGCTGTGGGCAGGACACTGTGACATCATTGCTGAGCGTGGTTACAGGGGCAACAGACTTGAAACTTTCTACCATAAGAGGTCAGTAAAACAAAAGCTTTTCAGATAACTAAAGTAAATCCCACTGTATCCTGTATTTTGAAGATGGGATTATATTATTCACTGAGATTCTGAAAATTGAACTTTCAGGGCTTCAGCATGGCACGTCATTGTACATTATATTCTGATATTACTACTAGAAATCTTGGAATTTACTGCCCAGCTCACCTGCTCACACTGTTCCCTGTTGGAGGCGGTGGAGGTGGAGGTGGAGGTGGAGGTAGAGATGATAACACCTCCTCCCTCTCCTGCCGTCCATCATGTGTGTTCCTCAGGCCCCCCTCTCTTTGGGGCGGAGCCACCGGTCTGAAGGCCCTCCTGGAGAACATAGGACTGGGCGGAGCAACAGAAAAGATCCGGTCCTGAAATTGAACCTGATTCTGATCGGACGGAGCGTGGGAGAAGGGGTGTTCCTGCATGTGTGGTGGATTCTGATTGGACGAGCTGTGGGAAAACGTGCGTTCCTGGCTTTGAATTTGGTTGCAGCTGCAGCGCGGGCAGCCCTCCGGCACTTCCTGCCTCTCTGGAGGAAGACTGTAGGACCTCTGCCTGGACATTTCAAGTGGAGGGATGTGTGAGGACGAGTGGGTCGAATAGTGTCCCTCTGTGTTGGAGGGAGGGATGGAGCGAGGAGCAGAAGAAGAAGAGGAGGAGAACAGGGTGTGGTGAGATGCACGCCTGCGGTGGAACTGCTCCCACTTCGGGGGCGGCGGTCTCGGGGGCGGTGGCGTCTTCTTCCCGTTTGGCCGGCCAGTGTTGGCAACTTCTCTATCCCGGACGCCGCCAGCTCCTTCCTCCACCTCGCTCAGGGTCTGGCTGGTCGCCACGGAAATCGATGGAGACCAGCGGTGGCTGCTGTCGAAGCGGAGGTCGTTTTCGGACATGGCTCGCCCTCGGAGCGAGAGAGGAGCCGGCGGGGGAGCGAATGCGTATCCGTTGCGGTCATCGTTGCCGCCGTCAACCTGTCTGGGGCCCCATCGACCCTGGTGGGGATGCTGATGATACGGATTATTGCTCTCTGGAGCTCTGGACTCCCGTCTCCAGCTTCCATAGTCCCTGTGATGTGGAGATCGGAGTGACACACGATAATAAATTATATTTCGTCGTCAACACACAAATACAGAATAAAGGGGGCACATTAAAGACGGCATGTAAATTCCAGTTTCTCTACAACATTAAAGGAACAGTTCATTCTCATTCTTCATTCTGTTTCTTTCCAAGAGTAAGATTAAGCACTTTTTACATGAGTTCTACACTCTTCTTCTAATTAATAGCTCAGTATGTTTTTTCCTAACTTTAACATTGTTTCTTATCTAGGGATGACTATTTAAAGGGATAGTTCAACATTTTATGAAATACCCACGTTTGCTTTCTTTCCGATAGAGACACGAGAAGATTAATACCACTCTCATGTCATTAAGTATGGAGCTGGAGCCAGAGCATGGTTAGCCTAGCTTAGCATAAAGACTAGAAGCTCTTAAACAGCAATTTGTGGTTTTAGGTTATAGTTACATGGTATAACTATTTCTTGAGAAAACAACAGCCCTGTGCAATGACTGTGTGCAGCTTCCCTGAGTCTTGTCGTCACAGCGAGGTTGCCAGGTCTGGTCCCATCATGCCTGTACAGAGACCTAGACCAAAACCTGTGCTCATTGACCTCCAGCAACCTGCACTACACTAGCCAGGTATAGCCCAAACAGTTTTTACATTTCTGTTTGTAGATGAGATTAAACAAAGAAAATAAAGTTTGTCAAGTAGTGTATTTTTCACTTTGGATGGAGCTTCTTGTCTTTATGCTGAGCTAAGCTAACCACAAGCTGAACCCAGCTCTGTATGAACGCACAGATGTGAGAGTGGTATCGATCTTTTCATCTAAATCGCGGCGAGAAAGCTAACAAGCGTGTTTCCCAAAATGTGAACCATTCCTTTAAACATTCGTGACGAAGTAAGCAACAATAAAAAGTAAAGTTAGGAGAAAACATCTGGATGTCTTAACATTGAAACCCAGCTAATCTGTTTTATTGGGACTTGTAGGATCCCATCACTCATGGTAAGAATTTCCTTGAGAAAATCTACATGTTAGGCAACAAAAACAGTCGGACAGAGAAAGTGGTGAAATTACAGGACATTTGTCCTTTTTGCATTCCAGACTCACTGAACTGTTTCTGTCTCAGGTCAAATATGAGTAGGGCTTTTACAAGCCATGCATGTCCTAAATGCCCCCCTACATCCTAACATACAGGAATCACCATCCAACCACATATCATTATGGTCACATTTTGAGCATGGATGATTGCTCTGCACACTTAGAGCTCATTATAGTCAAATCGCAGCCAGGCATGGGATTTCCGCCCGTCAGTGCACAATTGGCCCGACCCCACCTAAAGTCTCCAGAGATTCACTTAGAGCCAGTCAGACTGGGATGGAGCAAGTGTGTGTCTGCATTGCTACAGTATGTCAGAAAGGCAGAATCACAAATATCGACGATAATCAAGTCAGAAAAAGAAATATTACTTGTTTAAATGAATGTACGTGTCTGTGTTTGTACTATGTGGTTGCTAAAGGAAGTGGCTCACCTCTCAGTCAGGCTGTACTTCCTGTTGAGCTTGCTCGTTTCCTGTTGCCGGGCGGGATACGTCTGTGGAAGACATTTTAAAGCCGGTTAATCACCAAAGGGATGAAGGAAGGCTACAATCTGGTGCTAAGTAATGGTCCCTGCATAGGTCCCTGCTGAAGGGAAGTGGGCGTATTACCCCACCCTGCCATATACTTCAGTGGTGATAAGGGGGGGAAGGTGTTCGGCTGAATTTTGACCATTTTTATGTCATAAACCACTTTGACAAACTACAGTATCACTTCATTTTAGCTTAACTCACATTTGAAAACTTATTTTTTTTATGCTGGTCTTCTCTGAAATTGTTTTATATTTTGTGTCTTATTCTTGGGCTGCAACTAACAATAATTTTCATTATCAATAAATCTACCAATTATGTTCTTGATTAATAGTATACTTTATAAAATGTTAATAAATAGTGAAAAATGCTTCCCAGAGCCCAAAGGTGACTTGTTTTGTCCGACCATCAGTCAAAAGTTGAAAGATATTTAGTTTACTATAGTAAAAGACTAAGAAGTCCATTCAATATTCATATTTGAGAAGCTGGAACCAGTACAATTTTGCTTAAAAACAACGATTAATCGATTATCAAAATGGTCGCCAATTCATTTTCTGTCAATCGACAAGTCAATTAATCTATTTATTGTTTTAGCTCTATCGTTCTCTGTACTTTGGTTGCATTCTTACGTTAAATTAGGGTTATATTTCATTTAATTCGGAGCTACGCGTTTTGTCCTTTTGTTAAGCACTTTGTAACTTAACTTAAACTTAACTTAAATTAACTCAAGTTTTTTCCGGTGCTTTCAACCGTATCTCAAGGTCATCATCTGCAGATAGTTTGTTCAGTTGTCGTTGAGATTATTTTGTCAAAATACTATTTCCAAGGTCGAGAATGAACATTCACGCTCAATTTTGTAACTTGTTGAACAGTGCTATAGTTAAGTTACTACTAATCTTATTATTATAAAACACACTAAAACCTCCCACTGGAACCAATTTACCATGATGGACTGATAAAATTGTTTCTTGTTAATCTAACAAATAATACGAGGCTTTGTTCATTATGGATACAATAAAGGATAAGTGTGTTCAATGTATTTGACCTGGGTTATTACCCCACCAATAGAATACTGAACCAACTCATTGCACTCTCCTTACTGGTCAGAGACACAGCAGCCCGAGGATACACAGGTATGGTGAGGTTAAGCTGCACAAACACACCGGTGGGGTGCACACACAGACACAGATTCCTGTGCAGAGATATTTTCTGACTGTCTGCAATGTAAATCTGAACATTTAGATGGTATTTTTGTTGGAATGGTGAGATGTGAATTTAACATATTTGGCCATCACTTGCTGTCAACAGAGCATAAAATCCATAAAATGGTAACCACCGATAACTTTGTGATAATAAACTCTATACCACAAGTACTTGGATGGCCTCTCTGCATTTAAATTCATTGTCTCTTGGGCTCTAAGGGGGCATTACATCATTTGGTGAATAGCTGGAATTTAAATATCTACTAGGACAAATGCCTATTTTCTGGCCTAGGCAGTTACTTTTTGGAGTCTCGCATATTCCTTTAGGTGGACATCCAAATTCAAAATACAGGAGTAATAATGATGCTTCTGTTTTTTTGATATTTGCTTTTTGTTTGGGAGCAAGACGCAACAGTAGTAGTGCTGATCTAAGACACGTGTTTAACTCTTTTAATATTCACATAAAACTCATATACATGATGCAGTATATAAATTTTTTCTTAAGGTGGAAACAACATAAAGCTCACGTAACGCATACAGAGGACAGTGGGGTTCAAGTTGAATCCAGTGCTTCTTGTCCAGGCTCAACATATTGAAAACCACCATTCTAAAGTCTAAATTATTTGTGTATCCAACAAGTAGTTAACAAAAAATACACCGGGAATTCAATATATGAATGATAATTGTGAATGTGTTTCATTTTGAGTAAAATGAGCATTACATAAGCAATAATTTCTTCACTGACCTTTATAATATTAATGTCCTTTAAGAAAAGGGCAAATTGCATCACAGTGTAGATGAAATGTTCATGTAATGAGGTGGGATGTAAAAAATAACTATTTCCTAACATTTCGGAAAAGACAGCTGGGCTTCTCATGAGAGCCCGAGTGACAGACCACGAATATTAATAATAATAATAATAATAATAATAATGATAGCAGCCAGTTACATTTCACTATTTCACATTGTTTCCTTCCTGCATGAGTGTATTTTCATATGTGTGTGTGTGTGTGTGCCTTATCACAGCCTTGTAGTCCATCCAGCACATCTGTTATCATTAAAGTTGTCAGCGGCAGATATTAAACAAGAATTCAGTGCATGGGGTTATCGCCGTGGCATCAAACCAACCTTTTATTTGAAAAGGATCCCAACACGCAGGAAGCAAGGGTTCAAGGCTCCCTGAGGCCTCAACATGGCAAAACCATACAAAAACAGCAAAACAGTGTCAGCTTGAACCAAATATCTGCTGAACTCAAGATACATTGAGTCCAAAACAAATGTCAGCTTGGCTTTGCTCAGTGTCAAATGATAAGGTTGCTAATAAGTTCACGGGATATTCAAAAGTTCAGATGAGGGGCTGCACCCTCCTGCCAAGGTACTCGCATCGGTTTGTGGTAAAGATGTAACCCAATGCTGCTATTATCGCTGACACAAGTGTCCACCGCTGTTGCCCAATCTCCCTCAGTTCCAGGAGCTATTTCAATGATCTGCTGAATTTTCAATGAGAATTTCAGACTTTGACCACATGCAGGAATCGAGGTTCAACTTCAAACCAACCGTTCAACCACGGAGCACTTGGAACGAGTGGCCACTTAGCTCCAACATCCAAGTGTGGCCACTTGATCCCTTTCTGATGCTGGTCTTAAAAGAACCAAGATAGTTTTCAGTCTCCAGTGGTCATTTCAGTTCAGTCCAAAACCACAGTCTGATTTCAGTGAGCTGCTAAGTTTATCTTTTACTCAGAAAAGTGTTACTTGGTTTCAGTGCTGCTGGGACACAGGCTGTTATTTAACTTAGCAAGTCTGGAGTATTAACATACTTGTTAATGGATGCAGTTACAGCCGCCAACATGTTTATGTCTCAATAGGATTGATGTCTTGAAAAATCACGGTCTCTATATCTATAGAAAATCCCTTTATCAGTAATGTTGATAATAATGTTTTGGTTGGAGTCTGAGTGATAAGTAGGTATACCTATAGCATGTGTCTTTCATGTTCAGCTCACCTCTCAAGTGAACATATTTCAGGTCCAAATGGCACTGACCGATATTTCAACCCACTCCAGATCACCATCACCCACGCTTTCAGCCCACATTTCACTCTGTCTCTTTTTGTCTATAAACCCAACAAAATCAAGTTTATAATCCAGATCCCAGGACAACAGACTCTTCTGAGAGCTAACCTGGCAACCTCTGATTCCTTCATGGCCCATATAAATGTTATAAATGTAGTGTGTGTTTTCTTGCTGTGTGTTCACGTTCACAGACAACCCCTGGAGATGCCCGCACAGTCTGTATGCCCAAGACCTACCGCTTTGAACCTATTGTTGCGCTTGCGTGATTAAAATAGGGCCCAGTGTGTGTGTAAGTGTGTGTTCATGGATATTTTTTGATGCATGTGAGTATAAGACTGCGTTTTTGAGTGACAGCATAACTCTTACCTCTGTAGGTGTATAGCTCCCCATTGTGTATCCTTGGTGAAGAGGTTGCTGGTTCTCCAGGGGCTGAAAGGAAGTGGTGACTGGATAAAAAGCTGACCGTGGGACTTGAGTCTGGGTTTGGCTATGGGAGAATGCCTGAGGCTTAGGCTGGAAGTTGTGGAAGTTGTCCTTGTGTTGGAAACCTTGATTTTGTTCTTTGATGCCAGAACTGCTATAAACGTCCTGATGTGAGGTGAGCTGGGCATCTTCTTCCCTTTCCTTCCCTCTTTCTCTCTCAAGACTTTCCTTCTCTCTGGCCCTCTCCATCTCCTTTTCTCTCTCCAACTCAAGCTCCCTCTCTCTTTCCCTCTCCCACTGTCTCACCCTCTCCTCTCGTTCCCTCTCCCGCTTAATCTCCCTTAGCCTTGCCCTCTCCATTTCTAACTCCCTCTCCTGTCTTTCCTTCTCCTGCTGCCTCTCCCTTTCTTTCAACCTCTCTTCCCTCTCCCTTGCCCTCTCCTCCCGTCCTCTTGCTTGTTCCCTCTCCTTCTCTTTCTGCCTCTCCCTGCTGGTACTCACAGACAGCCTCCTGGGTTCCACAGTGTTTGGAAGCAGGTCACTTTCCTGCTGAAGTCCCCCCTGGTAGGAGTATCTTCTTTGGGTTGGGTACTGACCGAGCTCCCCTCCCTGGAGCTCCAGATTGTGGGGGACTTTCTTCTGCCTGTGACTCGACAGACTCGAGACATTTGACCCAGACATACCCTTGCTTGTCTCCTCGAAAAACTTCATTCTATCTGCAAATGGAAGGATATCTGACTCCTCTATCCGAGAACAGGAAGAGGAGCGACTGTATGAGGAAGTGGATGAGGAGGTAAAGGCACAAACCCCATGCTGTGACCCTGTGACTCCCAACACCCTCTCACCCATGAGTCCACACCGTCGGTCAGGTTTGGGTTCTGGTTGGAGTTTATGCTCGGGGGTCCAACGCCAGCGGCGGGCTTTGCCAGCAGGAGCTGGTTCCTCCACGACTCGAATGCCAACACCAAAACTGGGCAGTCCTGGGTCCAGAATTTGGACACACCCGGATAGGTTGTTGTTTTGAGACTGAGGCTGCAAGACATCATGGTTTGATTCACTTGAGGTCTTAGATCTCTCGACTGGTGCTGTGGTGCTGACATCTTGGGGACCAACAGGTGAAGCAAATGCAACTTTGGTACTCCTTTCCTGGGCAGGCAGGTCTGGGTTTGCCCCCTCCTCATTAAGGTCTGGACCCTCTTCCTCCTGTACAGTTTCACCACTACAGAGCAATCCTCCTGGGCCATGGCCCCTCTGAAGCTGGGCCTTTTTCCTTTGGATCTCATTGCGGAGGTTGGTAGCAAATCGCTCACTACGTCGACGGTTCCGACGATGGTTCCTGGATGAGTTTGACTTCTTCGTGTCTGTCTCTCCTTCTACAACCTCCTCTTTTTTACCTCCACTTCTTCTTCTGTCCACTGGTCTCTGTTCCTCCAGTAAGGTATCCACACTGACAGCAGCACTAAGAGGTTTAAAATCTCTCTCTAGTATCTGGTCAGAACTCAACCATTCCTGGGTTGATAATCCAGTGGGTTCCCCCGGTACACTTGCAGAGCGGCCCCAAGGGTGGTGATGCTCATTTGGGGGAAGAGGCCCACCATTTACACTCATCCCTTCCAGCCTGTCACTTGAACCTCCATCATCATCATTCCCTTCCAAGAACACAGATCCTGGGGTCGAGCAACGGCTGGCTCCCCATTTGTTTGATGAGGCATGGAGGTGGTTGTTAGAAGCTTCTTGGTCTTCCCTCATGGGCTGGAGTGATGAATGGGACCACTGGCTGCTACAAGGGGACAAGGAGCGATTAGGAGGGTTCGACGAATTGCAAGGCTCCAATGAAGAGCTGTCACTGTTAAACTGCAATAACTGGAGTTGTGTAGCAAGAAGCTTCTCAGGGGCGCTGTGCCGGTGCAGCCCCGTAGAGGAATGCTTGTTCTGGGAGTGCATGATATGAGACTGCCCTTGAATCTCCAAGGAGGATTCTGCAGGTAAGGAGCCAGGACGAGAGGAAGTCATAGGAACTAGGGAGGACGTCACTGGGTCAGAGAGGTGATCTGAGGTGGTGTCTGAATTGTGGTCTTTATTAGCACTAGTATCACATCTGATATGTGTAATGTCTTTAGTCTGTCTTTGGATATAGTCTAAGGTATCCTCTTTTAAATTCCCCGTTTTGTCATTGTCTTCGGGTGTAGGAAAGCCATTATGAATTTCCGATTCTACATTCAGAGAGGACTTGTTTTCATCATGGTATAAAGAAACATTGGAAATTTCAATAGGAGCAGAGACGCAACGTTTGTTGGCTGCATTAGGGCGACTCCGGGTTGCCCGAAAACTGTCCTTCCTGGTTGGAGGCTGAGGAGGGTTCATCTTTCTCTCAGCTCCTCTTTCTCCATTTCTTATGATCTCAAAGTCTCCTCCCCTCCACTCCTCCTCATAACAGCAGGAGGAAGGCCTCTCTTTTACCTCAACAGGCCTTGGTCTCGGCCTGGTCAACGACCTGGACTTGTGCACAATAAACTGCGCCTCATCCGGGGCCTCACCAGCTGAGCTCCCCAGGGTTGAGGTATCACCACCAGGGTAGCCTCGACAAGATGGACCCAGGCTCTGGAGGAGGTTATCCATGGAGCAGGCTTCACCGGGCCTTAGTGGCACTGCCGCGTAGTCAGATGTGTTTGAGCTGGCGGAGAATGAGCTGTAGGCAGAGTCTCTCTTGTTGTTGAAGAGGGTGGGGTCAACAGGTGAATTATGGGAGTCGGTGTATAGCTGCGTGATGGGTGTCGGTGTGTCCAAACTCTCCATGGAGCCCAAGGAACTGCTTCGGTCAGTGGAGGAGTAAGGCCTGGACAGCTGACCCCACTGCAAGGACAAGTCACTGCAAGGACATGGAGACAAAGATCAACTTAAGTGTTTCAAAAATAGACATAAATTTCACTGTTTAGCCGATCTTCAGACAAAATAAGCAAACTAACGTCACCTTGGTCTTTCAGGAACTTGCGATGGGCATTTGTCAGTGTTTTCTGACATTTTATAGTCAGTATAGTATAGAGCTATTCTTACAACACTGTAGAAAATAACTTCAAATCAAAGTAGCATTTAATGTCAACTTAGCGAAAATTCATGGGGTTACTTTCTGAACAGTATGATGTTAATCCTTGATTGACAAAACCAAATACAATAAGTCTCCTTTAATTTTCAAGTGGCAAGTTGCGATTCTCCCCTGAGACATATACAGTATATCATTCTGGAATACAACTTTTGAACTGTACAGCTGGGGAATCTGTTTTCTATCAGTCCTAAGCCGAAGATCCACGGCAGCCCCATGTGTTTTTAAAGACCCTCGGAGGAAGCCTCTTAAGGTGGAGAGGGATTTCCTCCTCATCAACTTCCACTGCCCGGAGTCAAAATCTCTAAGTCATCCCTTGATTCTTCTCTTCCTCTTTCATTCCTTTCTTCCTCTTGTGGATTCTTCCTGTCCCATCTCCTTTACATCAAATGTGGATTCATTCAAAAATTAAAACCACTTTTTGTACGCAGCATTTGAAACCTACTTATTCAAATTTGAGTGACATCACAAAATGAAAACAAGTTTCCTTTTACTGGATCGTAGGTCAGTTAACCTTTGAATTGATGACAGGATGTTTACAGAAGAGCCCCCTCATGTTTTAGTCAGTACTGAACAATACTTGAAAAGAAATACAGTAAATTTCAAGTCAAGTCAATCTTGTTTATACAGCCCAAAATCACAAATTTGCCCCAGAGGACTTTACAATCTGTACAACATATGGCACCCGTAATTCTTAGATGCTTGATCAGATAAAGAAAGACTCCCCAAAAACCCTTTCACTCGAAAAAAGGGATAAACCTTCAAACCTCAAGAGAAACAACAGACAGACATGCAATAAATGTCATACATACATCAAATAGTATGGTTGCTCAATAGGCTGAACTGCACGCCATGCAACCTCAATGTTCCTGATTTGAATCTGACCTGTGACCTCAGTTGCACATCACCCTCCTCTTTCTGTTCCCATCTACTTCTAACTGTCTAGTAAAGGGTCAAAAATGCCCGAAAAATCCTACAAAACGAAGAAAGGAAAAACAAGGAATTCCGCAACAATACCAACTTCTTGGAGAAAACCACATGAGACAAAATGACGGAGTTGTTTTTAGCATAATGAGAGCTTAGGGAATGTGGGAAGAAAAGTACATTTCACACATATTGCTATCAATACTAGCTACAGAGGGTAGGGGCACCCAGTGTTTTTGTGCTTGGTTGAAATTCCAATCTGTAAAGGCTGCAACAAAAATGTCTGCAGACATTTTTATTTTATGGTGGTATTTCTTTTTCCTATAAAGAAGAGAGTGGTCACTCACCCTTTGTATTTCTTTGTTTTCTTATTCAAGCAAAAGGGAAAGTTGCCAAGGAGTGGTTACAGAAGAGAGACATTTCTAAAGGGCTTTGATCTCAAACCAGTATGGGGAAACAACCCACAGACTATCTTCAGGGTGTTTCTGTGGTATTTATGGTTTACAATCCATGCAAAGATCTGAAAACCGATGGGTTTTGTTACTCTTGTATTTTACCACAACTTACTCTTGTCAAAATATGATTATGTGCTCATAAAGTCAAATGTTTTGGTGGTCTGCAGAATTTGTTTAGGTCATTTGTCTTTATTTGTGCTTACCATTAGGCACTAGCTAAATAATAAATAAGCGCCTCAATAAGCGAAGGGAAGCAGTTTTTATTGATATGAAAATACAGGTGGCATATGTTTTTTGTAGCTCTGTAGCAAGTCTGACAATAAGCCTGTCAATATTTAAATAGGTGTTGAAGCCAAAGTCTAAGCCGAGGAGTAGCTTAGCCTATGTATCGGTGACATTGTCGCTACTAACTTCAACAGTAACAGTAACTTATACTCTTCCATCAGTGATACATGGAGCAACGTTGTTTATTGTGAATTCTAAAAGAACAAGGAAGAAAATAACATGCCCGGAAAGGTTTAAAAAGCACATTGAAAAGTCTAAAACTGTACAGCACGCATTTGTAAATGGTCAGTAAAAGTGTAAAGCAGGAGGAATACATTCAGACTGGTGGGGAAAAAAGTGTCATTATCTGCATGAGAAAACTGTCTTTGAAGGAAGTGAGTAATGAATGAGAAAGGAGAGGCTGTTGTATAGATTTGACCTGGGTGACAGAGAGAGGAAGAGAGGAAATGAGACGGGAGCTGGACAGGAAATGACAGTCACTCCTGCCCAATCATGTGGAACATGTGAGTTTGAGGGTTGACACAGATAGACCTGCATGCACACACACATACACAAACACACGACGTGTCAATTAATACAAACACACACACATATGTTGTCAGCTGATAGCAATTGTGTGGGTGCAGATAAACTCCAAAAACTGGCGTATAGTTTCCTCAAACACTCGTACAGATTTTGTTTTAGTACTTACTGTATATAAACTCACACACTTAGCGTGGAAATTAACACAAACAGACACGCAGACTGTACAAAATGTCCCTCTCCTTCACACAGTTTATTGAATGTCTTCCTCTCTTTGTCCACATGTTCTGGGAGTCACATGCCATTGTCCAGAGTTATGCCGGGAGCTGCCTCCTCATCAGATGGCGTGTGTTTGTGTATGTGTGTGTGTGTGTGTGTGTGTGTGTGTGTGATGAGATCAGGCAGGAGAAACTGTGAGAATAATAGACCCACACCGACATGCACACACAGACACACACACCGCTATCTAATCCATGTGGGACTATTAAATCTAATAGTGGTACATTATATCACTGATTCCTATCAAAAGGAGAACAGTACAAGGCACTGACGTACCATGAAGCTGACAAAGGCAGAAAGGCTATCTTTATTGTGTGTGTCAATATACAGACTGTGGTAACTTCCTCTTTCCTTAATAAAGGATTACAGTTTAGCTTTGTGAGATCATTCTGTAATACAAAGACTACTGTACTTACATGCCTTATTTTTATTTAACCTGGCTGGACAATTCAGTCTTTTGTCCCAATTGTTTCACAGTGGTATAAAAATATCAATGATTATATTTAGAGCTGACACGATTAGTTGTGTACCCAATTAATCAACAGAAAGTAAAAAAGCAACTATTTTGATAATCACTCAAGTTTTTATGGGGACTGGCTTTAGGAAACTGTGGTGGGCATTTTTCACTATTTTCTCACATTCAACACTGTGGACCGAACAAGTACTTTATTAATTATCAAAGTAATCGATAATGAAATGAATAGTTAGTTAAAGCCATAATCATAGTCCATGAGTATATGATGTGACAGCGCACAAAACAAATTGGTCCCGTTACCAATGAGAAGTCAAACGACATAAGCAATAAAACAGTTGCTCAATTCTGTACATTCATGGGATTTGCTGCTACAGCCTAATTGGAGCACATTTTAAAAACATGTGGCTAGTTAACTAACATAATTGTAAACATAATGTAGAATCATTTGCAAGAACCTATCTGCAAAAACACAATTTCTGCACACAATATCACTAAAAGCCAGTGCATTTCAGCATGATTTCTTTTGCCTAAGCCATCTTACTTTATCCTAAAAGGTTAAGCAGTAAAATATAAATTGGTCTACTTGATTTCTACTTAAGGGGTGTTGGGGAGGCAACATGTGGAGGCTAAAGCTCTGTTAAAACTGACGCGTACCTCCCCAAAAATATAATTATGCATAAAGATACCGTGTGGTAACCAATAAATTACTTTATTCAACCACTTCAGGCCTTTTAGGTGCGATGGTTTAACACATTTTAAGGATTGTTTGGATCTCCAGACACCCTTTTATTTGGGCTTAGCTAATGATTATTGTGTAGGCCTTTCCACGACACAATAACCATTAGCTAAGACTGCCACATTGCACGTGTACAGACAGCAATCCAAGACCCATGAAATAAAACATAAGCTGTATAATTAAGACCATTTGATTTCACTCTTCTTTAGGCTGTTTAAGGCAGATAGAAGGTGATCTCGCACAGATTAGTTATCACTTGTTGTGTTTAAATAGAAGCCAAGAATAGACCAATGGGCTTCCTGCGTGGGCAGTGTTGACATTAGAACACGGTGATGTCACCTGTTTCCTGGCAACTGTTGGGGACCAAAACCCCCTTACAGTGACTTAGAGCTAATTCCCTATGGAGTCATAGGCTCACTGTGTATGATTCAAACGCTACAGTATGGCACACTCGCTGTGTGTTTAAATCTGCACATTAGGGAAGTTTCTTTTTTGTCAAACTGAAACAAACGTCAACTCAAAGCTGAGAGGAAATTGGCTGAACAACAATTAAACTTGAGCTTTCATTGTCCTTCAGTTAATAATGTCACTTTTAATGCAAAGTTGGCTTTATAACCACGGCAGCATTGTTTTGTAATAATAGGGTTATTACACCGTCAAATGGAAGATTCAATAGGATATAATCGTACAATATAATAATCTATAATAATAAGTGTTATTGGATTTTGAAATGTAGAAAAGTAGCAATGAAAGGATTGATCATGTTTGTAAAGACATCAAATTGAGTGTTATGAATGATTTATGAGACTACAAAGCACTAAAACTACAGAGACTAAAAGCTTCAAATGTTTGTATGCAGCCACTTTCAGTCCTATCGAATGTTTTCAGCATCGTGTTATTACATTTGAAGATGTAATAACACTTTTTATTAGAGGGAAATGGCTTTACAACTCCATGAAAGGCAAGATCAGTAGAGACTCAAATGTTATTGATCTGAGTGACGTCTTCTCACCTGTTGTCAATTGTGTGCCACGCTAGTGTGTAGGGGCCGGGGTGGAGCTGCATGGCAGACAGGGGAGGAGGTGGGGGGAGAGGAGGGGAGTCGGCAGGGGGGAGGCAGGCCGGAGGAGGAGGAGATGGGGGAGGGGGAGGGGGCGGCTCCGATAGCTTTGCCAGGTGCCAGGAGTGAGGCCTGATGAGAGGAACGCTGCGCCTGTGGAGATGAGAGGGAGAAACTCAGGTGAGGATCAACGGCAGCAACAAACCACTCGGTCGTCATGTGTCCTATCTGTCTCCACTACCATGACTAAATAAAGGCAATAATGCCCAAAAATGATTCTAAAGAAACAATGCACTTCTGGCATGCAGAATTTTCTTTTAACAACATGATCATGCATTATACAAGCAGTTGCAAAGTTATTAGGTACACCTAGCTAAAACTAATACAACAGCCCTGCAATAAGTCCTGCCTTTGTGTAGGTTATAATAGTCCGTTTTGATTATTTAATTCAACCTTGTCATTTTGGAGGCTGTAGTTGTGGTGCTGTCGGGTTTTATTGCGTTATACTAAGAAGAAGTGTTTGTAAAATTGATACCACCCTCATTGATATAAATGGGGTGGACAAAACATTACAGGTTGGATCTGTATGTGGGAGTTTATTTGTGCTTATGGAGCTACACTGCTTTTACATTTTGTTGTTAATGAGTCCAAATGTGCCTCTGACCACATCAAGAGATTCTTTGTTGCACCTTTTGCATTTACAGCATTTTTGTTTGGAGGTCATCATTAAACTGGGTTTTTACATGGATATTGCCACATTTTATTCAACCACAGCATTTTAGAGATTTACAGTCTGTTGGCATTGACAGCAAGTTGTGTACTGATTTACTATTTAAATTAACGTAGGTAAACCTTGAGATTTTGCCAATATATAAAGAAGCTGCTGTGGTGTTGCATTTCCTGCATGGCCACTTCCAGTCCAAAAATATAAATGTGCAACATAGATATATGATGGTTGTCATCCTTTCCTTCTGACGGCTAATATAATTTCCTTTTTATACAGTATGTCAGTTTTTCCATTTTGCAACATCTTGTTGTTTGACTAGAAAATCCTTTTAACCCCAATTCGAAGCAACATCTATTTTTCTTTTCCAAATACGATGATTTACCCAGGAAAGATGGCTAAGATGACATCCTTATTTGCAGCCGCAGTTGTAAGTGTCTTGGAAGATCAGGGCTCACATAAAACCTAGACCTATACAGCAGTGTTAGCTTGCCAACCCAAATTCCGTGGAAACAGCTTCCTAAAAGGTTGTTTGGCCTACTGGGCTGCCATTAAAAACTCATCTAACATGTACTGTAAGTTCTCCAGTCTGATCTGAAGCCAGACATTCCAGTGTGTCGCAGGATATTCACTAATTCCCTTGTATAGACTTCCGATACCATATGCTAGCCAGATTCAATTAAACCCCCTGCAGACAGTGTGTGTGTATGTGTGTGTTTGCATGAGTGTGAGACAGAAAGAGAAACACAAAGAGCATCTATAAAAAGTGCTAGAAACAAGGATAGAAAGAGAGAAGTCTGCATGGACCATTATGTGGATTACCATATCTTTTAGATTGATACACAGCGTAACGCACAGAGCATGAAAACACAAAAGCTGTTGACTTGATATTACTCAAACTTGACTTTGACTGACTTGAGAATCTCTCGATTAAGATGTATCAAGACTTGATTTTTGACTTGAAACTTTATTGGACCGGTTTCATCTGACTTGACTTGGACGGGTCTGTATTGACTTGAAACCTAACGAGACTTGTACCAGACTTTGACTTGTCTCAATTGACCTGAGCCTTACAAAGACCTTGGAATTGACTTAATGGACTTAACAAGTCTCTGACTTGACTTCGATTGTTCTTGACTGACCTGAGACTTGACTTGGACTTATCTAGACTGACTTTGAGTCTTGGCAAGACTCACACTTCACTTCAACTTGGCTCGATTAGCTTGAGACTTATCTCAACTGCACTGAGACTTGGCAAGACTAAACCTTGACTTGGATTTGTCGCAGTTCCTTTGACACGTGACTAGTCTCAAACCTGCCTTGGACGTGTCTTGATTGACATGAGACTTGACAAGACTCGTTCTTGGATGGGAACTGTCTCAACTGACTTCAGACTTGACTTGGGCGTGTCTTGACTAACTTGAGACAAGACTCGAACCTAAGTTGGAACTGTCTCAATTGACTTGACACAGACTTGTCTGTGTTGACTTGGACTTTGCCCCAAAAGACTTGAAAACAGCCGAGATAACAGCTGGATAGGCACATGGCTGAGTTTAATGAAAGGTTTGAGTCCCCTCCAAGTGTCTTTGGTTACGATTCTCAAACTGAAAGTACAAAAATGTAAAATGAGACTATTCTGAGTATTTCAGAGAAACATTTGGAGGTACATTTTGGGAGAGGAATGCGGATCCTGGCACCGCGAGGGAAAGGAAAGGTCCATTTCAGAGTATTATTGTTTATGATAAAGCAGGAGCAGGGGAACCATTTCCAAAACAAACACTCTTGTTTCCTGGTTCTGGCTCCTTAAGAGGGATTTCTATCTGAGCTCACTGATTGTTCGACTCCACTGACAATGTCCTTAAATTATCCCCTGAGAAAGTTTATGTAGAGCCCTGTGTGTGTTTCTTTATGTGTGCCTATGCCTGTATATGTGTGTGCATGAATATGTGTGGGAACTATCCAAACTCGACCAGACAAAATACCATTATTGAACCTACCACAAACATTAGCAGACCCCCCACCACCACCCCACCACCACCTCCTCTTTTTTCCAAGTTTAGCTTTCAGAGATTGATGACTGTGAAGTCAAAATAAACGATGTGACTCCGAAGTTAGATGGGGACGGAATGTATGATAAAGACCAAAAAAACTCACAAAACTATGACAAATGTGCTGTTTTGCAACTAAAGAATGTAACATAGAAAGCTGCTGTACTGTTTTGTAGCCATGCAGGGGAAAATGGGAAAGGTCTTCCAAACCACATAACCAATCGCTGTTTTTCCAAAATACTCAGCGCAGTGCTTGAGGGGAGTCAGCGATCATGTATCCAGCACATTTACGGATCTAGAGTAATAAGAACTGTAGAACTTCTAAATGGAGCCAAAACTGTGATATTGGGAGGCAGTGAAAATCTGATATATTACCTACGAATAAGCAGTTGGTTTACCAGAGTACCATGAGTAGAAGTTTTTACAAATTACCTCTGAAAGAAGAAAAGGCCGGCCTCATGCATTTACTCTTCCCTGTAACCATGATTTGGTGATTTGCAGGACAACAGAGGTCCAAGTCAAAACTGGGCTGAATCTGGTTAAAAAGTGAGAGATTCTTAGATGTCTAAATCTCCTAAAACAATTGTTTCAAAGATGCTTCAATGACTTCAATTGCTTGTTGAAATATGTAGTCATTGAAATGCAGTTGAAATAGGTTCATGTTGGTCAATCCAACTGTAAAAAAAAAAAAAAAACTGTTTAAATGAAATGTTTTTTCAGGAACAGTGTGTAAAAACTGAGGAAGCGTCAGACAAATCTTAGCTTCAACTAACAATTATTTTGATTATCTTATCTTTACCATTCATCGATTAACAATTAGTTCTATAACATCTCATAAATAGTTACAAAAGCATATCAGAAATTCCCAGAGGCTCCAAGGTGACATGTTCATATTGCTTGTTTTGTCCAACCAACAGTCCAGAAGTCAAAGATATAACATTTTTATGTAATTTAAAAACATTTTAAACATAAAGCAACAAATAAGATATTATTTGTAATCTAATATCTATAATATATATATACATAAACATATACACTTACTGTATATACAAAGTAGTAATAAATATAAATGCCTTTTGACTTACAAATGACCAAAAGCATGCTTACTGAGTTGTTTCAGGCGTTTTTCAGTCTTAGAGTGTGTTTTGTGTGGGTTTGGGGGTGAGTTGCTCAATACCAAGGATGTTGTCTAAAAAGACGGAGTGGCCAAGATGTAACAGAGACTGCTCCTCCTGCAGAAAAACATCCACCCTGAAAGAGGATGCAGTTCTGTATCTGCAACGTGACGTTACAGTATAACTCACACTCACTTTAGTCATCACGAGGACTAAAGTCACAAAATGTGCAGCAACGTTGCTGCTCACACAAAGTCAAAATCTTTCTTGGGAAGCGTTAAAAAGGCTTCCAAAGCTGTTGTCAGGGCTGCATTCAGTGGGCTCCATAAAGTCTGCGGCCCTTTCATTTTAAAGACGCAGGAAACATACCAAAAGTGCTGGCTATGACTGTCCGTTTGCGGTAGAACCTACCAAGGCCACTGTGAACTGTACAAGTTGATCATAGCATTATCCAAAGAATTCCCCCTTTCCTGTTTCTGACACTGTAACCCAATTGGCTACCTGTCGCTGCTAGGAACAACATGCAAATAGGAGTCACATGTGTCATGTTTTTTAGAAGAATTCGCTGGCATACGAAAGGAAACAGCGTGTACTTGACGTGGAAACCAAAATAATGAGTAAATCGGCCGCTGTTGTGGTATTGCTGGTATAACCAACCAGGAAATCCAGTCAGGGATTACAAGACATGGCAAGCTTCTATTTATAAATGTATTCTCACGGTGTCGCACAGGTTGTTTTCTGTTCTTCTTAAACTGAGAAATTGATGACGTGAATACAAAACAAAAACCAAAGATATGATATGGTTGTTAAAGCATGAAAAAGGAGTCGAAATAAGTGAAGAGAACAGAAGAGACAAAAACAGAAACAAACAACGAGAAAGAAGAAGAAGAGCTGGTGAGGCGCGACAGCAGTCAGAGGCCCTAGAAATTATGAATTCTCCGTCTCGCAGCTCTGAATGAGCCTCTATGAAAGGATCTGCTGGAATGTCCCACTTAATGGTCAGAAACGGCAACAGCTGACTGATACCGCAAAGGTCAACGCGCATAATCTGAGTCACACACACAGTCTCAATACAGTACAGCACGAATGCCGGACTGGCAGCCAGACAAATAGATTTGGACTCTAAAAAGTGTCACAGATAAGGACAGAAACGGTTGCAATACACGACTTTGAGAAGGCAGGGAGGACTCAGAACAAGGCGGGGATGATTAAAAGATTTTAAAGGAGAAGACGAAACGTTTGTGTATCAGGGTGTTCGTGAAAAAAAACGCATCATGTGCTGAACAACCCCTCCTAAATGCGGGGCTACAGTTGACTCTACAAGAAGCTAAATGACATAGATGCAAACTTTAGCACTGAAGCACTTTGAGTGGTCGCAAGACTAGAAAGGCGCTATTAGCAAACAGTCCTTTTACCGTTTGTAAGAAAATATTGTTCCACAAATTGAATCTTCAAATTAATCAGAGAGAAGATGAGGTGAGCTGTTAATCCTAAACTGATGTGGAGCCTCAGCAAAGATGATTACATATGCGACAGTTTCAAACCTACCAGGCTCCGCAGGCTGAAGCATCCGCTGTCAAACTGATCCCAGTTCAGGGTCCCAGCATCCCTGCTACCCACAGTTCAAGTTCAAAGAGGTGAGCGTCTACTTAGGAAGCGCTCAAGACAACAACACAGACTTCTCTAAATCCTCCTCGCAACTTTCATAACCTCATGAAAATGTCACAAGTCTTTTCGTTCGCCGTCGAGCCGGGTTGAGGTCTGGTGAACCAGGTTGTGACCGTCACATCTGAGACTATGGTAGAAAAGTGCCCAAGAGCTGATGTCCATCTGAAGGAGTAAAGTAGCTGGCAGGTTCTGACCAAGAGGGAAAAACCAACCGACGAGCCTCACATCCCCTCTCCCTCCTTTTCCTCTCTTCCTCCTCCCTCGCTCCTCTCGCTGGAAGACAAAACATGGCTATTTCTCCCTCCTGCACTCTGCATTTCTCTCTCTCCCACCCCTCTCCCTCTCCCTCTCTCTCCCCATTTCATTCTTTGCCTGCCTCTCTCGCCCCCTCTCAGGCAGGATATGTGAGTCAGTGAGAGAGGAAGTATTGTAGAGGGCAGATAAAGTGGTGGACGGCTGCTAAAATAATACCCAGAGTTCCACACTGTTATTGTTTGACGGTGGGGGGTGGGGGGTGGGGGGTGGGGGTGCAGAGGTACTTCCTCCTTGTGTGTGTGTGTGTTAGCGCGCAAGTGTGTGTTTGCAGAGCATGATAAAGAGATCGAAAGAGTAAAGAAAGCAGAGACTGTTGGACAGACAAGGGGACTTTTTCAGTTTGGCAGCGAGAGGAGAAAAACATAATGTGGTGAAAGAAGGGGAATGTAAGAGACGATGGGAGGTCCGCAGGAGAATACAGGAGTCTGAGAAATAATAATAGACAAAAACAATGAGTAGAGGTGATGGATGAACAGGAGGGAGGGAGAAAATATTTTACTTTTATCAATTCAATTCAATGGGGCTTTATTGGCATGGGAAACAGATGTTTACATTATCAAAGCAAGTGTGAAATAAAAACTTATTTATTTATCACTCTACTTATCTCGGAGATGTAGCTCTTCAAGCATGCGCTTCCGTTACAGGAGTATTAGCAGATCTATGGCTTTGAGCATTACACCTCATGCTACTGACGAGAAACATTGTTTTGCTTTTTTGCAATTAAAGCTTTGTACAGCAGCCTGGCGCTCTAAAAAAAGTCAGCTGCTATTCCCACAGCTTTCGTTTTATCTTGCTGGGACTTTTGCAGGAATTAAGTCAGGCAGAAAGCAGAGCTAAGCATGTTACGTGCTCACAGGAGAGTCATTTAACAACAACTTGCTGTACGGCTCCTAAAGTCCCATTTTTCTTTGTACTTACAATATATATGAACTGTAGTAATATCAGTAGTGTTTGCAGTGTCACCTGCCCAGTGTGCAGAGGGGATGTCTCTACTGTCTCCTCTCATTTCCTGATATTGTTTATTGTATATAGATCCTGAAAAATAAATAATAGAGGCATCCTCACATCAAGTAGCCGACAAATACGTTTAATTGAAAAATAAATTAATAAAAAATAATGAAATAAAAAAATAGGGCCTCCCTAGTGGTCTACGGTTTTACATTTAGCAGATGCTTTTCTCCAAAGCGACTTACATACGAGAACATTCACAAACCGAAGGCGCAGCTTCTGGGTTCAGTATCTTGCTCAAGGATGCTTCCACGCATGGCTGGGGAGGGGGATCGAACCACCATCCTTCCGATTGGCAGGCGACCGCTCTGCCACCAAGCCACAGCTACCCTTTTTTTTTTTTTTTTAGATACCAAGCATAGAACTGTAACATCCCTGGCTGAGTCCGGCCTGGGTCCTTACGCTACATGTCATCCTCCCTCTCTCCTGTTATTTCCTGTCAGCTCTCTTTTGTATGCTACTACTACAAAAAAATAGTTTCCAAAAAATATTTTTTAAAAATAACAAACTATCAGCAGTGCACATGTGAGAAAAACTAAACCGAACCTTTATTGTTTTAAAAACTCTTTAATTAGCTACAGCTGATCAAATCTGCACGTGATATTTTTTTCTTTCAGACCGCAAAACCGACCGGCGCTGACGGCGAAAAGTGAGACGCCCGTATCTGTGTCACTTTTCCCTTGTTGTTTTGACCAGACTTGAACCTTGTCGAGCAAACATCAAGAGGTGCGAGAGTGTCCGACGTTAACGGTGTTGAATTTTAGCCAACCACACAAAAGCAGACACTTAATAACACGAGGCCCTCGGCAGGCTTCAAAGGATTTCCTGGAGACTTTTATCTTCTGCAAATTCCATGGAGATGTGTGAGTGTGTGTGACAGAGTTATATCCATGCGTGTGAACGGATTCCTTACATTCCCTGTCTTCCCTTCAAAAGGGTGAAGGGGTTAACTATGCTAGAAAGCCTAAACAACCTCACCTCCTCACCTCTGTCCCTTTGTGTTCGCCTGCAATCGGGCCGTATTTGTTTACCTTATGGGCCTGTGTCCTGCACTGTGTGTACTTGTACATCGATCTTTGTCAGAACCAATTTGAGTTTTATACCTCGGGAGTGAGGACATTTTTTTAGAAATTGAGAACATTTTGGCCGGTCCTCACTTTTCGGACAGACCTTCAAAGGGCCGTTTTAAGGTTCGGGTTATGATTAAGTTTAGGTTAAACGAGAGGCGGTCTACATCCAGAGGGTGTAGCTCGTGGTTGCACGGGCACAGGTAAAGTAATATAAAACTCCTCTAAATATCAACATCCTTATAAAAATCTTTTAAAAAAATACACTGTATTAAAAAGATGCTGGGCTTAGGCATTTAGTTGTGCTAAGGGGATACGAAATACATTATGCCAGTGAGGGTCCTCACAAGTATGGAAATACAAACGTGTCAATGAGTATGCTTTTGTTTTACTATATGCGTGGGGTCCAAAAACCAGGAGCCCACCATACTTGTGGGGTCCCACTTCCTTCTACACTTGTAGACATGCATTTAATGCTTGGACGCACACATACGTAGATGCAGACTCTGTCTCTCTCTCTCACACACACACACACACACACACACACAGTTTTTTACATACCAGGTAATCAGTACAGTGAGACTAGGCTCATACCAGAGGTCGATGGCAGGAAGGGTGAAGTCCACTTTAGCATCTGCAGCACAATGCGCTGTTTGTTACTGCTTGATCCCCGGCATTGTGTGTGTGTTCCTGTAATCACTACTGCTATTTACTTCATCCTACTGTCAAGAAAATTTCATGTGTGTTTTTTTTTAAATGTTCCCAAAAACTTGAAAAGCGAAAATTACATTTCATTAACAGAGAACATCAGTGTGGTTTACATAAACCAGAAACATCTAAATGATCTGAAGAAATGTGCTGCTGACAAACAGCTGAAACTTGACACTTAAATTCCTGATTCCTGTGAGCCTTATGAAATGTATTTGAATGGTAGTAATAGCTAAAGTTGGGGTACTTAAGGGAGTTGAAATTGTAGCAGAAGTTCAAGTACTGAAAGTAGTTGAGTTGGCAGTTGAAACAAAAACATTGAAAGAACTTGCAGTGGCAATTGAAAGGGAAGTATTGAAAGAGACTGAATAGGCAGTTTAAAATTCAAGAACTGAAGAGCTGAAGTGTTGAAAGGAGTTGAAGAGTGAAAGAAATGGAATAAGGTGAACTGGCAGTTCAAGTGTAAGCAATGAATGGATTTTAATTGTGTCAATTAAAGTGAAAGAGCTGAAAGGAGAAGAAGTGTCAGTTGACGTGTAAGCAGGAAAGAAGTTGAGCCACTGGAAGCAGTTGAAATTTCAGGTGGAGTTTTATTGGCAAAAGCAACAAGAAGTGTCAGTTGGAGTGTAAGTGGTTAAAGAAAATGAAGTGGCAGTTCAAGTGTAAGCGCTGTTCGGAGTTGAAATATTGAAGTGAAAGTGGCACGACAAGTCAAGTGTCAGCTCAAGAAGCTTAAGCACTGAAAGGAATAAAAGGGTCGGTTGAAGTGTAATAGTAAAAGTAAATGAGAGCAACAGTTGAATTAACTTTGGCACTTAATGGAGCTAAAGTGTCATTTGAAATGAAATATCTGAAAAAAAGTAGAATTGTCAGTTAAAGTGTAAGCAGGAAAGGAGCTAAAGCACTGAAAAATTCAGAAAAATCCGCTAGCTCCGTGACAGCTTGCGGTTCGACGCGAAAGCGCCATGACGTCATTTTTGGTCCGCAGACCCTAGCGCCGGGGACGCGGCGTCGACCATAAACCAGGACGATGTCATTCATAGAAGATGATTCATGCTTCATAGAAGTATTAATATGTCTGTTTGTTTGTGTGCATGTGTGAACACTGGGCTTGTTTCTTCTAGGTCAACTCTTTTCAAGTCCCTCCTTCAACTTATTATTCATTTATTATTTTTTCTTTGTTTTTCTTCACTCCTGTCCTCGTCATCTCAGCCCTTTAATTTCCTTGTTTTATCTCATTCATGTTGAACTTGAGATGCGCCATCAAGCAATCAGCTGCTGAACGTGTTCGGCCCAACTGAGTTGCAAACATGATGGAAAAACATGAAAAACGCCATTTACCCACTAACCCATCCGTTCATCGTCCAGCCCGAGAACATCATGACGCTGTTAATGTAACTGCAGTGAGGCCTGAGGTTGTTCATATTGGGATTTTTTAAATATTTTTTTAATCATCTGTGCAGCTGTAATTCCTCCTGTCTGACAGTTTATTCAATCTCCTATCTTCTAACACCGCTTCCCTGGCTGTTGATGGATTTAACATGTGGCTTTCCGAGCAATGTTTCAGCCCAGAAAAATCGAAATAAAAGCCATGATACTCGGCTGATTTCACATATTACTGCATATATATGACTATTGTGATAATCAATGACGGTATTTATTCAGTAAAAATACAAAAACATTTCCTCGTTTCCAGCCTCTAAAAAGTGAAGATTTGCAGCCTTTCCCCTGTTTTATCACATCATGGTCAAGTGATACATTTGAATTAAGTCTAGTAACTTGTGATGAAAATTTATAAACATTTTACAGACTAAATAATCAATAATTCCAACAAAAAAAATGTTAATAATGTCATCATTTGCAGCCATATTACAGAGCTTCGATATGTTTTCGCAGCGAGTTAAAATCTAATATTTTTTGAGTAACATACAAACAAACTGATTACAAACTGACTAAACACCAATATGGAGGGGGCGAGCGAGGTCACAGGGTTACAGGGAACATCCTCTCTCTCTCTCTCTCTCCTCTCTCTATACACCACATATTTAGTACGATGACACTTAATGTCCCGGCTCCTCTTCCATAACACAGAAACATCTTTTCAACGTCCGTGTGTGTGTGTGTGTGTGTGTGTGTGTGTGTGTGTGTGTGTCCAAGCTGGCCTCTAGGAATGTGTGTGTGTGTGTCTGAGACGACAACTGTGTCCGTGTGTGTCTGTGTGTGCGGGGGGGGGGGGGGGGCAGGCCCGTGTCATGTATCCCGGAGTCGCAGTTTAATGGGCCGGCTAATAAAAACCAGGCCAGGAGAGACAGATCAACTGTAGCAGACCACACGTGTAGAGGAGAGACAAACGCATGCTTATACACACACTGTACCGCGCCTGCAACTTGTCATTATCGAGCAATCCGCTGAACACTTTGCAGAGACTAACTGGTTCATCGTTTGGCCTATAAAATGTCAGTGAAATAGTGAAAAAAACTAATTCCCAGAGCCCACGGTGAAGTCTTCATGAACTGTTGTTTTAACGAAACAGTTCATTGTCGCACAAGTCAAACAAAGGCTGGAAATCATTCTCATTTGAGAGGCAGGAACCAGCACATTTTTGTCATTTTTCCTTGATAGATAGCAATGAATCGATTAACAGCTGCTCTGTGTCTGCAGCATGCGTAAATCGGCGAGTGTTTGCTGTTGGCCGAATCAGCTTTATAGGCTGATAATAAGTCAATGTTGTGTTTTCAGCATGTTCTACTACTGCTTGATACTACTTTAAAACCAAGAACTGCGCAGTCCACGTTTCTTTGACTCTTTTGTAGATGTTTCAGTCGTACAGTCAGACCAGTTAGCTTCACTGCCAGTTGTGTTGCATACAGTTTGAGTCATGTCAAGCTCCCTGCTCCCCAGGAGATTATTAAATCCAAAATGCCCACACAGGCACTTCCTTTCTTGAAGAGCTGAATTCGTTTTCATACTATCACGGTTAGTGGATGCTGAGCGTGGACACAGATTTCCATAAACACAGCGTATTCATAGCGTATTTAGCGAGGAGAGACCCTTAACCACTACAATAAGTGAATCAATTCTGAATCACGGGAGATTAGGAGCCTCAATTCTTACGTGAATCGACTTTTCTTTTTACCAGCCAAATGAACTGCGAACCTCGTAAAGTCCCTTCTCCAGCCCCCAGGCTACCACCGCCCCCATTTCTGTTCACCCTGTTGATCTGACATGTTTCAGCAGACGAGTGACCCACTGACTAAAACACAGGAACGCACATACTTTCATACTTTTCTGTCCACAATGTTGATCATTCATCCTTTACAGCGTCACAGCCAGGATCATTTACAGTCAGGGCCCTAATCGGACCCAGAATGGTGTGTGTGTGTGTGTGTGTGTGTGAGCGAGGAAGAGGTCTTGAGGAATGCCAGGAATGTCTATTGTTCAGTTTGAGAAGGAGTGATGGGGGGCAGACTATTATGTTTCATGGTTCTTGGCACCGTAGACCTCAGTCCTGCCCCGTTCTCCAGGGACCCTGCGGTACGAAAATCTAAACAACATGATGTGTGTGTGTGTGTGTGTGTGTGTGTGTGTGTCTGTGTGCGTGCGTGTGCACATTTCGCCCATCAATCTGCCTGCGATAAAATTCCAAACAATCATATGAATGCGTGTGTGTGTGTGTGTGTGTGTGTGTGTGCGCATGTATGTTGTGTGTGTCTGGACCCACAGACCTCCTCCCGACCGTCTGAAACAAGCATCTAATACTAACTAAAAAACCAAAAGAGCCAGTCAGCGTGCAGAGAGAGAAGATCTGGAGCGTCGGAGGATAAACTCTTCCAGGAAAACGTGAAAACAAATGTTTTAAATGAACAAGAACAAACAAACTGTGAAATTGAGCAGCGCTGCTGAAGCAGCTCACCGGTCGACACTGAAGACTGAGACGGATTACAGAAGAGGAGGAGGAGCGTCAACTAGAATGTTTTAAATAGCCTCGACCTTAGTTTTAGCTGGATATTAAAATCTGAAAAACATCCAAACATGACTGGGATGGGCTGAGGTTGAACAGACATGTGACTCGGGCTGGCTATCGTTTGAAAAATCTCATCCCAGCGCCGATACGATAGCCGAGTTTCAACACATTTGTTTTCACACAAATGCACCGCAAGGACTCAGAATGGCAGCATGGTTACATACATTGCGTTAGTGATTGTTATTATTGTTATTGATGCGTTAAAAGGTGAGCAGCAACTATTTTCTGCAGAGTCGTGTAGGTCAAAGGCCCTGAACACCTATGGTCCACCCCCACGGGTATTTAACCTTTTCTCGGGACTTTTGTTGGGCGTGCACAGACTGAGTTTGACTGACATCTCTGTCACTCTCCTGTTAGTTTTGTCACAAGTTACGACTTAATCGTTGTTATTAGTTCATCGTTTGACCTCGCTTAAGTCCCAATGTAGCTTTGCGCAACTCCAACCTGAGCAATTATCGCATCAGCTACGGCGACTGAAAACACTGAGCAATAGCGGAGTTTGCAGGTCATTTAATCTATAATAATGCATCGTATTGTATAGGTTGATCATATGTTTTGTATGTAAAATCAAAGTAACGGATACATTTAGCTGTTAAATAAACATAGTGGAGTATGAAATGTATTGGAGTACAACTAAAAAAGTAGCATTAAATGGAAATACTAGTACAATCACTTCAAAATACTACTTATTAAGTAAAGTATTTGAGTGAATGTACTGAGTTACCTTCTGAAACACAAGCAGTTTAAAGTGGCAAATTACAATTAAAAACCAACTATTTTATTAAACATTAAGTAAACAAGATCGCAAATCTAACCAGACATTCTTTGCCACCTTCCAATATGTAATACCCAGCCCCGAACATGCAACAAACCAATCAGAGAGAGTTTAGATGACTACATGACTGACCGTCTGTTCAAAATACCGACTTTTGTGGGGAACTGTTCAAACCAGGCGGTGCAGATGTAAAATGCATGAGCTATTTCTTGCCTCGATGTGTCGTCCAGCCTTAGGCAAACCTAAATGCTTAGTTAAGGTGTGGCTGAGATGAGAGAGCTTTGTCACAAAGTTTACCCTGTCAAAAACGTCGCACAGGATATCAAAGCCTCTCTTGTAATCGTCATTTTAATTTCCTTATGTTCACTCCTCCTGCTGCTGCTTCGAGCGTCTCGCGCTGCCACGTAGCTCCGGCGCTGCGTCGGGAGTCTGCGGGATATTTCCTGCTTTGTTGCCCTGTAATCTGTTTCCTTCTCCCAACTTTTTGCTTTGGTCCGCTTCTGAATTTGAGAGAGACTTTCCTTCCAAAGCGGGACTTCCACTGTTTGTAGAAAGAATGATATGGCAAAAAAAATGCAACACACAGCTGCACTTTCTAAATGGGTAGAAGGTGAGATCCGGTTTTGGTTGGCACATGGTAACAGACTGAATATGAAAGGTACGTATTTTTCATGCAAATTAAACTGCATATGTCTGAATTCATCTTTAAGCGACTTGCTGAACACGCCTGGTACTGCCGAATCTGAGACCCGAACCTAATCCTAGTCTGTATTTTGGGATTATTTCTCTTCCCACTGGGCACTGCATATCTACTTGCAACACTATTACACACGTGGATACAGAAGACTGGTACAACCAGACAGAGAAAGAGAGACATTGCTTGAGAAATGATATTTGAAAACGAATGTGCGCGTGAACGGTTGTCTGTCCCTGTGTCAGCCCTGCGACGAGTTGGCCACCGTCCAGGGTGCACCCCGCCTAAGGCCCGAAGCCACTGGGAGAGGCTCCAGTCACCCGCGACCCGCAACGGGAACAAGCGGTAGAAAATGACTGACTGACATTTGAAAACGACCAAAGCCAAAGTTTCGAAGGATTTATTTCGCTGTTGTGTGACGGCGCAGCACCAGTGACTTCCTCCAGTCCTTTCGCTACTCTTATTTACAGCAGCGAGCAAACACTGATGTCTGGCAAAATCTGGCAGGATAAATGTTCTTTTATCGGTCTTGATAAACATGAGCAGGCCATGCTTACGGACCATTTCCCGTTTAGAAATGGCCTGTCCATACAGCAGTGATGCACGCAGCCACATACATGCACACCTGCACCTACAGAGTCCTTCCTTTTCCATCAGCAGCTGTAAATAAACTGTTTGGTCTTCGTCCACTTCCCATTAAGAGCTGCTTCTTTTCGCACAAACATAAACACGAATGTCGCCGACGCATTAAGCCCAAGGTGGACAGGAAGCAGAGGAGGGGGAACTTTTGGAAAGAACAGGAAATGATGCGAAAGTTGAAGAATGTCCTCCTGCCTCTTCCACGGCTGCCCGCTGAGAGGAACACACACACACACACACGTGCGCGCGCACGCACACACACACACACACACACACACACACACACACGCACACACACAGTCCAGTTGGATCTAACAAAAGGTCGGTGAAAACAGGGAAGTACTATGGAAGAAACATTTCCAGGTCGAGCTAACAAAACATCCTCAACATTCTTTCCCTTCCAGAAATATATTGGAAAAATCATTTAAAAACACGCCACAAAGATGTAAAGAGACAAAAATACTCCTGCCGTCCAACTGGTAGTGTCAAAACTGTGAAAAGGAGCGTGGAGGGCCAAAAGGTCACATGGATGGGGAAGCTATCCCCATTCTATATCTAAAACGCAGGAACGATGCAGTAAAGACACGCTGCTACAGCTGTATTAGGGAGGAATGTCTTTGCAGAAATACATCTGTTGAATGAATTAAAGGAGCTGCGACAGATGGAAGCCGTCTCATTCCACATATTATGGGCGTTTTCACACCTACCTTGTTTGGTCCGGACTTCCGGACTTTTCAGTTTGGTCCGAATCAAAATGACGGGTGTGAAACCTCCCTCGGGCCACGGTCCGGACCAAACAGACGAAATTTGGTCTGGCGAAATGAGGTGGTCTCGGCCCGGATCAAATTTTGTTTTTAATGAGCGGAGCTTGTGGTAAGATGGTTAGTTGATTAATCGATTAGTCAATCAAGATTAATCAACAACAAGTATATTGATGATGTAATAATCATTTAGCCATTTATAAAGCATTTATCAAGCCAAAATGACAAAAAATGTGGCGGGTCTGAGCCTCTGAAATGGGAGGATTTGCTGCTTTTCTTTGTATTTGGTCGGTTTTGGACTGTTGGTCGGACTAAACAAGTTCTTTCACCACGGACCAAATCGTGACGGGCATTTGTCACAATCTTTCACACTGAATAGACTAGACACTGGATTCATTGAGAAAATACCCAACAGATAATTTGATAATGGAACAAACCTGTAGTTGCAGCCCTAATGTAAATAATGTTGTCTGAAATCTGTATTAAAGTGACCACAATGGTGTAGTATACAAGTATTCAATTTATTCCATAGTATGATTTGTTAGCATCTTTGGGGGCATTTCTGGGTGATAAAAAACTTGTACCTCTCACTGCAGTTTACTCCCAGCCAACTTATCAAGTGAAGCTTTAACCAGAAATCAGTTGATAGCCATTCCTCTTTGTTTTTTTTAAATCTGCTGCTGTTTTTGTGTGAGAGTACACCGCATTCTCTAAGAGAGTGGGTGTCTTAATTATGAGAAAAATAAAACACTAGTTAACAGCAGCGTGGGTCCTTTTTACCATCAGTTGGCTTGTTAAAATGCCTACCAAGCATCACTCCGGAAATAAAACTAAAACGGGCCCAAACACACTGCTGTCTTATCCCTCCACTGAACTGCTGGCCAGGCCAGTAAATTCCTGCGGTTTGCCAAGTTTAGCCGGCAGGCCTGCTCTTCCTTCAGCAGCACAGGACAATGCAGCAAGTCTGAATTGAATGTATTTTATTTAAAGAATGAACAATGATGTGAAGGACGGAGGGAAACGCTACAATACCATTTCTGATCAACTTAAGATGAACAGAACAAAAAGGCATCAAGGTGTTTGGACAATTATATTCCAGCGACGAATTTAGGAACATGAGAATCAAATGTTTTTCATTTCCGGTGTTACGCAACTTCTTATTAATGTAATGGAAACCTGTCAGATACAATACACCCATATATAAATCCAATACAAGCCTCCATTTCGAAGCTTCCCAACCAGACTTTAGTAGAAAAAAGTCATTTTCCAACCTTTTGCTAAAGTTGAACAAATCGTCATCCCTCCTTGCCAACTCCACATTTCCTTCCTCTGCATTTACATCATTAAATCCAGTATGTACACTTTCCTTGCCTTCTCCCTCAGTAAAAAAAAAAAAGCCCACTAATTCACATATGCTCCTGCAGTTAAATACCGTACAGGGGAACCCCATTGAGTAATTTCCTGACGTTTCCAAGACAAGCGTGTAAGGGCATAAGAAACCCACGTAGCTACTCTCCATCACAGTTTGGGTTAAGTGAGTTTTAATTGAGCTTAGAATAACAGAAAAGGCACCCACTGAAATACATGTACGCATGCATGTACGCGCATGTAAAAACCTATAAGGTAGAGTCCCTACAGCTTGGCAGAAATGTTTGGCACGCAGGCATCTTGGAAGACCAGGTGGGTCGTGTTGAAGAAAGAGGGGACCAAAGAAAAGCAGTTTTAGGTATACAAACATTTAATGCACAATAGAAATGGCTGAGGGCGGAGCCAAGGAACGGCAGTTTCTTTTTCTTTTGGTGGCATTACACCGAGAGTCCAGCATAAAAGACAAAACGTGAAAGAGGTAGAACCTTAATTGCTGTTGTCAAATAAAAAGTGTATCTTCCCGAAAAGGTCTGTTTCTCAGGAACTCATCATAACACCAACTAACCCCCAAAAAAACACCTCAGTTTACGTAGCGACACGTTGTTTTAGACACAAAGAACTTTGTGGAAGTGGTTTGTAAGTAGCTAACAAACAGCTGTGGCTTGGTGGCAGAGCGGTCGTCCACCAATTGGAAGGTCGGCGGTTCGATCCCCGCTTCCCCCAACGATGCTTCGAAGTATCCTTGAGCAAGTTACTGAACCCCAAAATTGCTCCCGAAGCTGCGCCTTCGGTATGTGAGCGTGTAAATGCAAACTCCCTCGAGCATGTTTGAAAGTCTACAGATTCTCCACAAGGGGGTGCTGTTTGGTCATTGATGGACCAGCGCTACCCTGCAGTTGCCCCCTCACCTCTATGCAGCCCTTTTAGCGTCTCTCAGGTCATTGTTTTGGTTTCGTCTCAGCGCCCTCATTGTCGTTGTTTTCAGACGCAAAAAAAAAAACAACAACTGAACACTACCTGCCCAGCACTAACCGGCAGACAGACAAAGTCAGCAACTAAAGCATTTAATTACTAAAGAGCGAGCTATTTCCCTCAGGGGCTGTTGAAAATAAAAACAGAGCTAAAACAAGAGTAAATATCTTCAACTTCCCGTCACTGTTGTATTTACAGTTTGTCCCGTTGCCCCCAAGTGGCCAAAAAGTAAATAATAATAATAATAATAATAATAATAATCACTGAACACAAGTGTCAGCTAGGACTTTCCTTTCCAGTAGGTGGCGCTGATCATCATGTCTAAATCTGCAGGGCTAAACTACCGCTGCTGCTGTTCCTTTACTTGCCCGTGAGGTAGGAACTGGAAGTGCTCAGATAACAATGTGGGTCCCTGTTTCGAATAAGGCTGGCAGAACTGTCTCCAACAGTAAGAAAAACAACTGCCTTAACCAAAGAGGAGCATGTACTTTGTGTCGTGTTCATGTTGCTCCTCACATGCTGAGGTTCAAGCCAATCTGGGGGGGGGTTTTCTGCCTCCAAAACATGCTTGTGCCACTAAAACTACACACACACACACACCAGGTTTTTGCATTTCATACCTACTCGAGTCGGAAAAAGAAAAAGGAGGCTTCCATCCATTCAACATGCCATCGCCACACAAACAGTCCCCTTGTGTTATTAAAAGAGGTGGTAACGAGTTCTGGCTTTTGACTAAGGGCCCTTTTCCACTAACTATACAAGAGCAGAGTGTGCAAATGGGAGCGTTTCGTCATCCCTGGCAGCAGACTCCTACAGCACCTTCCAGAGGGTTCCTTGTTTCCGCAGTAATGACTAAAACCCAGCCTGGCGAAGCATTGTGACGTGACTGGCAGAGAGTCGAGGCCAAAGTGCAACAGGGTCCCGCCCCAAATACTGAGGCCGAGACTGGCTATTAGTGTCAGTAAACTTGTCAATCAAAAAGAGTTGAATTCATGTGGCCACGGTTAGAGAGCTCCTGCCAAAAGACAAATAACAGCTCCATGCAGGCAGAGAGAGAGCAATACGCACACAAACCACATCAAACCACACACTCGTTCACTCACACAAACCGATTATGATAATTATGATATCGAACGTCGTCTTTACAAGGCCCTATTCTTGCAGGTGTTTTAAGGCCACATTCGGTGTTTTTATTGTATTCATGCTGAGAAAGCTCTTGAACACCCATCAGGAAGAGTTTTTAAAAAAGTGCTGTCAGACTAAGCTTAGTCAGCAACAATTTTCATAATCGCAGCAAAATGCCAAAAATTCGATTATAGCTGCTGATCAAATATGTGTTCCTCTTCCTGGGCTTCTATGATAGTACACTGAATAATTTGGGGGTTTTGTCAGCTGGGTTTGGAAAAGTGTTCTGACATTTTATAGAACGATAAACCAATAAATCATCAACAAAATAATCTGTACATTGATCAACAAGGAAAATCAGTAAATCGGTTTCTTGTATCATTTTGTTTTTAGAAAGGGAGTTTTTTCTAAATAATGAATAACCAGAGAGGAACGACTGTTACTGTTACACGTGGAGCCTGTATGGACAGTGATGCCCACATGTCTTTAGTCTCACACACACACACACACACACACACACACACACATCGTTGGGAAAGCCCCTAAGAGTCAGACATTACATACCAGACACTGACACACACACGAGCTGGACTTAACTTGGCATGCTCATAACTAGTAGGATTCCATCCATGTCGGCCATACTCGCCTTTCTGTCCGCCTGGCTCCGTGTGGCTGTGCGTTTATACTGTATGCGTGTGTGTGTGTGCGTGTCTAACAGCATTAGACAGGGCTCTGCCTGCTGCAGAAACAGGAGCAAACGTTCTGACTGCTGGACGGCTGGTCTGGTTTCAAAGCCAGAACAACACGCGTCGCTGCCAAACAGCTGTCTGAAGCTGTCGGGGAAGACAAAGTAAGAGCTCCAACACCAGGATAATCTTCCGCGCTGGTTTTAGGCTGAGTGCGGAGAAGAATTATAGAAAGTATCAGGAAAAAAAACAAAACATGGGAAAAAAAGTTAAAAATGATTTAAAACTTAATATAAACGTTTCGAACACGTGCTGCATTTCCACCTACAACCACTAAGTGGCGACGACACAGGTAAAAAGACTTCAGTACATTAAGATGTAATTAAACACAACTTATAACGAAGAAACCTTTATCTAAAACTAGCCAAAGCCCCGAGATTGTGTTTTAGTTTTGTAACACGAACAACGTGATGGGGGAAAAGCAGAATAACAAAACGGCTGAGCATGTAGAAATATATATAATAAGCTGATGGGGGAGACTATAAATAAAAGTGGAAATAAAGGAAAATACAGCTAAAAATGGATTTACTTAGGTCTAAATAAAGAGGGGGGAATAAAAATAACATCTGGGTGATAAGAAAGTGCTAAACTGAAAATGTTTCCTAGAGACTCATATAAACTTGAGATGACATGCTGTAACATCTGAGCTCAGATCAGCAGGGCAGTTTCACCCAACACCCTCTAATTCCCTCTTAACACGGCACCTTGACTTTAGTTCACAGAGTGGAAATATTCCTGCCATTAGTTCTGCTTCCTGAGCCAAAATACCAACTACACCACACGGGGCTGGGAGGAGTAGGGTGGGAGACAGTTCTTCCTCCTGCGCCAACTAGCGTCAGGATGCCGTAAATTAAACATTAACGCCGCTCATATTAATATTTTTATGTTAACAATGGATCAACCGACTGTGTGTAATGGGAATCACATGACTCTGCGAGCTTTTCAGCACCTTTGATTTGGTTAACCATTCTGATGGCGTCGTTTTGGGTGGTTTTAGCAAAAGAGAAGGCTCTAATAAAGCCACTGTACACTACCTGCCAAGCACTACATGATAGAGAAAGTTTAGCGACTAGCTGGTGAACATAGTGGAGCATTTAGCAGCTAAAGCGCTGGATCTTTCCCTCAGGAGTTGGTAGAGACCAAAAACAGAGCTAAAAGAGAGTTGACATTGGACGAACACTCATTGACCCATAATCAGAGTGGCCACAATTATAGGAAGAAGTCCCAGATTGAAAAAAATAATGGGATTTTCCTTCAATCATCACAGGACTTCTGCACAGGACAACTGAAATCTATCATTTACCTTCTTGTTGACTTGTTTCCTTTGAGATTCGATTGTTTTTCCAAAAGATTACCAAGCACACACAATCGCAGACATCCACTCCTCCCTAATCAGAGTTTATCAGCTTCCCCTCTGACACCCTGAAGGTCGAAAAGGTTACTTCCTGTTAAAAACGCCGCCTTCATGTGCGTTTGCACGGCAGGCTCACCGCCTTCTCATCTGCCCCCTCACCTTCCTTGCCACTTTGATTGAGTCAACGCCGAGGCAATTTAAGTGTTGGGAGGAAGAAGAAGAACAAAACGACGGGCGGGCAAACGCACATCCGTTTTTTTGGAAGACAAATGCTCAAATATTTGCTTTGAAGTCATGGAACTATGGGAAAAATGTGCATGCAGACATCCCGTGTGCGTGTCAACGATAATAAGTGTGAGCCCTTGGTGCATCTATTTCACATTGTTGTCAAAGGCGAGCGTTTACCTCCTGACCGCGAGCTTCAGTATCCTGTACGATCCCTTGATCAGGATGAGGGCTTCCTGCCTGCTGCCGTAGAGGGCGGATCCATTTATGTTAATGAGCTCGTCGCCAACTTTCAGCTTCTTGCACAGGGCGGCCTTCCCTCCGTCCTCGATCTGCAGACAAAGACGTGAATCGGTTGAGATTAAAAAGGGGGGGGGGGGAGCTGGAAGGCAAACAGAAGCGCATTCAGATTAAGAAAAAAGAAAGAAAATAAGTGTAAGGATAAAAAAAGTCACTCAAGGATACTTCCACGTTGCCAAGCCGACTCCTTTAAAAACCCATTTTTGGAGACATTTTTGTTAAACTGTCTCTGTTCCCATGGCAACGGCGCACTAAAGAGCGTCTCCAAAACAGCCTGAACCAAATATCCCACAGAAACCCATCACATTCCTGTGTAATAGACACTGTCTGTGTGTGTGTTTGTGTGTGTGTGTGTGTGTGTGCGCCACAGCGCTGACTGTGGGTCACACAGTGGTGAAGCCTGTGTTGTTAATGCATCGTTGGGATGTTTCAGTGCGCTTTTTTTTTTTTTTTAACGCTGCAGAGGGGTGAAACATTGATGAGTGTGCGGTGCAGCGCGGTGTGAGGTTTGAGTCCAGCCATAAATCACAACATCAGACGTGAAGAAAGAAAGGATTAAAGAAAGAGAGAAAGACAGGAACACACACAGACGACCGGGGCAACGGACCGACTTACTGACTGGACCAAAAGAAGTGGGAAAACTATGACGGTAAAAAAATGAGTTAAAAGGAAAAGCGGTTTTGTAATTTTGCAGTGGTTTTATACCAACGTATAAAAAAAAACACCGCAACATCATGCAGTGCAAGAACCAATTTACAAACTGGTATATATTTGCAAGCAGCTATCAACCCAGTTCTTCTTCGTCTGTGTGCAGAAAACGCATCACTTCCTGTGTGACACCGCACCGCAGAGAGGCTGACGCTGAGTGTCTGTGGCAGAAAATCTAAAACCTTCCGTGGCCTTTAAGTTTACAAATGTAACTGGTTGTACGGACATTGTGTTGCCTGCAGTACTGCAGTATTAAAGTGCATTCCCATCCACCTGTTTTTTTTTTTTATGCAGATTTTCAATTTGCACCAAAGAATTTGAGCAGAAATGCAGGAAATTCAAAAAGGACCAAAATATCACAAAACAGTTTTTATGTTTGGCTGAGGTGGAAAAGTTGGTGCTTTGATAAAAGCAAAATGTGACAAAGTCCAAAGGAAAATGTGATGAGCAGACTGAAACCTATATGAATCAAACATAACAGCCATATTTCCATCATGTTTTCCGCACCTTTTTTAGCATCCTTGTGGTATCAACTTGGTATCATTTTCACACCGGTATTGAAACTTTCCACACAGTACTCCAAATATTCAAGTTCATTCACTATAATGAGGCAAAGGCAACGGCATTTCTTTCCTTTTGCTTTTCTTTTACTCTTTATACTCTTGCAAAGCACCTCGCCACTAGTTGACCCTCGTTTCAGAAGCAAGACCTCATGCATGTTTTTGTAACCCGGTGTATGTCTTCTTGGCAAAACTGGGTTTCTTAAGAAGCTAAGAATACAAACCTCTGTTTCGTATCAATGTAGGCAGAGATAAAGTGCTACTTGGTAGGTATTTCATTAGAAGAGTGAGAAATGTAATACCTTGGATTTAATAGTCTCATTTTGGAATGGAGTTTGGTGTGGGTATAAAGTACCTAAAAGGGCGTATTTCATGGATGACTGATACCAATTAGGAGACGGCTGGATTAAAAGATTACTGTGTTTTTCCCAGAAGTATTCTCCCCATTTAACACTCAACAAACAGCAAATCAGATCCTATTTTGTCTTTGGGTTTTTCAGGGGTCGCTAGGCAGGTTAGAATTAAGTGATATTACACTCCCTTTCAGATATCAAACCCAGGTGAATACCACCATTAACCCAGTATAAATGCTGTTTAAAGATGCTTCAGGGGCTTATATAAAGGAACAAATTCCCAATTACACAGTGAGAAAATCAGGAGCAGACTTGTCCCTCCCCTCCATCATTCATTCTCTTGCTGCTGCTGCAAAAATCAAAGCAACGCATGTCACGGAGACACAGGTCTGATTTTACGGTTGTAGGGTTTTACAGACACGCAGCGGGGGAACTTTGCCTTGTGAGCCAACGCAAACACAAATCGGGATCTTTTATATAATAACTCGTGCTTACAGCCATGTTCTCCTGGGCCTAATGCCCGACAGTCACGAATTCTGACTTCAAAGGTTACCATTTTAAAACGTGATCCTGCTGTAATACCACTCCAAACATGGAAAACCCTGAAGCAGGCATCCACATTTTGAACTGGGCAGCTTCATCCCAACGTTTGGTTTTGATGTCGTCTGATGTCAGGTCTGTTTTTGTGAAAGCTAAGACCGTTTTGTTTACATTTCTTAAACCAGTTTTAGAAATCCTGTTCAAGACCTGTCTGATGAACTGACACTGCTGTCAAGTTTCAAGATATCTGGCTTTGTTGCCAAGATTAAGACTGATACATTCATTCATTTACTGCTACTTTAATCGGCTTGAGTCCGCATCCAAACTGGCTCAGGATGTGGGTAAGAAAAGGGATTTCAGCCTTAACCTGAAAGACTTTGTTAATAATACACAATGCAGCGTCCTGTTATACAAAAATAACATACGAGGTGCAATATTTTGCAATCTATGCAGACTGTTTGGGCTAAAATGTGGCTAAACTTGAGCCGTTTCCCTTGATTTTTCATCATTTGTAAAAAAAAAATAAAAAATTAACATGGTTTTCAGTTTTATCTGCAACGTCTGAACGTGCTGCTCTGATTGTTTGCCTCAAAGCAAACGTATGATGTCATCAATCAATTACTGCGTCCGGAGCCGAATCGGACGGATCACGACGCGTCTCGTGATGAGTTGTCTCTGCTCTTTTTCTCCACTGCCACACAGCGGAGCCAGCAGCCACGTAACTTCGGCTGTCGTGATGTGGACTCGTTGCAATATTATTGATATCGTGATATGATTTTTTTTATTTTATTTTTTTCATCACATTAAGATTGATTCTTGTCATTTTAAAAGGAACGATATTATGTGGCACAATCCTACTGGGACGGGCTCACATATCACCAATTTTTCTGTTTATTTCTGGTGAGTTCCATTTAGAATTATTATGGGGAAATGCAGTAACAAACAGCAGTATCATTGCTATGGTTAGGCACAGTTTAATATAGCATATCTACTTGTTTACATCAATGTTGACTGAATCGTTGTTTAATGTGTCTTGTTACGCATTTTTTCTGGACACTTCTCTAGTCTCTCTCTCTCTCTTGTTGTTTTTCTGTTTCCACCTATAAAAGGATTGTCGATTATGCCCTATGAAAATTGAGCTTTTTCCAAACACACACATTACAAAACCACAGAAAACACACACACACGCCAGGTTCAATGCCTGGCTCTGCTAAAACTATTAGTGTACCGTTACGCTCAAAAAGTAATCTGTCATTTTCCCATGGATAACAGAGGGACGGAAGGGAGGCAGAGATGGGAAGGTGATGACGATGAGGGGAATAGGAGGTGAGGATGAAGTGAGGAAGGGCAGGGAGAGAGACAAAAAGGAAGGGAGGGAGGACGGGAAGGTGAGGAAAAGCAGATGGAAAGAATGGGGACGGAGGAAGGGTGGGGGAGAGCGCATGAGGTTGAAGGAAGGAGGAGACAAAGGAAAGGGGCAAAAGAAAAATACACAAACATAAAAAGGGGAAGACGGGGTGGCGGGTGGAGGGAGAGACCGTGAAGACGAAAGCATGACGTGCAAAGCTAAAAGAAACAAATGAAAAAAACACTAGGGGGGAAGGGAACGTGCAGAGGAGAAAGACAAAAGGCAGAAAGAGAGGGAGAGCGTGGGACAAAGGAAAAGAGTCGCAGATGAACGGTGAAAGGAAAGGTTGATGAGCGTGAGGGGGGACAGAAACGTAAGAAAGGAGATGAGGGGGAAAGAGACTGGGAAGAGAGAAGGAAGAGAGGGTTTTAATACACTTAACCCCAGCAAGCAGGTATGCGGGGCGTAATTAGAGTGTGGTAATAAGAGAGTTTATTATGGGCAGAGCAGGCAGATGTTTTCTGTGTGTGTGCGTGATGAAGTCATTTTAACCGAAGCTCGTTTCTCGACACAGGAGGCGGCTTGGCAGCTGTTGGTCGTTGCGGGTTGACGTCATACTTTTCAGCCCTTTCCAGCCCGCTTTCGTACACACCGTACGACAATTTCCTCATCACGATTAATTTAAGATTCAAGATGACCATTTTATTTTAATATTACGTGGTGACGGGCTGCATGTACAGTACGGAGACACACAAGACGAAAGGCACGGGGGGGGGAGGGTCAGGTTTCCACAAAGTATGACTAAAGTGTGACATTAATGGTAGCAGAATTAGAGTTTGGAGCAGCAGATGATGCAGCGGTAGTAAGCGGTAAATGGGAACCAGGGTACCTCATGATAAGGGCTGCAACGAACTACTGTTTTCATTGTTCGTTATTTTCCGTCCATTATCTTTAATCAATTCAATGTTTAGAAAATATCCATATCCAATATTCACAATTTGTCCAAAGGTGACATCTCCAAAAGTCTTGTTTAAATATTCAATTTACACTGACATAAAAACTGAGAAAAGCAGCAAAACCTCACAGTAGAGAAGCCGAAACCAGAGAATGTCTGAGACTTTTGCTTGATAAACCCCTTGAAGCATGAACTGATTTATCGACTATTAAATTAAGCACTACATATTGTTATACGATACTATCCCAGCATGTTGCCCGCGATAATGATGGCACATCGCAAAACTATCGCAGATGGCACATTATAATACTGGACCTGTTTTCCACACGAGGGAAACGCACAAAATCACTACATACTTTAAAAAACAGGAATCAATTGTATATTAACTAATGTGGTTCATTTGTTAGTATTGGAGAACTGTACAGAAATCATTGCGTAACAAACTGCAAAGAGTTTAAGCTTTTTAAACACACCCAGCAACATGTGCCATCGTTCAAATACTGAACAGTCATAAATAAACTGGCAAAAAGCTGAACTGCCAGAAAGCCGAGCAGTTCCAGAGATAAACCTCCTGAAGTTGAGGAAGAAAACAACTCTACTGAAGCCAGTTTATCAATAATGATTGATTCTCCGTCTCAACGGGGTTCGTTCTTTCTTGTGTGCGCTTATTAACAAACCTCTTTTCAGCTGTTTCTGTGTCAGTTTCAAAGCACTTCAGTTCAGTTTCACTCCAGTCTGACCTACATGCTTGTGCAGTATGTGTGTGTGTGTGTGTGTGTGTGTGTGTGTGTGTGTGCCATGCTGCTGTGGGATGTCCAGACAGGGTGAGGTCACCCCAGGCACTTGGGAGACGGCGAAGAATGCCCTCTCTGTGTGCTGAAACACACACACACACACAGGTCAGACACACCCTTTTATTTTTAGATCCCAGGGGTGACTTCATGGCCTCGGGATGTGTGTGTGTGTGTGTGTGTGTGTGTGTGTGTGTGTGTACAGTGGCGCGGTGCCGGTTATTGTGTCCTGGACAAAAAAAAAAAAAAAACCCCCGCAACCCCATCCCTTTCTCCTGCTGCCACAAATAAACAAACAAATGTTTATAAAAAAAC
>CM022475.1:16049574-16079311 GCA_011952105.1 Coreoperca whiteheadi
CCCCCCCCCCCCAAAACAAAACCCAGGGGGGGGGGGGGGGGGAGAAGCCCCCGTGCCCCCCTGCTGCCCCCCTGTCCCCCCCCCCCCCCCCCCCACCTGCTATTCCCTGCACTGCCACCGTTCAGCTCCCAAACATAAAGTCTCAACTGAGAATTACATTTGGAAACAGCGGTTTGCAACATGGAAATATGGCTCCGGAGCAGGAGGTCGACGCCGCCAGTTCTTTTGCAGCTCTGGAGGTACCGAGCCCAGTTTCTACCACATTTCCTGTTTTGATTGTGTTTGAATTCACCTTAATTTCCACTGTTGGTACAGAGCTGCTTATAGTCGCAAGTCTGACTCACTAAGCGTTTGACCTACTCTCCAGACTGAGGTCAAGGACTGTGAACGCAAGAGCTACCACATAAACTCAACCTGTGAATGGGAAGAGCAAGGCACCACCGACTCCAGGGGTAGAGGTTCCATTCCCTACATAGGCCCCTGGAAGCTTCTCATTCTTTATATTTTTGGAGCGTTTCCTTTATTTGAACTGAGGATCGCTCTTGTTCAGATTGTTAGGTACTCTGTGACTAAATCTGTGCTTCCGGGCTATATACATAAAACTGACTTGCCCTGACTATGTAGTTCAATGAATAGAAAATGGTTCGTTGGATAAAAGTAGTTCAATACTGTTCCCCGAGACACTAACGGGCACTTTGTTGGTTCAAAGAGGAGTCCAAAAACATTGTCAAAAGGCGCCAGTCAGAGCATCAGGAAAGGAAATAAAGAGGAAGATACATTAAGAAAACCTTGCAGAAACCATTTACAAGCCATCAATTCTTTTTTTAGTCTAGTTTTTATCTTAACTTTATTTTATTATTATAGCTTTTAATCAATCATTTTTATCTTTGTTTTGCCTCTTAATCTATTTGATCTCACTCCATTACGATCTACACTGCTGTCGTATTATAATGTCGTCGGTCGTATGGGAAGCACTTCGAACTGCACTAACCTGTATGAACGCTGCTATAGAAATAAAGATTGATTGACTGACTGCTTCAAAAACACATTTCATGTCCGGGTGAGGCGGAAACTTTTCCAGTAGGAACCGGCGACGTGACTGCGTTGTCCAGATGTCACAATATTGTAGATATCCGTTGCGCAGAGGACATAAATGGCTTTGGTAGCCGTTGGTAGCAATTGGTAGCAATTGTTGCCCGATCTGAAGTGCTCTTGATTCAATACCCAAAAGTCCCTTTTTTTCTAAAGGACTTTATAAATAAAGGACTTTAGGTCTGATGCCCAGACGGGCCAGTGTGCAAGTCATTTTTCAAGCTAATACTGCAAACATTCCCCAGTTCAAGTTTTCAAGTTTTAATTGAGCGGCTCTGCTGCTACTCTCTGTGTTATTTGATAGTAAACTGAACATCATCGAATTTGGGACTGTTGGGCCGACAAAACAAGCTGCCTGATTATGTCACCTTGGGTTTATGAGAGACTAGTCGGCGGGTTAATGGATAATGAAAAGAATTGTTGGTTGCAAACCTAAATCACTGGTTATGCTCTCATTGTGGACATGAGCAGGGACCCAAACGTTTTTGGAGTTTTTAGAGGTCACAGAGGTGAAAGTATTCAGTATTTTTCTCAAGACAAAAGTGAAAATTCAGAAAAAACAAATATATTTACATGCAACAGATTTTTTCCTTAATCCATTTAAGCATTTTATGTTAGAGTTACGCTGTATCCCCCTATTGAGGCTGGGTACTGCTGGTTTAAAGTGAGTAACTACAGCAAATAAAGGCCCTTTTCTTGTATCAATGGCTTTTTCGAAGCCAAAGACAATTTTCCACTTTATGGGCAATAAAGCTCCTAACTAACAACAGCTGTCACTACCATATTTAGGGTTTCAATTTTCCGTGTGGCTCTACAGGTAACGCAAGGCACCTTTAATCCCCAAACTGTTCCACGCTAAGAGTCGCGGTTCGCCATTTGGGAGAACAGCGAGATGCACATATGCATACATGACAAATAAGCTCTCTTGTAAGCTCTCAGGAACACACACCCTTCCATCAACCTCTGCCCTCTAGTCTGAGCCTTGTGAGGTTCTCCTCCCTTCCTCACACCCACGCTCACACAAGGCCTTCTTTATCAGGGCGGGAGGAGGGGAGCGGCAGCGATGGAAAAAGAAAAAAGCTCCCACGCTCTCACCAAAAGCACCAACAGCTAGATGTGTGTGTGTGTGTGTGTGTGTGTGTGTGTGTGTGTGCGTGTGTGCGCGCATGTATACCGGCATCTAGCTCCATTGATCCCTGACGTTGCAACAGGGGTGTGTTGTCCTTAAACGGCTTTTCCATGGAGTCATTAAAGGGAGCGAACAAGACAATGACGCCCCAGACGGAGAAGCCCTTTCTGGGTGAAGCTGCAGCGTTGGTGGCCCTTAGAAATGTGGAGACTCCTGGTCACTGACACAGTTGGATTCAATTCAATACCAGAGTGACAATGGGGGAGAGGAAAATGAAGGAAAAGAAAGAAAGGGAGGATGAGGGGAGGACATTAAGATGACAGGAAAGAAGGGGAAGGAAAGAAAAGGAGGGGGCATAAGAGAAAGGGAATTGAAAGAAGAGGAGAGGAAAGGAAAATACAGGAAAGGAAGAGGAGGAGAAGAGATGAGATGAGAGGAAAGGAGGGGGCATGAGAGGAAAGGAAAGGATAGAAAGGGAAGGAGAAGAAGGAGAGGAGAGTGGTAAAGAAAGGAGAGGAAGGCGGGGAGATGAGAAGAATAGGAACGGAAAGAAGAGGCGATTAGAGGAAAGGAAAGAAACGGAGATGAGGAGAGAAGGAAGGGATAGAAAACTAAGGAGAAGGAGTGGAGTGGAAAGAGGAGGAGAGGACGGTGGGAAAGAAAGGAAAGGAAGAATGAAGGCAAAAGGAGACAGACGCCCCAGAGACAGACGAATAATGTCCCACCAACTTGGCACTTTTTTTTTTTTATTATTTTTGATCGCTTAAAATCTCAACACTGACAAATCAATCTTCTATTAATCACCAACATCCTGAATTTCCAAACATGAAACCACAGAAACATCCGCTGGTTCAGTCACACCAACATGTGAGTAAACACTCACTTGCTCTCTCTCAGGTTAACAGTGTGTGTTTTGTTTTAGCCAGAGGAGGAATGCCTCTCCGTGTTTTTACATTCCCCCGATCTGTTTGCCTCTCGCCGCGTCATCCGACTTCAACGAACACACACACACACACACACACACACACACACACACACACACACACTGCATCCTCGCCTTTTCTTTCTCCAGTGCGGTTTTGCTCTCACGCTGCTTTCCGTCAACATCCATCATGTCAACTCACTTGGAAACCGTTGTGAAGGGACAGTCACGTGTCATCTTTTCCCTTCTGCTTTTTGACCGCGATGCGTTCGCAGCAGGGTTTTGGACGGTCGCTTTTGGTTTTATTTTGCCAATAAAGGGTTAAAACGGGTCAGGAGGAAACTGATAAAAACAGCACCAATACCAATCTGGCCAGTAACAGTCAATTTCAGCCCAGAATATAGCGGCCAATATAAAAGATGTATCAGGCAAGATGAGGACACAAGCAGAACTTCAAAATAGTGGTACACCAATGTTTTGTGCAGTTTGGATGGAGTGATTCTTGAGGTTGGATCATAATCACCTCACAAGAATGAAAACATTTTTTACTTAACACTTTTATACTTAAATTGCTTTATTTAGACTCTGACTTTAGTCGGACTTGGACCTTTTTGGACTTGATTTGATCATCTTACAAAGATCGCCGAGGAGTGGTAAGGTTTCCCAGATTTACATACATTTGGAAAACATAACAAGGAAGGACGCTGTCCTCGCTTGACGTTTATTAAGACAATTCAAGCATTCCTCCGCTTATATACAACCCTACAGTATCTAAACACTCAGCCGACTCAGCGGTTTCTCATGTTTGTTTTTAATCCAGAATATTTTCGGTAATTATTTAAAATGTGCTGCGGCCACTGTCTGGTGGGTCTCCTCGCTCGTATATTTTTATTAGCCGCGCTCCCAGGACGAGATTAAATATTTCAAATTCAAATTAAAAAGTCTCCCCCCTCTTCCTTGAAGAGGTGCCAAGAAATGCAGTGATACTTAAGTTTTTGCTTGGCACAAACACTCGCAGAAAATTAAACGCACACACACACACACAGTCCCGCAACTCGGGGCGCCGTATAAATCCAGGAGGACATGCCAAAGTGACAACATATTGGAAATAAACAGCGCGAAAAGCCTGATGAACGTCCACAAAAGCAGTGACCTTATGTTAAAGTCCAATTTTAAGAGGTGCACTGAGGAAGAACACCTAAAATGTAGGGTTCAATATCATTTTTAATGTTATTGGCTTCTCCAACATGCATACTTATACATTTTGTGAGCCTATAAAAACAGTTTGCGCCACTAAAGGGCTGACTTGAATGGCTTGGTTTCTTTCCCCGGCAAGAAAACATAACTGAATCAAGAGAAGAGGAGCTGAGTAGTAAGCATAACAAGTGTTAGACGCCAAGGATGAAAGGACAAAGAAAAGACACTTCATTACCAGAAAAATTCAAAGAAAAATAGACGTCACTGTGCCGCCCACGCCGTTTGATTGACAGGTGATCTTTGGGAAATCCAGCGCTTAACACCAAAGATGTTCTTACCACCTTAAGCTCCTGTAATACAATTAAAATCTTCCTTAATCTGTGAAAACAAGCCCCTCATTACAGGTTCTGAGCTGTCGGGCCACATCAAAGCTCTGCTACCCAGAATCCTTAGCAAAGGGGGCCACAGCAGCGCCACGCTAACCCCGACTCTGAAGAATCGCCAACCTGTCGAACCTTAACCCTCAGCCGTAATCCAGATCTATACATCATAAAACACACACTCCCATAAGCCACCGCAACAACCCCCCCCCCCACCACCCCCACCCAAACACACACACACACACACAGACACAGCTGGGTCTTTCTAATCCACCATGAACCTGACACGCAAACAGAAACACTTAACCTTACTCGCACACACATAAAAGAAACAATCCAGACTTTCTGGCAGTGTGATATTCTGGTTGTCAAATGTGCGCACACACACACACACACACACACACACACACACACAGGAGGGCTTGTGTATATGTACACACCAAAAGGGAAAAAGTCCATTTTGGGGATGGATTAGCGCTCTTGGGGTTGATATGGGGACGACACAAATACACAAATGAAAACAGTTCAGCTTTTGTGAGGTTTTATAAGGACACTTTGAGGCTGCCAGCTAACAGAAACACTGACAACACACATAAACACAAAGCAAACAGTCGTGTTATGCAATTTGGAAAACATAATCTAGAAAAGTATTACATGTGCAGAGACAGGAACCCAATCTTCAGGGGAGTTTTTTGTTTTTTTTTTAATGCATGCAAGGTATATTTAGATGCAAAAACAGCAGATAGCATTCTGACTTTCAATACTAGCTTCCCAAAAACAGATTCAACATTCATAATACTGCGTTTCCACAGCAGCTTTGACAGGTACTAGAATTTTGTTTTCGGATGCTCATAGGAGCACAAATTCAGTTGGTGAGCCCCCCAGAGTTTCCTTCCTGTTGTTTGTAAGCACACTTTGTTGTCATTTTGTTGTATTTTCTTTCACAGCTGGGTTATACAATCTGTTGACATGGAAATATACTAAACCTTTTCCTTAATAAAAAAGGAAAATTCTGGTATCTTTCAAAACCGTGAGCAAAGCTTCTCTTGTTCGCTACCACTTCTAACGCTAAACCCACAGCGACGCACGGCCTCACACATGAAAACGAAGCGCTGTGCATACATAAATAACTACAGAAGGGTTCGCCGAGTCAGCTAAGAGTTAATAAAGTTTGCTGTAATAGCTAGTTAGCCTGGGGTCTAATTTCAGCGTTTGGTTTCGAGGTTTATCTGGAAAGCTTTTGTGCTGCCTGTTGATTTGTGAGAGTCTACATTATCAGAATTGCTACAGCGGCGGTGGCAAGTGCAACGTTGACCCATAGCCACGATAAGATATGGTCGTAGCCCCGAGCTACTGTGTATGCTGTGTCCACACCAGGCGGTTCTCATTCACTTTTCGTGGTGATACCTATGAAAGGTAGTGCACTCTAATTCAACCACGTAATCGGGAGCCACGAGGCAGTCACATTTACTGTTCGGCAGCGACCTCAAGCAGACTCAGTAGTTATGACGGGAGCAAAGGAGGACGTTAGGTGAGGCAGTATAAAGCCCTGGGTGGACGGATGGACTTTCACCCGGGAGAGCGGGGTTCGCCGTCCAGCGTGAAACCAAAACTCAACCGTGGCTGATTGTAAGTTACACGTGAGTTAAGTTAGGTGACAACGTAACTTACTTTTTCTAAATCTAACCAAGTAGTTTTGGTGCCCAAGCCTAACCAAACTACGGCCGTTTCATAACGTTTCACAACCACGTGTTTACTGTTGCCGTGACAACGAAGGTCTGTCACGCCTGTTGCTGGACATTCGCAGTATTATGCACGATAAACGACGCATAGCTTTATGTAAGGTATCATACGAACCGTTGTACGAGAATATGTTGGTCCACACTCAAACACACACTCACACGTTGTGTTTCCATTCATTCCCTGGAGACTTACCCTAACCCTAACCATAACCACTACTAGATCAAACCTAACCCTTACGCTAGCCTAAACCTAACCTTGCCCTTACTCTAACCTTAAACCAAGTTTTCATCCTAAAATGTAATGATTTACGTTATGGGAATTTGCATTTTGTCCCCATAAGGAAGGCAAGTCCTCACAATGTGCCTGTGTAAGCAGATTTATGTCCCCACAACATTAGTAATACCCGCACACACACACACACACACACACACGTTTCTGGTGGAGTATGGAAGCCATTAGATCCGGTGAGCAGCGCCGACAATAGCAAAGGTTAAAAGGTCGGCGGCCTGGTGGGACCAGGGACGGACTGGATTGATCCATCAATGTCATATGTGTGTTGTGCATGTGTGTATCCCTTTATCTCTCACACACGCATAAATAAGGGCGAAGCATTACCTTCTTAATGTGCACCAAACGACCTTGCCCTCTCGGCTACAATCTGCCTCTCCCCCACTGGTGTGGCGTCATGACTGGATGCGTTTGTGAGAGAGACAGAGCGAGTACTTTGTGTATATTTTTACTTTCTGTCAGGTCAAAGCCTGCCCCGCCAGCTTTCAAACTCTTTCCTTCCATATTTGTTCCTATCTGGGCTTCCATTCAAGTATTTTTATGAGAGTCATAACGTATCACGTTGGAAATGTTGAGGCGATAACAAAAATCGATAACGACTAGATCAAAACCGTGTTCAGTTCCCTGAGGCAAAGGCCGTCGTTTGAATGCAGATGAAGACATTTTCCTCTGAAAATGCATCTGTCCAATGGACGAAGTTTTTTCAACATAATTCTGCATGTGTTCACCACAACGTCCCCAAATCCCATGTACAATCCCATGCTGTCATCCCCATATAGAGTACATACCGCCAGCTGTAAAGGAAATCGGTGCTTTTATACAGTATGTCTTCATTTTTACATGAAACTGATCGTTAGTTGACAATAACTTACTCAACACCTTATCATTCATCTCCAACTAACACTTGTCACTGAAACACCAGCACAAACCACAGATGGAAAATAACCTGGAAGGACCTTTTTTATAACGTTCCAGGGCCTTCGTTTATTTTCTCTAAAAGGCCCTGAAAACCTACTTCATTATGAGATTCTGAATATGATCGATGCTTAGAATAGTTTTGGGTTACTTCACAAGAGCGATTTCGGTCCGTGCTGTTTTGTTTTTTCCCGTCCAGCTGGTTTGAGCGGAGCACCAAGCAGGGCTTTGCAACATCTGAATCAAAATGTTGACGACAGTTTTGAGGTTGTTTGCTCGTGCTGCCAGGCCACTGTCAGCGCAGTGTACTCAAACCTCATCGACACAGTCCCGAGGAAGCAGATCAGCTGAGTTTAAGTCTTTGTGTTCTTTAGAAATAATATCTAAAGGATTTATGTTTTGTTGCCTAACTAGTAGCGCTTGGGAGCAGCATTTCTGTGAGTAGGTCCCCAGTTTGTTTGTATCTCGTCGACACTCAGTAGTCAAGTTTCCAATCATGTTTAGCTCAAATTAATGTACGTTTCCATCCACCACTGTTATGTGAGTATTAGAAGTTTGGCGCATTGAGATAAACGCTTCATTCTCCAGTCGGGTGCCATCAAACCACTGCAGAAGAAGAGTGTGCAATGAGATTATGCATTTAAAAAGGGCGCCCGTCAAACCTCAAACCAACAAAAACATGTTAGTAGTCTGTTTCCATTGCACGTTGTTGTATTTCGCTTTAAATCAATACACCAACCTTATCACCTCAAACGTAACTTTTTTTCCAACATTTTAAGTCTTTTTTTTTTTTTATGTGAACATTGAAAATGTGCATAAAAACAGGTGGATTGAAAAGCACTTGGCGGCAGTAACGCGCCAGGGAAGGAAAAACCTGTGGCTAGCAAACATGGATTTTAACAATGCAGGTTCGAACATCCTTCAAAACCTGGCTTTGCAAAAGATTTATGGGCAAGGAAATGTGCTGTTAGACCTGAAGAATAAACATGATGTGTTTCACTGATAAACCGTGAATATAAACATAACTTTGGTTTGTTTATGAGAGAACTCCACAGGGCGCCTTAATCATGACTATTTAGTGTTACAGAGAAATGCTCTCTTTCAGGCGCTCAAAACAAATGTGAGGACGCTGCAAGCGATGTGTTGAAAGATCCATAAATGTAGACAAAAAGGAAGGAAAGCATCAATCTGGCAGCTGTGTCCCGAAATCTGAAACCTTTTACTTATCCTTGGCTGCCCTTTTCCCCACCCCCTCTATCTTTTGATCTATTCTCTCTGCATCCATCTATTATCCCACTATCAGCCTACAGCTAAAGCAGCTAGAGACAACCCCCGGCGCCCCCTGTTTCTATAACCAACTCGTCTCGCCACTCTCTTTTTCCCATATTTTCATGCTTCACACGTCCTGTCTTGGTCTTTTCTCTTCATTCACCTTTTTATCCTCCTTAATCTACCACCTTCCTCCATCGTTTCGCGCCCTCTGCCTGTCCCAGCTCATCCACCTTTCGTACATATCTCTCCAACTCTTTCACCTCCACCTCCAACCTTACACCAACTCAGGCTGGATGCTCCAATTAAAGCTCTTCGGCTGTCTTGGTTTCACGTGAAGAGATGGAAAACTATACCGTTAACGCCAGGAGCTCGCCCTTTCGATGCTCACTTGGTTCTTCGAATCAGGTTTATTTGAACTTTGACTCACTTTTTCCACCAAAAAGTGGATCAATCAAATCCAGGGAGATGAATTCTCAAATGTGTTGTCTTGCCTTATGCATCGAGGATTTGTGCTTTTTACTGTGCATATGTGATTTATTTTGAAGAATGAAAAAAAAGCATAGGTGACGAGCCTTTGATAAAGACGGAAACATTAGAAAAAGGTGAGATTGATATATCTGGATGGTTGGTTTTTCTTTTTAAAGATTAGTTTTTCTGGAATCTTTACCTTTTTAAAGATTAGTTTTTCTGGGATCTGGAAGCCTTTATTGGATAGTGACAGCGGCAGAAAAAGACAGGAAAGGTGGGAGAGAGAGAGGGTATGACAAGCAGCAAAGGGCCCTGGGTTGGACTCGAACCCTTGATGGTACCCGCTCTACCAGGTGAGCCACCGGGGCGCCCCGGGATGGTGGATTTATTAAAAACTGGAAAGCTGTTTCATTGTCAAGCTCTACGTTCTCTCCGACTCCAGCGACATTTAAGATTTTTAACACATTTTCTTTGTTTTTTTAGTTCAAAATCATTTGAAGGCAGTACATTTACCTCACAGGCCCCCAATTACAGCAAGGGGTTGGCTATCCTGTCATTAACAGGTATTCACGTTAAAATTATTTAATTAGTCTGGACTTCAGTAAATTTTTTGTATCCCACAGTGGTTGAAAAAAAAAAAGCTTCCTTTCATTATAAATGGAATACATTACAGGCGAAGACACTAAATCCAGCGAAGTTATGGGAAGAGAGACGTTGAATATTGATTATCAGCAGCTTCAGTCGGCTTTCAGAAACCCAAATCCAACCAAAATCACTCAAACCCAAGAGATGAATAAACAATTTGGGCAAACTCCTCATAAATCCTACCCAAGAGGAATGCAACACGCCCAACGCGCCCCCCCCCCCCCACCTCCTCCCTGCACCCACAAACTCTGGTTCCCCACTCAGAAGTTCCATTCGTCCCACATCCAACGAGGAGCGAACGTGAGGAAAGTTATGACTCGAAAAAACCCAACGTAACGTCCCCCGAGTAACCTGCGTCGCCTGACAGGGACCGGGGTGGGGGGGGTGGGGGGAGACGAAGGGATGAAAGGATGTTTCCGACAGACGCCACCGAGGGCAGACGGAGAGGAGGGACGGCGACGAGAGAAGATCCAGTAAACAATGAGAGTTTTGTGTCATTTTAGACCTCAAACTGGAGTCGACTTGCCAGGGTAGCCACGAGAGTGGACCACATTGCATGGTGGAATGTGTGTGTGTGTGTGTGTGTGTGTGTGTGGGGTGCATTCTTTGGTTTGGGGCATGGCTACGTTGCAATAAACTGTAAACATATAAACACAGACGCACATAAAAACACACAAATGATTCCTGTAACAGCCCTTCTTAATCCGCCATAATAACATCGCAAACTGCTTCTAATGTTGGAGCGCTACGTTGTTAAACGTAATAGCTGCAGTGCCGTTGGTGGAAAACGTTATGAAGGGGAACCGAGACCAGAAACACGGTGGGATCAAAAGAACAGGAGAAACGGAGTCTTTAGATGTTACTCCAGCATTGGACAACATGGACTGACAGTGAATTACTGCAACTGCCAGTCAGTGATTTCTATATTATGATTTAGAAATCAGCAAGACAATCTTCCACAAGAAATAGTGAAATTAAATAAACTAGGGCTTCGGCCACTGATCGCTCTCCCTGTCGGTTAATCCGACAATTACGTTCTCACTTGCTCGACTGGTCTATTTCATTTCAGATAATAGTGACAACCGAATGGATTCCAAGATGTTTAGTTCACAGCACAGATTTCTTCTGAAATGTACTTTCAGTTCCTGCTCGCTGTCTCTTTTCCTGCTGTTGAGCTGAAAACACTTACAATTTACTTACATGTAGGGGGGTGCGCTGTGCTCACTGTATACCCGGAACTGCAGGTCAGCAGAACGCAAAACCCAACAGGGAAAACTGTCAAGATGCAATTTTGGAGTAATCGGAGAGAAAAAACAACATGGCTGAGGTGTGTGTGTGTGTGTGTGTGTTGTCCCCCCCAGTGAGAGGGTAAATGCAGAGCGTCGGACAAAAACAATAACAACTGCAGCAGCCCAGAGTCAGGACTTCTACAACCCCAATACACACACACACACACACACACACAATTCAATTACGACATACTGAATAACTCCCATGTATCTCTAATATGTTCTCCCCTTTTTCCATGTCACACACTCATACGCACACACTGCAATAACAACAATGTTGTGTGTGTTTGAGGGTCAGTGTACTGATGCACTTACACACGGAGAGGTTGTTATTTTAGTGTGTGTGTGTGTGTGTGTGTGTGAGCCTCCAGACATAGCCTAAGAGAAACAGCTAAAAGCTCCACCGATCGGAGATAGAGACATTCCAACCCTCACTCTCACTCACACACTCCTGCCTGTAATTTCACTTATTCACAAGCTACTTGGTCCATTGCCATGTATCGCAAAACAAAATGCACACAAACTCTGCCTCGAAGGATTGTTAAAGCTTTTAATCAAATGTAAATTGGCTGTGTTCCCATTCAACGTGTTGTGTGAAATGTTCGAGTCTGAGTGAATATCACACATCAGGTTCATCTGGCGTTAATGCATCCTAACGTTGGACGACAACTGCCTCATCAGAAGGAGCAGCTCAAAACTTCCAGCGCCATCTGAGTGGTTTCCAGTTGGCCAAGCTCTCGATGCGTTTGAGTTTACTGCAAACATAATTCCAAATAGTTCCGGGTGATACGGTGCGACAATATAAATGTATCTACTTTACAGGACTTAGGATTGATGTTGGGAATGCTGCAAACATTCTCATCTGGTTATTATACTGATAAACACTTTCCCTATCAATTTCCCAGACAATATCAAGATATATATATTGATGCCATCACATAGAACTTTATGCAGGCTACCACAATAGGGGATTTTATCCATATCGCCCACTAATAATTCCAACTGAACAAAGACTGGTCGTGTTAGCAAGTAAAAATGCCAAACACTCTCTGGTTCCAGCTTCTCCAGTGTGAGGATTTACTGCTATCCTCTGCTTTCTGCGTCTTTTTAAGCCGAGCGTGTTTGGGGTTTGGATGGTTGCTGTGGCAAAACAGGCAATTTGAAGACAACACCTCTGGGAAGTTTTTTTTTTTATAGCCTAAACGATTGGGTTGAGAAAGGAAAAAAAAAAAAGAAAGAAAAAAAGATCCATCAAAAATACAAATACGTCCTTAGTTGCAGCCCTTGTATCGTTTAAGATGACGAATATTCAGCAAATCTCCATCAGCCATCCAGCACATCAACTCTTTTGAAAAAGGAAAACTTCTCAAGCAAGTGGTTTTCTGCTTTAATATACAAAAAGGCTAAAAGTAACAACTATTTAATTGTTATGTTCATTGCATATTCATTTCTCCATTAATTGATAATCGTTTGTTCTATGAAATAGTAAAAAATGAGCCAATTAATCCCAATTTCCCACAGCTCAATGTGACTTATTTAGATTGTTTGTTTTGTCTGAACCGACGGTCCGAAAACCCTAAATACATTCAGTTTTCTGTTGCAGACAATTTTTGGCATTTGTGCTTCATAAATGACTTGATATTTTTAAGTGATTATCAACACACTGAGCTGGGTTTTCCTTTTCCATCCTGGTCTTAATGCAAAACTCAATATAATTAGTTGGAAACATGAGTAGACTCTCATTCTTTCAGCCTCTCCCATCAATATGCTCTATTGTTTACCATGTGGCTGCACAACATGTGTTTTTGGTTAGTTAGGACAGTTAGCAGAGCAAGTCAGGGCAGAGGACATGGAAACACACACACACACACACAGGAGAGACAATAGCATCCTCATCTACCCCCTGCAGAGCAGATTGCTACTGGAGGCTACCTTTACTGGAATGTAGGGAGTAACACGCACACACACACACACACACATACACACACACACACGCGGCTGTTTACCAACCCAGGACATTTGGTTGCATACCTTGGACCACATGTCAAAACATTCTTTTGTAAAATCCCTGGATTTCTGTAGGACGAGAGGGAGCGAAGGATTATCTTCTCCATCTTTGTTGCCTGTCCTGGGCGAATCAAATTCCACAGACTTGCTCGCAGTGTTTTGAAACATACTCTGCAGGAATGCTCCCCACAAGAAACATGGCTGATTTCCGACAGAAGAAGAAGAAGAAGAAGAAGAAGAAAAATCCCCTTCAGCCACTAATAGAAAGCAACATCCCTCATACCCACATGCTGCAGTTCTCAGTTGGAGTTTAGCTGAGGTGAACTTGAGCACCAAGACATTTTTTTTTAAAACCTTGTAGCCAAAGAGAGCATCACATATTCAGCAACTTAGTTCCCATCGAAGTAGATGAATGTTGTGGTGAGGACAGGTCATCACAGGGGACGGATCGTTTTAAGGAGTCTCCCAGCAGATCCTGGCAGCCTGCTGAGTTAAGACCTAAGACAAAATCTGATGATAACAAGAGCCTCCACAGTTTTTCTCATGATCTTGAATAAAGATCAACGGTTGAAACTTGAAAATCCTTGATAAAATTATGGGGACAGCTGCAGGTTTCTCCTGTTCAGCTTCAAAAGAAATTCAACCTCAGATCAAAGAGATTTGCTGCCAACTAAGCACTATACAACTCATCATCAGCACATCATGACATACCGAACATCAAAAACATGCGCCAAAGACGTTCATGTACAGGATACATGACATGTCCAGTGGCTCATGATGCTTGGGGAAACTACATAATCTAACAGCCATCGAAGAAATAACCCAAAGTTCAAAGTACCAGCCGCGAAATTCTCTCCAGCAGCAGACAGTACAAGAGGTGCCCAAATCAACCCCCCACAGTGCATTTGCTCAGTCCATCAGAGCCCACGGCTCAATGTCGTTTTTGGGATAACAACTCAAAAAGAAAATATTAGGAGCTCAGCTCAGCCAAAGTTTTCATCACAAATAACCAAAGTTAGCTCCCGTCGTGGGCCAGTGGGCTGGACAGCCTGGGAGATGATTGTTGGCGGGATGACTGAGAGGAGAATGAAGGTGGTAATGAATCCAGCTTTGTAGAACTGCAAAGAAAATGGACTGCAAAGCACGTAGCCAGGGGCAGCCGAGCTAGTGGTCGGCTAATGCTCTCGGAGCAGACTGGCCCTGGTTCCTCGGGTGAAAAGTGGCGCCATATTTCTTTTCCATTTAGCAGACACTTTTATCCAAAGCGACTTACATACGAGAAAAATGACAAACCGAAGGCGCAGCTTCAGGAGCATTTTTGGGGTTCAGTATCTTGCTCAAGGATACAAGGATACTTCGACGCATGGCTGGGGGATCCAACCGCCAACCTTCCGATTGGCAGGCGACCGCTCTGCCACCAAGCCACAGCCGCCTGTTAAAGCTCCCACACATAGTATTGGGTTATATGGTGGAAGAGGCAGTTTAAGGTAGACACATCTTTCATTTTTAAGTCTAATGAAGCCTCCTCTTATCTATAACATTTGTGAGACATCTTTAAAATCTCTTATAAAATTCAACTGCAGACAAACTGTAGGTAAAAACAACTCCCTCATCTCCATACAATAAACACACACACACACACACACACACACACACAATGAAAATAATGAAGGCAGAACACCCAGTGAGGCTCATTCTTCAGTCCACTCAGACAGACTACATGATGTTCATTTAGATAGCGGACATGTCTGGTCTGCAGAGGTCTGGCGGGGAAAAACAGTCCAGACCAGACAGCTGACACAACTGGGGTCCATCAAAACAACTGCGCTAGACAAAACACTGTATTGATTCGTAAATTAACAGCATTCATTAAGGCACCTGAAGAAGAAAGGGCATCACCTCACTGCAACCTGACAAATTTCACCATCTTGGAGGCTTTTAGGCAAATAGCAATGCACATTCGTTTTGGGTTGCCAAACCGTCCCACGGGAACAAAGCCTTAAAGTCGGGGACCCCGCAGTGCCGCCAAAAAACCTGTTGAGGAGACGCGAGCTCACAGAAACATGTCGCCAACAGAAATCCGCAGAAAGCTCGTAGGAGATCACAAAACCATCCCGTATGAAAGTGAGCTGACATCTCAGCAGCAGTTCAAATCCAACGACGGAAGGAACCTATCACGTCACGGCCACATTGGACATAAAAATGGTCAAAAAACACATGAGAATGACAACTGGTAGAGTTTTAAATAATAAGTTACCCTAAAACAAACTGAGTGTCTTTAAGTCTGGAAACTTAAAGCATGAGGGTCAATCCCAGGGAGGTCCACAGATCAACAAGCATGTTTGATTGTATTTATGTATTCTTATTTAATTGAATCTAGCCATTATTCAATTGTATTATTTTAATCGGAAATAGTTAGTTGTTGGGGAGAGGTGAACATGCGTGGGTTTGGCGCTACAACACACGGTAAATCCTGCTAATTGACCGTTCGGTGTTCAAAGGCTTAAGACTTTGGATGGTCGTGTGGCTTTTTCTTTAAAATTGCCTGTTAATGTCCAACGTACACATGCAAAAATGCGAGGAACAGATCAAACTGCATGTTTCTCTGCTCTAACGTAAGAGGCTAAGTTAACTAGCCTATTAGCAACCTAGCATTAGCATATCCTGAGCACTTTACATTATCGCGAAAGGTTACGGGTGTTTTTAGCGTAACATTAGCTCTGTACTCAGTTCGACCTCATCCTCAAAGCCTTTTCTCTATTAAAATATAAACACACTGTTTGAAAATACTATCAACAAAATATAAATCTTCCCTTTATGTTGCTCGTCTAAGTAACTTATTTTGTTTTTTTATGGTACTCATCTACGCTCGCATCGGACTTTTTCAGTGGGACCTATATTAACCCATATCGTAGGCATCAAAGACATACTTAAGGCCCTTCTGTCGGATTCTGATTTTCATTAAAAAGTCAGGTGTAAACAGTAAAAAGTCACCAAGAGAAAGAGTTTTAAACCAACTCGTGGAGCTAATATTTATTAGCTAGCTAGCTACAGCTAATCTGCCAGTTGTCATTTTCGCACAATCATCGGTTTCTGACTAAAAATACTAAACTGCTTTTATTCACTTGTCTGAAATCGAGAACCCACTGTTAAAAAAGAAATGGCCGTGTATTTTAAAGTGCTGCCACCTCTCTCGGTGTAAAATGCCCAACGGAACCTCTAAACGGTAACGTGTGCGCTACAGGGGGCAGTGTTGCGTTCATCAAACCAGAACGTACAGGAAAGAAAGAAGAAAGCCAAGAATGAAAACCGATTTTTGACTCCAGAAAATAACTAATAAAATATCTAAAAATGGAAAAGACATAAGCCCACAGTGCTTCTCAGTGCGCTGCCCAGTCAGCATTTGTATTTGATATACAGATCTGCGTGAGGTGGTGTGCAATGTGGCTCTTCCGCCAGCCTCACGGCACCACATGTATTTTCACCGACGCATGCTTAAGCCTTGACTGACTGACAGACCGACTCGCAACATGGCTGACTGAGTGGCAAAGCGAACGGCTGACTTTGTTGAGCAGATCAAATCTTAAAACTCACCGTGTCATCACACAGCTGATCACTGGCTGCAAGGAAAGCAAGCGTTCAAGACCGAAAAATGAGGTGCGTGAGCCGTGCACCCCCTCATCATGTATGAGCACAATATCTCGCACGCACCACGGTAGTAGTTTGTTAGGCTCCTGGAGGAATGTTTGACCAAATGGCTTGTATCCCTCTGCTGTCTCGGGCTCGGGAAGCCACCCTCCCCCCCCCTCCAGCAGCGTGCACGCTCTCCAAGGGCCACGAGCGCACATACTCCTCAGAACATGGACACCCTGAAAGGGCAACTGGCACACTTGTACGCACTCTCACATGTCCACGACTCCACCCAGCAAACGGCAGACTCGCTCTCTCAAAGGCACACCGGTGACCCGCCCACACATGCGCAAAGAAAACCCTGTGGGACATGAATGATAAACCGTCCCAAATATCACTTGAACCATATTTTTAAACCTGACATAAATGTGTGAGAAGTAGCTACATCACACAGGGCTGAAAGCCATTTGAATTACCCGTTGATCTGTTGACTCTTTTTGATTAAGTGTTTTTAAAATGGAGGTACTTCTGACTGGGAGGAGACTCCGGGTGCAGGCCCAGAACCCACCGGAGGGATTGTATATCCAATCTGGCCTGGGAATGCCTTGGATTCCCCATGGAAGAACTAGAGGTAGTAGGCAGGGAGAGTGGGCCGCTTTGCTTAGCCTGCAACACCACCATGACCCAGATGTGGGTATGTGCCGTGGCAGAAAATGGATGAACAGATACGTATAATGTTTAAAAAAATTGTGAGAAATGCCTATCACAAGTTCCAAGAGCCCAAGGTGACGTCTTGAGAAGCTGGAAACAGCCAAATGTTTGGCTTGTTTTGCTTGATACAAGGTTTGAATGATGAACTCAAGTTCTGTCGATTGAATTGCCTGATCGGCTAATTGTTTCAGCTCTAGCTACAAACGTGATACTGTGACACTCCTCCACTTGAGTGGACTTAGTAGACTAGGCTTGAATCTGTATAGGTCATTAATGAATTGATGAGATGGTGCCAAAGTTATTTAACTTCTATACTTTCCTTAGTGAAGACAAAAAGAGTCCTTTCGGGGTGACAAAGAATGCTCTGACAGCCATATCAAAAGATCTTATGTAGTGCCTATATCTGCCTCGCCTTATGTATCTTTTCCTCTCTCTCTCTCTCTCTCTCTCTCACTGATTCCCCCTCTCACACACACACACACACACACACACACACACTCGTCCCTCGATCTCGGAAGTGAGAGGATTATGGCTGTATTCAGCAGTGGTCCATACAGACACAGTAAACCTCTGTGTGGAGGCTGATGGAAACTCTCTCTGGCCCTCGCTGCTAAACCTAAAACACATTATACACTCATGTCTTTCACACACTCACACACACACACACACACACACATATAAATATACACACCTCAGCTTTACCTTCTCTGTATGTTCCTGATTTTCTCCTCTTTCCTTTAAGGACTTCCCACTTAATCATAAAACACTTTAAACACTTTCCTGCACCACAGTTCCCTGTCCGGCACTCACCGCCTGAGCTACTTTATTTTGTGTGTGTGTGTGTGTGTGTGTGTGTTTTAACTAGCCACTGGACACAAAACAGCCATAGAGCACAGTTTGATTTTTATCTCCTTTAGCAGTCCCAGTCACATTTTCCCAGGGGCAGTGTTACTGTGTGTGACTATGTGTGTGTGTGTGTGTGTGTGTGTGTGTGTGTGTCAGTGTGTGTTTCCAGTTGACTGAGCCAGGCTTTTCCATTCCCCGCTGTGGTGCTGTGGTGAATATAGAAGTACACCAGCCAACATTTACACCACCGCCGACTTTTCAAAAGAGTGGCCGAGAGACAGTGAAGGAGAGAGAGCAGAGGTTGCACGTCAGTCAGCTTACTTATGCACTGGACTGAACACACACACACACACACACACACACACACACACAGAGACCACCCCCAGCAGAACACACACACATAATAATTACTTTCAGTAATTCAAAGACACCCTCGGTATTTCCAGCAGCTCACCGCCCGCAGCGTGAAACCGTGAGAAGAGGCCGGGAGGAAACGTCGGCCCCCACGACTTTATCGCACAAGACGAGGTCAAGTCGAAATCTGAAAGCGCACACTAAATCTCTTACAAAGCCCTCAAACTCCCCGCAAAACACACACCTGAAATCAAACCTCTTAGAGCTCTGCAGAAACAACAACAGACCACACTACATGTCATTCTGCACGTCTGCCATACTTCTCTGGGGTTTCTTGTGTTGCAAAACAAGCCGTCAGTGCAGAAAGGGTCAGTAATCTATGAAGCACAAGAATCTCCCATCACAGAATCACAGTCTGTCGTTTCAAGCATGCCCACGTCCCACAGACACCCCACTGGAGTGCACATTTCTGCCCCAATCTCAGCCATCTGAAGTGGCTTTAGTCGTCTGTCAGCACTTGGGCATTTTTACCTTCCAGTGAATGAAGTGACAGGGAGATGAACAGAGCCAGGGATCCCCTTGGGAACCCCTTTTAGCATCCCTGGGGGAACCCCTTTGACCTCCCGGTTTGAGAACATCAGCCGCTGCATTACATTACGTCGGGCTGTTTATGCATGGACGGTGATGGCTGACGAGCATCAACGGGCCCGGATATTAGCTTGAGCTTTGGACAGTAACTTTGGATTCTCTGCAGGCGAGGAGGAGGACTTGGAGGAGAGAGGTGGAAGAGTGGAACTTCAAATCTAGCTGTGCAGAAGTCAAAATGCAGAGGGAAAGCGGTCCGCAGAGGTTTTAAGACGTTTTGCATTGGGTTGAAAAGTTTAAACCAAGGGACCAGCAGCCAAGCACACTGCAACAGCGCAGATGAATGAGCGAACAGTCACACAAGCCTGCAAAGCTAACCACAATTGCTGTTTTGGTGGAGCTGGAGTGTTGCAAAAACCACATCCTTACGAAATCCAATTCCTGTAGTCAAGCCCAGTGAAACACTATGCAAATATGAAATAGAATATGTAAATATATACAGAAATATTAATAACATATCATGCTAAATGTCACATAGAGCAGTATGAACCAACTCCAAGTACCTTCGGGCACACTTTGAAGCTGTTTCAGGTGATGTAATGGAGATTTCCTTTACATATATGGCTGTCATTACTGTCAGTTGTTGTGGCCAACTTACTTTAATGATGATGAGCGGCTCGCCGTGCTCGAGCCCGCCTTTCAGCGTGAACCCCCAAGGCGCGCCCCCGCTCAACTGGACCTGAATGCGGTGGAAGGAGACGAGCTGCTCAACCGTTTCCATTCTCTTCCTCCGGTCCCTTTATTCTCTTTTTTTCTTCCCCCTCTCTCCCTCTCTCTCTCTCTCTCGTTCTCTCTGTCGGTTTATTAGCCCGGCCTGAATCGTTGCTAGCTAGCCGCGCCGGTAGCGGTCCCTTGGCTTCTCCATCACCGCTCTAACAACAACGAATGGATGGACGGGTGGACGGAAGGAGGGAGTGAGTGAGTGAGTGGAAGAGGGGGAGGGAAGAAACTTTTAAGTCAGTGTCAAGCGTGTCAGAGTTAGAGAAAATACGTCGGTTGCAACTTCCGGTCAGGGTGGCGAACGCTGACGTAAAGTAGACGTTAGCTTGATTTATAGCCCCAGTCTGGCTCGACGCCGTATCAAATGATTCTGCTGATTGTTTCGTTTCATACCTTAAGCTAATGACTCGCTTATGTCCCGCATAAAGAGCAGGCATAACGCTTTTATTTTGATATCTCAGCTAAGTATTTCCGGCCGCGCTCTGGCCAGCTCGACGAGGCAACAGAAAAACTTTGGGAAAACTTTGGGAATAGTGGTGGGAGGACCCGCCCGCTAGTCGAAAGGCGGGGATGTGATTGACAGAGAGCTCCACCAATAGCAGAGAGGCTGTGGTCGAATGTGTCCAATGAGAAGCGAAGAGAGGGAAGGGCCCACAAGCACAACAACCGCTGCGTTGTAACGTCAGACAGGCTCGCGGAGGCAACTGCAACCGAATAACAGCGTCAGAAGAAGAAGAAGGGGGATTTTAGTGAGCCAACAATAATGTTTAGAAGGGCCAAATGTCACAGGAAAACACAAATCCAACATGAATAACGCTTTACTAACACAAATGCTTTGAATCACTACAAGGTTTGTTACAGCTTTGTTGGAAAGCACCTCGGGTACTCACAACTCAGTAATAGCAGTATGAAAATACTCCATTAGGCTACAGCTAAAAGTCCTGCATGCAAAATATTAATCAAGTAAAAATACAGAAGGATTAGCATCAAAATGTGCTTTTCATGCAAAATGAAGCCACTCAGTGGTATGTAAGTATGTGTATATCCCTCTGAAATGTATTGTACTTTCTGCAATATTATATTTTTTACTCCACTGCATTCATGTTAGTTTGCTAAACTTTGAAAAATAAGATTTTACATTATAAACTGGTGCATTGTTACAGATTTAATTTTCCAACAGTATATACATTATTAAAAGTGGCTCCAAGTTGAGCAGCTACAACAGTAAAATGCTAGTTACACATAAATACATCAGTAATAATACAACAATACAATATATAATGATTTGACTCCTGCATAACAAGCACTTTTACATTGGATCTAGGTGCGTTTTGCTGAAAAGAAGTATTTTTGCAACGTGGTATTGGACATTCTGCAACACACAAACTGCTGAACCTTGTCTCAAGTCAAATTCATTCTAAAAAATGTTTGAGGCGAACGCAAACATTGTCAAAAGCCTTCAGTCATCCACACTGAAGCTCTGCAGACATGCAGTTTTAACATCTAGCCCACATACTGCCACAGGCCAACAATAACATTTGATATCACGTCCCACACATTTCTAAACCCTTACCGGCCGTAGCAGTCTATTTGTCTAACCGCCATATTAAGTAACATTTAAACAGGCAGTTAGAGGTTCTCAAAAATGAGCCAGACGTACTGCCATTTTTGACAATTTTCTGCTCCAGTGACTCTCAGCCAAAGTAACACTATTAGTTTGAGTTTATTTGAGATGGCTTGCGACAAAATATATTATTTATCCATTAATGTCTTTTATTGAATGTGGACCTAAGCTTTACTTGATCCCTAATGGAGCAGAACGTACATCACAATCTAGGTACTGTATTTAGCTGACTCTCTGTGACTCTACTAATGCTATTAGAGGGAGGAAATGTAAGAAAGACATTACGAAAGAGGTAGAAGAGATGTTTGTCCCAGCCAGGATTAATAAAGTCTCATCTATATCTTTACCTGTTTGTATGTTATTTTTATGACTACTTTTCTGAGTTGTAATGGGTTTCACTTTCTTGTAACATTTGCTAGTATTTGCAGTTAAGCCTTTTACAACTCACTGTTCTGCCGATGGGACGTTCATGGACCGCTAGTGCTATAAAACGTTACATGAATCAGACTCATCTTTTTGGGCCTTGTGGCAAAAAGGAATGGCCTGTTGTAACACGTTTGTTGAGTAAAAAGGAAACATTTGGGGTTAAGCTAGTCTAACCGCATCCAGATTCCGGCTCTGTACTTATCCGGCGTTCACGTCATATCGTTCGGACAATAATTAGAAGCAACCAGAGTCAGAAAAACACGCTTACAGAAGTTTCAGAAAATTATCGAACACCGACAATATGTCCCTGGTGGTGAAAACATGATTAACGCTCATGGAATCGATTCAGCTAATTTTAAAAAAAGCTATAGTTTGTTCCTATCTAATTCCACGTGTTAACGAACTGCTCCAAACACTTAACAATGCAAAGGTGACCCGGCTCCCTCAGCTGTGGAATTCAACAACTCAAACTCCGTATCCTCTTCTTAAATCTGACTTTCATCTTACGGCGTTTTCTTAACTGATGGTTTTTGTTGTAATTACTTAAGTTAATTTATGTTTTTTTATGTTTTACATTTTAGATTTTATTAACTTTAATTTTTTTTTTAACTGTAAAGCACTTTGTAACCTTGTTTTGAAAGGGGCTATATAAATAAAGGTATTATTATTATTAATGTAGCTAATTTAGGCTATTTAAATGATGTGACTACAAAGCTAAGAGGCGGGGTAGCCGTCTTGGAATAATGCGGGAACACTCCCAAGTCAGAATAACTGGGGGGGGTTTCCTGTTCTTCCCGCTCTGCCGACGTTGCGGGAACGCTGCATTAACAAACACACATGATTCACATCGATTTTCTCATCTACTCTCTGAAAGAAAGGGAATACACACACGTCTCAAAATGCTGAACTATTCCTTTAATAAGATGGCATCTGCATTACATTCGTTGTTAGAAGGTTCCTTTTCCCAGTGAGGAAATAGGTTACATCTCCAGAAATGTGTCTGTTTTGAAATCAAACCTCCCCAGGTAGCTATCAACGCTGCATATGTAAATGAGGCGCACATTTGTTCTGACAAAATCTCCAAGCTGAAGTTGAAACAGTTGCCTCTGCCTTTTTTTTGGCAAATTTCTTGACGTAATTAAACGTCTTAAAATGTGTTTCTCAGAAGCCCTTACAGCCATTTGCGGCAATTGTCCCATAGTTTGAGGTTTTCCCACACTCTCTCTGCAGCCTGAAAAGATTGGGATTGTAGATAACCACTGCTGTGGAATGCCACCTCGCTGCAGTGCCACGTAACTGAATGTGTGTGACTATCTTTGTGTGTGTCAAGAGAAAGAACAGGCAAAGGGAGGAAGATGGAGAGAATCAAGGAGAAAGGGAGACAGATGTGAACGTGGCCAGACGGTCTCACTTCTCAACCAGACCACGCGGAGTTTGTTTCGATCGGATCAGACAACCTTTTTTTCCCCTCTTCAACCCCATTTTTGTTCTCAGAAGCTCTGAGCTGTGATGTTTTGGTTTGGTGGCGAGAGCTGCTTTCAAGTGAGATCAGGTTTAAAAAGACAACAAAAGAAAAGGTTCCCCCCAGCATGCGTTTCTTTAATGTCTACTCATTTTGAGCAGGTTTTACAGCATGCCATCCATTCAGCTCCTCCCCACTGAGAACAATTCATTTACCAGAAGCCCAGTGCCCTCCGACTTCAAATTATACAAGAACAAACAAACAATATGTCAAAAAAACAAACAACTGCAATCAGAGTCTGCAAATATAGCCAACGTTTGGGAGAGGTCTGAACACAGAAACCACCATGCAAACCAAATCTCTCTGTACCTAAAACAAAGAGAGGAAGTAATTACAAATGCTGCACTGTCACAGAGTAGCTTTGCTGACCGCTTGGACTTTTTTTGCAGTGCTGGACGAAGTACTCAGATCTTTTACTTCAGTAAAAGTAGCAATACCACAGTGCAGAAACACCCTGTCACAAGTACAAGTCCTGCATTCAATAGTTTACTTAAGTAAAAGTACAAAAGTATTAGCATCAAAATATACGTTAAGTATAAAAAGTAAAATAACTCATTATGCAGAGTGGCCAATTTCAGAATAATATACCCTATATTAGATTATTGAATTATAGTTATTGATTCATGAATATGTACATTGCTTTAATGTTGCAGCTTGATTTGTTATTATACATACTGCTGGGTAGCCTTTGAATTTCAGCAAGGGATAAATAGTTTTATCTTAATAATACATCCAAACGTATTTCTTGATTATATTTTATGTTATTAATCTCAATCTGCAAAGTATAACTAAAGGTATTACATGAATGTAGCAAGTAGTGCAATATTTCCCTCTGAATGGTGGTGGAGTAGAAGTGGCGGAAAATGGAAATACTCAAGTAAAGTACAAGTACCTCAAAATTGTACGGTACTTGAGTAAATGCACTTAGTTACTTCTTCGTGTAGAAACTGCGTGTCACTATAGCACATTTCCAGACATTTCGATCACACAGGTTTTGGTTTGCAGGAGGATGAGCAACCCCGGTGAAACACGTCGCGTGATGTGTCATTCAGCCACACGATGGCGCCAAAGTGAAGCATTTTCCAGTCTCACACACGCGCGATCAAACTGCGAACCTTTGCTTCGGTCAACTGCACCCTTTCCAGAAGAAAAACGTCGAGCGTGTGAAATTGTGTGTCTTTGCTCTTGCCTAAGTGTAAACTGTGTCCTCTTGCTTTTTGTATTGCACAGTGAAAATGGAAATCCCTGATCACCAATTTGTAAACTTTGATGGCGACTAAGAAAAACCAAGTTTGCCGCTTATCCTGGCCACAATGCATGTCTCTTATTTGTGACCTAGCTTTTCTTAAGGATTTGATCATTTTGCAAGCTTAAGCAGACGCATTGGATGTGACACTGATGCATGAGAATCACAGAAATTGCCATTTTAGGGTTTGCACATCACAACATTAATAAACATATGTTTACTCAGCACACAGTTTCTATCTTGAGCTTATTTTGCTTCTACCTATTGGTAATAGCTGTATTTTTATTTTTTTGTGGGACAATTTGCTTTACCTGATTCAAATGGAGGTTATTTATTATTGGCTTGTTCACTTCTGGTGGTTGGCATACATTCAACCTACACTGTGCAAAGTTAATCTTGAGTCAAAGTTATGAAGCTTTGGGGGCTAAAACTTTGTAAAGAAGTTCATAGATATCCAAGGATATAGTAGTGGGGTGCAATAATGCAACAGACTTAAACAGAATCCTATTAAATTACATAAAATGTACACTGAGAAGGAAAAACGTGTGTAAATGTACAGTTAACAATGTGTAGAGATTTTAAACTAAAATATTAATAAGTGTCAATTATTTAATAATGAGAAAGAATATAGTGATATGTAGATAAAAAAAAACAAGAATGTGAATTTACATACCGTAATTTGTGCAATACATTCGTCACAAAAAGGGGCCATCTTGCCACTTTTACGCACCTTTACGCACCTATCACGTGGCCTCCTGACGCTGCTGGCTCACGCACGACCGCGGGGTTAATTGGGGTCACCGTCAATTTCAGGAAATTGATTGTCGTGTCCAAAACGGCCAGCGATCAGGTGAGCCTGTAAATGACGCCCTCGGCCGTGCGGAGGATGGTTGCCAACTATAGCCTCGTTGGTGGAGCTCGCTAGCGCCAGAGGTTTTATAACAAACATGAGGGCGACCCGCACCAAACACAGCTTACTGAGTGCCTGCGTCCTGTCCTCTTTTATCCTGCTGCTGTGTTCCACCTGCACCGGAGCCCTGGCCGGGCGGAAAGTGGCCTCTCCCCACCCCACGCTGAGGCGCAGCCGCCGGAGTCAGCAGAGCGCGCAGCTCAAAGGCGCGCACCACCGGCCGCTGACGGCCGAGCAGAAAGCGGACCAGAACCTGCAGTTCATGTTGAGCTTGTACCGGAGCGCCGCCGAGCCGGACGGCAGGCCCAAACAGCGCCGGAAGTTCGGCTCCAACACGGTCCGTCTGCTGAGGCCGTCGGCGTCGTCGGTGCGCTACCTGCCAGCGTCAAGAGGTGAGCGTTCGATGTTGGAGGCTAGTTTGACTGCAGGTGTCTGCACCTGCCAGCGTTAGGCTGCTAGTAACGTTTCTGGGGACAAGGGGCTCGGTGGTTTAAGATTAAGAAAGCATTATTTGGGCACCGAACTGCCGGCTCAGAGAAAACACTGGTCCAAAATGCTCCAAGATAATACAAAAAAAGAGAGAAACGAGGATATGACTACTTACCTGCAATCATTAGGCCCATTAACTTAACATTTCCTCACGCTGATCGGGTTGCAGTTGGCTTCATGTCACAGGCGAGTTGGACACTGCAAACTTCTTATTTGGAAAAGCAAAAAAAAAAAAAAAAAGTTCCCTAAATTGAGATGACACCTTCTCTTCTACACTGGCTGTTCGCATCAAAGATGAGTGTAATGTGGGCTGGTTGGGAAGGTGGCAGGTTGTGTTTTTCATGGGGATTCACATCTGGACTTCTGAAGGAGACAAACCGCATCAGCCCTTATTAGTCCCATTAAACCTCGGTTCGCCTTGAGCGCTTCCACCGCCTTGTCTCCCCTAGATTGTTTTGGAGATATCGGCCGCTGAGATGTCTGCGTTTTGAATATAAGGGGACAGTATGGCACTCGGCTTGTGGTGCTCAAAGTGTCAAAAAAACACAAATGCATTTGAAAAGCTCGACAGCGATGTCCGCAAAGCGGTGGTTCCTACGCTTCCCATGATGCAACTTGATAGCGCCTGTTGTTACACACTCCTTGGTAAACCGTCAAACTCTATGCCTCCTGTTTGTAACATGGGCTTTCCCACTGTTGAATTGTTTAAATCTGATAAACTAAAATAACGAGCCCTGGGCATCTCTCTTTTTAAGGCGGTGTGAGTTGTTAAAGTCAGAGAGGGATTCACCACAAAAAGTCTAATTTCATGCTTTCTCTTTTTCTGTGCCTCCGCCTCTCCTTCAGACCACCACTACAGCTTCACAGTACAGTACAACCTTGACACTCTTCCCTCAGAGCAACTCATCAGAGCCTCCTTCATCCACCTCCGCTCTTCGTCCTCTCCCTCCCCCTCCTCCTCGAGCACCGCCCAGGCCCTCGAGCCGCCCCGCTGCAGGGCTCAGATCGCCTCGCTGGGCAAAGAGAGCCTGGTCACCCTGGAGCCCCACGAGTGGTGGACAGAGACCGACATTACCGCACACGTCCAGCGGGGGAAGGACCAGGGCACGGGGGGCCACTTGACCCTCACTGCCCAGTACTGGTGCACAGAGCCTGGGCTTGCTGAAGAGGACAGCAGCCTGTCGTGGTGGTGGTGGTGGACTCGTCTTCAAGGAAGGAAAATATGGAGAGGTGAACCTCATCTTGAAGTCCCATCTCTTCTTTTATACCTGGAGGAGGAAAGGGAAGTCAAGGAGTGGATGGGGGACTTGCTGGGGGTTGAAGGGGATAACGGCATGACGCAAATAGGGCAGTGGCATCCTTCGGCTCGCCGGCACCGTCGCTCCAAAGACCCCTCCCCATCAGAGGCCAAAGACCTTCCGTTGGACGCTTTGAAAAATACCCCTACTTCCTCCTCCTCTTTCCCCGCCTCCCCCTCTGCCTCCATCATCTCCGATATCCCCAACTACAAACACAAAACCAGCATGCCCAAGAACCGCTGCAAGCTCCACTCGTTCCGCCTCTCCTTCGACGAGCTCGGCTGGGGTCACTACTTCATCGCTCCGCCGGTGTACAACCCGCGGTTCTGCCAGGGCAACTGCCCGAGGGTGCTCCACTACGGCTACCACTCCCCAAACCACGCCATCATCCAGACGGTCATCAACGACCTGGGCGTCGGGGACGTTCCGCCGCCGTCCTGTGTGCCTTATAAGTACATGCCCATGAGCGTGCTGGTCGTGCACAAGAAGAAGGTGGAGTACAGGGAGCTGGAGGACATGGTGGCCGAGTCCTGTACGTGTCGCTAAAGCCTCGGGAGCGGACTAGAGCGTGCTTGGCACTGGGAAAAGAGACTAAAGGGGGCAGATTTGATGGTTCATTTGTTGGATCTACAGCTTGGCGGCTAACCACAATGAGCTCGAGACTGGAAGAAGGAAGTTGTTGTGGTTTCCGATCCTCACCATCCCTGTTAAGCACTTTAAAAGGCAGCTGCTGAATGTCACTCTGGCCTGTGAAGAACTATGGGTTGTGCAGACAAAAGGTTGTGTCTGTTTACGGTTTTTCTTTCTTTTGCTGTTGTTGTTTTTGTGGAATAATTGTTCTGTGAGCTGTTTAAAGCACTGTGCAGATTGGTGAATGTGCTGTCATAGTCACTCGTGTAATTTTCCTGCTGAGATCAAAGGGAGCTGGTAAATTTGAAAGCATTTTAAGCTACTTGGGGGCAACTTAACTCACTAAGTGATAATTTAACAGAGCTCAACCCAACTTCCAGGGGAACTTTACAAAATGCATTGAACTTCTACAGTAACTTGATGAAATTAACTAAACGGGTGCCTTTTAAGAAAACTGATCTAATTTCGAGGAGTAACCACTGATTTGTTTGTAATATTAAACTGAGCAAATTGAAGACAAACACGTGCAGAATACTGCTTCAATATTTAACCTCAAACCACAGCCATCTAAATGTGTTCTTTCTAGTGTCTGTCTGTATTCATGTTTGTTAGTAGTTTTTGTTGTTTTTTTTTGTTTTTTTAACCTGATCTTCGTTTCCAATCAGGGCTGCCATTCCCAAGAATCAGCAAAAAAAAAAGCCCGTATTTGTGGGTAAAAAGGGAAAAAAAAAAAATCCTTCTGGATAATGTGTTTGAGGCCACTTTTCGCTGTAAGAAATTAGACACTGCTAAATAGCTTTATTTTAATGGACGAGGGGTCGACTTGGATGTAACGATAAAGTCCTTGTGATGTTAACTTTTTGCTGTTTACAATCTGATCTTTATCATTTTGTACTTATTTATAATGGTGAGGGGTCTCCAAGAACTTGAATAAAGTGCTTATTCTGGCCTGTCTTACAAAAAACAAAATAAAACACGAAATGAAGTATTGAGAATTGTAACAGTGTTGAATGTTAACCAAACGGAGTTGTGATGGGAAGGAATAAAATTTTTATTACCAGTGAAAATTAATAATAAAATAAAAAAAATGCACGTTTTCTAAAAATCTAATTTATTGTCATTTGTGTTGAACTGTTTGTTTAAAACTAGACTTGTATGCTATTTCTAAGGTCAAGGTTGAATCTCAAGGTTTAAGCCAACGTGGATGAGCTGAGGCGCTAAGAAGATCATGCCGTACGATCAAACGCTCCAGAACAGTTACTGAGTGGACCTTCTGGTGAGATTGTTTTGTCAACATTAATATTTAAAAGTTTGACATATTGGGGGGGGGGGGGGGGGG
>CM022475.1:16079336-16091206 GCA_011952105.1 Coreoperca whiteheadi
GAAGGGGATGGTGGTAAGAGGAAGAAGCGATTTCAGCGCGCCAACGGGGGAGATGGGGCCGGTGACGGCAGTAAAAAAAAAAAAAAAAAACCTCAGTTTCGCTGTTTTATAGGGATTTATGGGCCGGACTGTTCGAGATCCGTAAGATCCTGGAGTCTCTGCTGGTTGCTGCGCAACTTGTCCTGACCAAGAAAAGATAATGGCACAAACCAGCCTGGAAAACAGCGATTTGCCATTTTTAAACTTTGGTTTTTGCACAGATTAAACAAACCAGATCCAACACGTCAGTGAGCTTTAGTGGTTCTGGCAGGGGGCCTTTGTTCAAAATGTCTTAACTTTTCCTTAAGTCAACAAACCCAATAAAAGTGCCGAAGTTGTACGGTGTAAATCCTGACATAATGGCTCCAATCTTGGAAAATGTGAAGTACCTTAAATCTGCTCTGCTTAAACAATCTCTGGGTATTTAAATTCTTCATAGTAATACCATCGTGTGAGTAATTGAAACTGTAAAAACTCCCGCAAGATGCCAGGATGTGACGTCTTTGCTTTACTGCCACCAGGGGCACTTCCTGTGTTTTTAGTTCTACTATACTACACAGGACCATAATGAAATGTAACTTTGTTTATGTGCACAGAACATAGCACAATACATCAAAGGAATAAAAAAAGCGCAGTTGGGCTTACAAAGACAACCTGTTCAAAAAAGAAAGAAATTCACAAGTATAGTCAGATTTTGTCAATTAAATAATCATGAAACGCATTAGCACAACAGACAGGAGCCTAGAGAATAAAGAAAAGCTTCTAACTACATGTTCCATCAGTAACCTGAGATGCCTACATGTCCGGGGAAAGAAGGCCCCAAAGCACATATGTCAAGTCGTTCGGCTCTTCCAATAAGGAGGAGAGTGTCCAACTTTAACCATGAAAATAACTTGCAAAGAATCCACTAAAATAGCCCAATTATTAATGTATGTTTCTTTTATGCAAGCAATCATGTTGTAAGAGATTCCTGCCCCAACTGTGAAATAGAGCAGAAATAGAATGGAAGTGCATTATTGCGTTGTGTCCAACAGGGGGCGCTCTTCACTAAGCACAGACACCCAAGTGTATAATGTTTCCACGAGCAGACGCACATCCTACATCCAGCTAAGGACCCTGGTTTGTTTTCTTACTAGCTGTCTTGTTCACAGAAAAAGAAGAGGGAAGTGTTGTACCTTGCGATGAACGAATCCGACAGATAGCGGATTCACTGTGTGTTGTATGTGGCCTTTGAGGAAGGTCATGTGCGAGTTGCATGAGGGGAAAAAGGTCAAGCTGGATTCGTCATTTGTCATACGTGTGCAGATAACGGATGCTTCCAGCAACAAGGAAGGATTAAATGAATAACTTCTTGAAACAGACTTCTTTTTTGGGGGGGGTCTCTCATTTATTGTCTATGGAGATCCTCTCCCGTTTCTTTTTTAGTGCTTGTTTTTTGGGTCTGCCATCGAACTTGTAACACGTGTGAGCGAACGCAAAGCATGATTTCATGACCTCAAAATGTGCACAGCAATCAAATCTGACAGAAGGTCAAATTATACAACAAATTCAAAATGCAGAAATGATGAGGAAAACAAAACATGATGAGTTCCGCAGGGTTAAAAGCGTTGGAAAGGCTTTTACCTGCTAAATGTAATAGAAAAACCACCTGACGATGAGTTTACCAAGGGATACCTTATTCTCAAGGCACATCGCAGAAGAGGTCTAAAATAGAGTCTATAGAACTAAATGTGATGTTCTCATATTTACACTCTTGTTTATATCGTTTGTGTGTGCTCAGCTTCCACCTCTAGTATTTCTGGCCCCACCGGTTGCCTTGGCCCCTGAGGCGAAAATTACCACAGTAGCCGCTGTTAATTAAAGTGCCTTTTGTGTTACGGCTAGCTCACAGCCACACCACAACAATCACTTAATACACAGCAGCAAACGGGTTTCCCTTCACACGTATCGCAGCACACGGTAGAAAAACAGCAATTTAACAGGAAACAACTGAGATTTTTAACCTTGATGATATCTTTATAAGGTTGGTGATAAATGCCAGTGTGACGCAGTGATTTACCTCGTCACATGCAAAGTTTTGGCTTGGAAAACTCACCTTCCAGTTGGGAGTTTTTAAACATAAAGAAAGGTCAACACACCTCTTTTGAACTTTGAGCGGGATCATTTAATGAAAATAGAACAATCACTGAAGTATTTGTTGTACCTAGTTGGCAGTACGGTTTGATTTCGTTCGTTCTGACCTCTAAAGTGACACCTGCAGATGCCTAATTCTTGTGGTTTATGCCAGAACTTACATATGAATAGAGATGCATGAGGGTTTCTTAAAAAACACCTGCAGTTAAGGAATTTAACTTATACTGCAGCTTGTTTAAATTGGGTACTGGCATTGCAGTCAATGTTTATTTTATGAGGAGATTTGTGAGAACGAAATGGTTATTTCAGTCAAAACCATGCATTATTTCTTATTTCGCCCGAGGAGATGCCTAACTGATCTGTTACCGTACCATTTGTTTATTGAGTGACTGGATATCCTCAGTTTTACGGGACCTGCCTGTCTACTTCCTCAAGGGATGTGTGTGTTTGTGTGTGTGTGTGTGTGTGTGTGTGTGTGTGTGTGTGTGCGCCTCAGTGTTGCGGTTGTGTCCTACTCATGCTGATGTCCTCTGACAGATGCTGTAAAGTTCTGAAATGACACACACGAAAGCACACTTTAGCGAGACCGATTCCCGCAATCGTCACACAAGGACGCGTCACACGGGGAACAAGTGACCTGTTACTAATCACATCAGGCAGCGAGCCATAAAGGTCAATTAGTACAGGAAAGAAATTGGCTTTTGAGCTCTATTACTGGATACTGTGTGGAGAAAGACTGTGTGTGTGTGTGTGTGTGTGTGTGTGTGTGTGAAATGAGTCACACAGACACAAAAGTTTGCCTTTACTGGATGCCGTTTGTTTTCATACTGTACACTACACTTCGACTTCAGGTTATTTACTGCACATTAGCCGGGGAGTCTCTGTACACCTTACAAGTCAGTACAACAACAAACATAGAAAAGAATACACACAATATTACATGTTAAAGTACACAAACATAATAATGTATTGTATTTAGTTTTTGACATGTATTAATTGCTTTTTATTGCCAACGTGTGAACGGGTTGTAACTATACTTAAAAAAATGAAACCTTCCCCGACTTGCTCGGTTGCCTGTAACAGCCTGTGGACTGATTTCTATGCAAAGGACTCGGGTTGGTTTTTCCGTTTTTCTTCGTGTGCGGTGACGCGAGGTGGCTAGCCCAGTTGCCACCCTGGACAATCAGTACGACGCCTTATCTTATCGAATGAACTGGAAGGCCAAATACTTGTAAAGTAAGAACTTCACGCGCTTACAAATTCAAATTACTGACACTTAACTTTTTTCTGAATGTGCAGACACGAGCTGCCTGTTTGCGTCACGTGCCAGTGAACCTGGGACCATGTCAGCGGCGGTTGACAATTTGCCAGATCACACAAACATGGAGCAGTCGGCAGAACGTCTGAGCCGACGGACTTAATGCGGCACACAAACAGCTATAAATACGAATTTGTTCAAACAAAAGCTGAAGAAAAGAAGCCAAACACTGAGTTTTATTAAAACACAGCTTCTCAGGTGGCAGAAACCTCATTGACTGAAAGACACCCTTGGTTGGGCAGAGCCACAGAATAACCCGGGTTTACAGGACCATTACCTTATAAAACATTGACAATATGCATTATTGTTTAGGAAAGTAGATATTGTGATCATAGCCTACAGAAATAAGCTTTGTTTCCTGGCAACATTTTTTTGAAAAACTGTACGTTTCCATTAAATGCTAAATGACTTCAGATCACTTTTTAAGAGAGATAAGAGATGTGTGCTGCCGGAGATGAACTGTCACCACATCATTCCTGGCCTGTCCACATAAGGCTTTCTGTGCGACCCATTTCTGTGGACATCACGCTGCACGGTCCACATGTGCACTGAAAAAAACGGGTGAGATGAGGTCATCGTGTCTGCGACCTTCGTTCGATCCGTTTGCCCAAGGGAATTATTCCCTCTTACTTGGCGACAATCAAAGTTTAAAGGTCAAATGTCACCTGGATGATCAGACAGGTTTTTGTTGTTTTTTTCCTGACCAGAGGACTGTGGACTGACTGTGCTAAAAATGAAACCGGCACTGGTCACTCCACCTTCAGCCTCAACTCAACAACAGCCCTTCAGCAACTTACTGAATTGCTGCCCACCCCAGTTGACTGCACCAACAATAAAATACTCCCCAACAGGAAATATTACAATGGAAACCTTTATATTAAGAGAATGTATCAAACATGTAACTAACTGCTTTGTAGATGATATACTTTGGCATAAAAAAATTCACAAAAGCGGTTTACTGTTGATTCAACACAAATACCGTATATTTTCTTGCTCCTAGAGTGCTATGTTCCCCAGCTTAATGTCCTCTTAATATGATACATTAAGCAAAGTTTTTCCCTTGGTCAGTATGTTGAAATCCCCCCCTTCCAGCTTATAACCTACTGATGTTATACTCCTTGAAACCTCCCCCCCTTAAATTTGCAAATTTATTAGACACTGATAACTCCGCAGTGGCCGAACTGATTTTTACCATTCAAACTGCATTTGAAACGTCTATCTCCCTTCATTCTTTTGCAAGTCTAACAGCCCTTACCAATCTCTTACATACCTACATTTTCATCATTTTACAGTCTCTTACCCTGGGAACATAGGGAGAAGCCCATCTTTTCTCTCTGATTTGTGCAGCTGATGGGCTTTCTCTCATGATTAAAGTTCAAATAAGAGACATGTCGTTACACTTTGCAGGAGCAACAGGTCAAAAGCAAAGATTAACTTAGAAAAATGTGTGGAAAGCTGCAGTTTATTTGAACCAGCTGTAACCTACTGTAGAAAATTCACTAGGTTAGCTAAGTGTAATTCAAGAGAAATTCACATAATTGCCTAAAATCCATATAAATATGATGCGAAAGTCATCAGCTCTAGCAATTTATTACCTTTGTAAAAGCCGATCAACATTTCTCTCTAGTCTCCAAACATGGTTAGCGTGTTTTAAGATTCTTAACCACACAGATTGCTTTTTGTAAAAGTGGACACTGTTCTTCAATAAAACATACCACAAAATAGCAAATGGAAATCAAACTAGTGCGCGTGTCATTTCAAAATATAACATCTGAAATCTTTGAATGTAGGTTGGAGTTGTCCTCGCGCATCATGCCAAGTGTAAAGAGTCAAGAGAAAAGCCTGTGGTTGAGCTGAAATAGAGTTCAATGGCAGCAAAGGTAAAAGTCCACTGGTCCACAGTCATGATTAAATGTAACCAAAGTTGAACATTTAGCCGGCACTGTGCGGTCAGATTCAGTGTGATCAATGGGTTGTCAGAGAAGAAACTGGATTTATGTATTTTATATATTCTAAGAACTTCAAAGTCATGCTATAAAGAATAGTATAGGTCGTATGAGATGTAGTTGAGTTGCTGCTTTTAATCTATTGTCATGCATCTAACCTGCATTGATCAAGACTACATATGCAGAAAAAGGAAAATAAAGCATTACCAATGACATTGTCCATCACATAACGTTATATGACAGGACGAGTTAACTTCTCACGTTGAGAACAAGCATTATAACATGTTATGTGCCAATCAGTCTTCATCATGCCATTATGCATCTGTCCTGCGTTAGCACAGTACGACGGCCATGCAACAAGCATGCAAAAACTCACTTAATTCCTCGTCTTAGCTTCTCTGTCCCTGCCGTCTCACTCTGCAGCTGCCCAGCCTGGCACAATCTGATGAGTCATGCTTGGTGATAGTATATCATGCAGATGTTCTGAGTTTATGTAACGTGGGGTTCCTGTCAGTCTTGTACTCCTCTGGGGGCCTTTCGGTGATGAATAACCTTACAGGAATCAGCACAGGAATTTTCCATTACATCCATCTGTGATCCTCCGTGCTCGGCGATTAAATCGACTGCATTTTTCCTTTCTCTCTCGTTCTTACATTTCTTACTTGGCCAGAACTCCCTTTGGATAAAAATATCCTTGTCTCTTCCAGGCTGACCTGAATTGCCCTTGAAAACCTAAATGTACTAATTTGGATAAAAACTGGTTATGGGAACATTATTGTTGCTGGGGTATAACATACAGTAGGTTTTAGCTATGGACTTATTGCCATAGCAGATGGACAAAAAGGTCTTCAAATCTTTAATTTTTTATCTTGTAGGAAGGAACATTTGATGACCTTTTGACCCACGAAGCTGATTGAAATGCAAAATTACTACTCAACTCACATGCAGAGATCCAGAAGTTTAAAATGACTTTGCTTCATGGCAAAACCATTTATAAACTTTTCGGAACTTTTGTTGACTAGCTAGCCTCTACTGGGAAGTTCGTCAGACATCCATGAAACAGCACGTCAAATAAAATGTCCAAAATCGTGCACTGCGTGGTTCTACTGCGTTGTGCATTTTTAATGCAAGAAGCCTGCAGTAAGTTCTTGAATATGTTTGGAGCCAGTTATGGAAGTCTAAAATTTGCAGACACACGTGCAGCTTGGTATAGATCACGTATAATCTATATATAGATCATGTATAATAAGGCAAAACCACAACCTAGGGACTCCTTTTACTGACCTAAACCCACGCTGCAACTCTGTGTGACCAACTAAAATACCATAACTTAACTAAGTCTTGCAGTTTACAAGACCAAAATGACAACTTTTTATTTTTTCCACTATTTTGATTCTTTTATAATGCACTCTGGCACATTGTTTACATTCAAAGTACGACTTAATCACTGAAAAATGTCAATGTGTACCTCAGTTTCCAGATTAATTATGAACTGTGATGTTGAAAATATTGGAAGGTTAGTCATTAGTATTGAGAAACAGAACACTTCACAACTGCTATCATTAAACAATTACTGACTGGAGTATTTTACTGTATTTTCTGATACAGTTCATGCAGTGTAGTGTGTGCACCGCACTGTCACCTGTCCATCATCTTGGACGATCGCAATTCAATGAATTCAAGCGCCTCATTGGCAAATAAAATGCATTTTAACACATATTGTACAATCATAATAAACAAACACAAAAAATAGTAGTACAAGAAGAAGCCGTGGTAACGTTGCAATATATTCAAGGGACACTTCACTTGCAACTTCCTTCCCATTTGCCCTGGTGAGCATTTTAATCTGAATCGCCGCGAGTCCTGTTAAGTATGCCTATAATGATCTTTGGATACTATTTGGAGACAACAGCAAATAAACAAATGTGCACATTTGGAAAAATCTGTCAGCAATGTATTATCTGAAGTGTGTTCTCCCATTTGGTGCAGGAATTTCTTCATCGAAGTTCATGCGACGTAGATATGTTGCATTTTAGTGTGCTTCTCCATCCATCTCCCATAGGCTTCAATGGAACTGGCTTCAATAGAACTGGCACGAAAATCTGGCACCAAGTAGAGCATTAGAACATTATGATGATGTAATGACCCGTCCGTCTGTTTTTAGTTTCCATGCACATACCCCGCAAGTAAACCCGAGAGCTAGTAATTTTGTTTGGCATATGCGCCAGGCAAGCAATTCTCTTTGGAATCCAGTTCCACTAAAACATCCACGCTCCACTCTAATTGATTTCGGTGGGGGAGGGGGGATTCAATTTTCTCTAACCAATCACTAGAGACCAACGTACGCACCTGAATCTAACGTCATTTTAAGTCGACACGGAGCTTTAAGAGTGGAGCGAAACTGTCATGAGTCCAGACCTGTCCGCAGGGATTTCTACAGCCTGATATTCAAATCTAAGGAGGACACATAAGTCACGTGCCGAGGTCGTGTGTCCTGCATACCTGCTTATGTAAACCACACCTCCTGCTTTCATATAGTCTGTCTACGTTGTATAACTGTAGGACTGTAAGATTGCGTCAGGTCAGGGACATCAGTAGTCAAAGATAAAATATTGCCAATTGATAAAAGCCTTATCGTACTGCAAGTTCATTCACACACACTATGGCATTGACACACACACACACACACACACACATATATACCCGGTGACCTCTTTTTCTCTTTGAACCCCTTTTTATCCCGCTGCGTCTCTCTGTTGCCATTCCTCTATGTTACGATCACGTGTGTAGTGTCTGGTCAAGCTGAGCACACGTTACCTGTACGTGCAACACGTAAAAGAGGAAGAAGAAGAGAGAGAGACAGCGCGTGTTAGTGGGTGAGAGAAAGACCACGCACACACACACACACACACACACGCAAAAAAGACTGAATGAGTTGGATGGCCTCATTTAGGGAAATGTCTGGTTTCCTGCAAACACGTACTGTCACATTTGGGCCAGAAAGGAGAGATAAAGAAAGGGGTGGACGACACAGTTATGCACTGTGACTCTCTCTCCCTCCCTCCTGCTTGCTCTCTCCTGGGATTGTGGCCTGTCTATATAAAGGAGAGCCGGTGGCACAGCAGAGTTCGCTGAGTCAGGCTGACTTGAAGAGGCTTCCAGTAACCCTGCGACTAATGAAAACCTGACTGAACCTGACTCCAGACTCAATACTTGGGCTGAAAATTTGTCCAGGACAAGTAGACTGAGCTGGTTGAGTCCTCCTGAAAGTGTCAGAGGACCTCGCTGGTCGAGATCAAGCATACTCAGGACGGAAGAGCTGCAGGTCACTAAGAAACGACTGAAGTCTGTGCCAATAGAGCGTAAAGATGCAGGACAAAGGCTTCTTCAACCAAAGGAAAGCAGTAGTAGCACTGTGCATGGTGCTGCTGATTCTGGTTCAGCAGGTGAGTTGTGCTCATGAAATCCGGATAAATGTGTCTGGTGTTTATTTATTTATGTTAAAAGGGGCATTTCTTCTGTCTTGAGTGTTTGCTGTATTAGAAACCTATGCTTGACGCCGAAAAGGCGTTGATTAGATGAATCCAGATGAACGCATAAGGAGAAACAGAGCTGAAATGGTATTTGAAAGCCAAGACACAACTGAGAAAAGGCATATCATATAGTTTCGTCATGTTTTAGACATAAGCAAAAAAAAAAAATCACAGGAAGTTGAAAGAAAATATTAGTACTAGTACTACAAATGAACTATTCCACTGTACAAATATAAAGGTATAAATGCTCTATTATAGTACATTTACAGCTTGCTGACAGGACCTTTGCAACAGTAGTTTGGCTCAAGAGCCGCTTTCTAGCTGATGAATTCTGTCAGACGTGGTAGAAAGCTCTGGAAACAGCTAACACAAGTTTTGATATTGATTTGTACTGCTTTGTTGCATGTTTTATACTGAGGTGGAATTGTTTACTAGCATTTTGTGCATCTACATTTAGTCAGCACACCGTTAAATCACAGTCTTTTTTCAAAATGAATGTGCATGCAAATCAGCTGTCACTTATCCCACCATGGCACCTTGTCCCATAGGGGACCACTAGACTTTACTAAGTGAGAATTACTGTAATAAATCAATGCCAATTAATGCCTGGTTTTCTGCTTGGTTCTTTTCTAATGAACATTTCTGTACCTTTCCAGGTGTGTGCAGGTCCGTTGGTCCCGCAGGTCCAGTCCAGCTCCGACCAGAAGGCAGATTCAAGCCGGGTCCACACACTGAGGAGGACAGCTCGGATGACCCCACTGTGGAGGATCATGAACAGTAAACCATTTGGAGCTTACTGCCAGAACAGCTATGAATGCTCCACAGGATTCTGCAGGTAACCTGAAAGGACACAGTGCAAAACACTCTACTCAAGTCATAGTAGTCATAAATCAAGGGACTTGTAACTGGAGGTAGAATTGTTGGTGTAAGAAGCTAATGTTTTTTCAATATAATTATGATGTCGTTGTTGTTTAATAAAATCATTTTCTGATTGGCCAGAGATAGCATTTCTAAAATCACAGCTGCGTCACAGCTAATCATTGCAATTTGAGTCCTATTCAGGTTAACTAGTGTCACGTTGAGGCAAAAATACTATACATAAGGGCTAAAGTATGCTAAGCAAGCGCCCTTTCAGTTTTTGGATAAAAAGTGAAAATGTTCACCATGCTAAGTGTAGCCCACCATACAGTGATGTTTCTGATTTGCTAACAATCATCGACATAACATTAAACTGGCACCGCTAGCAAGATTAGCGGGTCAGCGCAACCAGCTAAGGCGTTCTGTTAGCTAAGAAGCTACTAGGTTAGGCACTTAGCTAGCTTAAACTCAAATTCACATCTGTTCAGTTTTACATACGAAAATGCTTACGTAGAGATAGAAACATAGATAGCAAAACGGATACGAAAAGTAGAAGTCGATCTGCTCCAAGTAAGCTAATCAGAAACTTGCTAAAAGTTAGGAGGCATCACAATGATTCACGTCAAACTTTGGGTTTAAACAATTAATGACAATTCTATCAAATATTGTGCAATGCTAACCTATTCTGTGACACTTTTGTGGTCCCTAATTTTCTAATAATTCTCTAATAATTTATGAAACAGATGTATTTTGGTAGTAATTATAGAAAATAGAGTTCCAGGAAAGTTATTTGAATCAAAGTTTAGTTAGTTGTGTTGGGTTTGTAAGCAGTGGTTCATTTCCAGAAACCAAGTAAATATTCATTCATTATTCATTTATTATTCGAAAAGTTGTTCCTTATATCTGTTGAACTATTTGCTGGCCTGCAGACAAATTTCACATTTCGCATTGCAAGTAATCAATTGTACCACTGAACCAGCACCAAATTACACATTTTTTCCCCTGGAAACTTTATAAGAAATATGGACCTGTAAAAACAGACTACTGCCAACTACTCTTTTACCTTGGCGATAGTTCCGCCTCCATAATGAACTTAGTGAGAAAAATGAACTCACTGATTTTCCGTGGTCTTTCTTCTTTTGTCGTCATCTCTTTAGGGCGGGGCACTGCTCCACCAGCCACCGTGCCCCCTCAGAGACCGTGAACTACTAGACGTCCCAGGACACAACCAGCATGTTTACATGAGTGTACAGCCATAATCCTTAGGAGGGGTTCTCCTAACTGGGTACATGCACCTATCCAGGCCTTTTTTTTAAAATTAGTTTTGTATTTATATGTACCAATACGTTTGTGATGCAATCTAAATATTTGTATGACTTTACACAGCAGGTGGTTATATCCAACAAAATTGCCATGTCAGGGGGGAATCATTTCTCCACGGGACATATTTCAAAAGGCAAAAATGAGAATTATCACTTAAATTGAAATAGCAGGAGGTGGCTGATATGATGTGATCATCTGACACCATTTACTGGTTTTCAGCAAAGGTTAAAAGTACTTTTTTCCTACTGCTATGAACCAAAATCTTTCAGCCGTGATCTCAAAGCTGAGACTCGACAAAATGAAGACAAAAGAAACATTTCTTTAATCTCAGAGGCTCTGTCCTGCCAGTTACCGTGGCCTTACCTCCCCAAATGATATAATTAAGTCTGATGTCTGCGTAGCTTCATTTCAGGGTTCCATTGTTCCACTGAAGTCATGACGTCGTAGACCAGACATTAAAATAATGTTTTTAAAATATAGCTGTGCAACTTTTGAGCCCAAAGGAGACTCTTTATCTGTTGTATTCCTTTTGTAACAGATAATGAGGGATGGCGCAGGGAGCAGTGTAAACTAAAAGCTCCTGACCTCGACATTTTTACCGATTTCGTCATCACTGTCTTGTGTTGCGTTTGATAAGTTATCACTTGAATGTGTTCTTAGAAAGTCTAATCATCCCACCGATAATGTGCTACGTGGAAACATATATGCTCCCCCCCCCCC
>CM022475.1:16098208-16122672 GCA_011952105.1 Coreoperca whiteheadi
AAAAAAACCTTAATCCCCCCCCCCCCCCCCCCCCTTTGAAAATACAGAAAGATTCTCTCCACAACAGTCAGACAACAGACTCCAACAAAGCATATCTCGCACAGACTGCGCTATGAATAGAAAACAAACAACGGTGTCAAGTGTCACAAAATCTAAACATTCCTCGTATTGTTGGAAAAGCGCTTCGTACAGCAGATAAAATGTTGAGAGTGGCCCAGAACTGTAGCCATGAAGTCATTATGTCACTAAATTTAGTCTGTGCGCATGCTGTGCCACCTGCTGGATGCCTTAACCCATCTGCAAAGAAAACATTTTAATATTTTAACCGTCTTCATTGTGACTACAGTGATGCCCTGACCCCCTTATAAGCTTCAGTTTATATTAATATAGACTTATTAAGGGGTAAAAAAAACCAAACATCTAAAACAACTACTTTCAGCGTGTGGAAGAACAAGTATTGTCAAAATTTGAATGGAAAAAATAATTAAGGCAAGTTCTTTTATTTATTTTTAAGTCAAATGAGCATACATATGTGTGTTAACATCCAACAAACAGACCTTGGAAAACAGAAGTTCTTGTCCTAACTCAAGGTCCACTTGCTAGCTTTATTCGGAGCGTTCAACCATCGTCTTTAAGCAGACACGGTGGAGAAGTCAACAGATCCCCGCCCCTGAAAACTCTTGAAAAAAATCAAGCAATGGCAAGCAGGCGAGCGATGCAGTTGAAAGCTCCGGGAAAAGCTAGTAGGTGGACCTTAAATTGGGACTGTTTTGTCAAGCAGCCACTGAATAGACCCAGGTTGTTTCGAAGCAACCTCAAATCCGATAACAAATGCTCAGAAACCATGCATTTTCTCACTTTTATTACAGAATTAGTTTGAAAAACATCAGACCAAAACAACAGTTTTCCGACTTTAACATTATGCAGAGAGGTGACTCAATCTCATTCTGCCATGATTGTTTGTAGTTCACATGGAGTGTGGCGCTCACACCTTCCAATAACTCCTGCGCCAGTCGGTTATTGTACAACTAACCAAGAGGCATCACACGTTTCGCACCAATACCGCAAGTTAAAACATGTTTGTTATTGAAGTACCTTCAATCTATGCTCTGGAACATCTTTTATGTACTAGACACTGAATCCTGAAAACACGTAAAATGTAAAACAGCAGATGCGAGTACATGGCCATAAGTTTTACTGCAACTATAGTAGTTTAGTAAATTAAGGCATTTCCGCTTCTTGAGAGGACAGAGAACTGAATGGCACATGTTAACCTGACTTAGAGAGCACCGCATTCAAAGGTAACTAAGTACACTGCATGCTGAAAAAGCTTTTATTTCCAACAAAAATCAACCCGATAAAAGCTCTTCATGTGTTAAAATAATAAGGTGGTTTTAATTACTACACAATCTCCTGTTTTTGCATAGTTAAAAAATAAAAAAACAGCACTCTTGTAGTTTCACACACCATTTTAAGTGCAACAGTGTTAAAGGCATTGCAGACATCTCCCACACAGACCCGCGTCCTATTCAAGACCCATCTGCCGTCTCGTTGAGCTTCCTTTAATCATCACTTAAGCGCTATAAAATAAATAGTAGACAGATTATCCAATATTTGTCATTACTTCACACATCATACAGCACATGCAGGATTGGAGGTCAAGTCACATGGGCTTCAGTAGGTGAGCTGCAACGCAAAGGCTGTGCGTCTAACAAATTAGGATCAATTAGGAGAATTGCTTTGATTTCGTAAAACTGTGTGTTAAAATTGCAAAGTCAACAGGGTCTCTGAGGTTACAGATGAACTCCGAATGACACCATTTGGTGCGACAAAAGTATGAAAGCAGGGCGTATTCTGGTTCACGTTAGTCGGAGGTTACTTAGCTGTAATGAAACTGAATTGCTTTATGAGGCTCAAATCATTTCCACTGATCAAATGAATACATCAGACATGTTTGAGTAGAGGACGGGGAATTAATTTTGTCACTTTAAGTATAGGTATGACAAAGTCTATGTATCCAAATATACTGCTCGAAAAAACAAACGGAACACTTAAACAACACAATGTAACGGTGTTCCCTTCTGTGCCGTAGTGCTCTATTGTTGTTCAAAAACGACTGAAAACACATTAGTGGGCCTCACTGTTGCACTGCGTCACATGTCCCTTCATTATGATGAACGTGGGCTCTGTAGTTTACGCTGAGTCACTGTTCTGCTGCAGTAAATACTCACGAGAGCGCCAGATGGGTATCAATGCAAGAGAAAATGGTACTCTTTACTCCTGTTTGACAAACTAGCTGTTGAAAACTACAGCGCCTGCAGTGTTTTAAAATAATTACATCATATTCACTACCGCTCAGACGTTTGGAGTCACCTGCCATAAAAGCTTGATTCAGTACAGCCGGCTGAGAGGACTTTTTTTTTGAATGGCCTTTCATGGTTTTAGGTTGTAGAAAGTCCGCTTTTACAAATGGATGTTATTTTTGCATGAAGGGTTTGCAAAGATCCCTCTCCGCAACAGTTTAATAAGATTATAAGAAATAACTAGTCATCGGTAAAGGAAATTGGAAGCTTAGCATTCAGATCTGTGCAGATTTAGGAACAGGTTCCTGTTTCAGAGTCAGAGTCATATTTAGAGCCCGATTGCACAGTTGTGGTTCAAAAATTATCTGGTGTCACGTTTCTGGAGTGGAATCTATGTTAAAATAGCCATTATTGAAGGAAGGAAGAAAAACATCAACATTACAGGTGACTCCAAACCTTCCAGCGGTGGTGTATGTGTGACCCGTTTTTATAGATTCACGTCGTTGAAGCGCACAAATAGGGCTTGCGGGCTGAACGCCACGGACAGCGTGGGGAAGGCAGGCGGCGGCACGAGAGCTGCTGCTGCAGTTTTTGGGACTATCTGGCGATACAGTCACGTGCGCGGGCGAAGTGGAGGTTGCCATGGAGACCGGGACGCCATTTAGACGTACATCACAATTCACGTGAGTCTGTTAAAAGCGCGATCGGATTTTTTTTCCACATAGATAAAACACACAGTAACATGTGTCTCTCACCTGCAGCTCTAACACACACAGTGACAACACACTGCAGATCCTATTGATGTGCGGCCATTTTATTGTTATTTTAATGTAAAAAGAAAAAAAAAAAAAGTGCCAAATTTGAGCTTTAACTGGTTTTCATTTTCTACCGAGTAGGTTCCACCCCTGCTCTGGCTTCACGGGATCGGCCTCTCCTTCCTCGTGGCAGCCTCTCACTGCACCGCACACGACCCGCTGGGCAGGAAGTCCTGCACGTACACCGCCACCGCCTTGGTGAGGTAGGTCATGCTCCCGAAGCGGCCGCTGGGGGCGCTGTCGTACAGCAGCCTGCACACTCCGGTGGACGGGTCTCTCTCCAGGATGTGCTCCTCTGCTCCCAGGTCCCGCTGGAGGAGAAGGGAAGAACAGAGCCCTGCCTTACTTCATGCCAACAGACCTCAACACTGGCGCTGTGTCTTCGGGTGACCTGCTCACCTGATCCTTGTAGAACATGTCGTTGGCGACGTGGACGATCTTCTCCACGTGGATGATGGAGCCGATGCTCAGGATCTCCACGTCGGCGAGCATGGTGAGCACCAGGATGGCCTCCACCAGCAGCTGTCGGTACTCGGGCTGAGGCACGCGGTTCAAAACCGTCTCCACGTGGACGGAGAATTTGATCTCGCCTGGTGTCATCTGCAGGGGGAATTCGGAGGATTAAGAGAAGCTTGTCAGACATTTCTCATTTGGCAGAACTCAGCCTACGGCGGGTTAACACTGATTTTTATTGGCCTCTAAACATGCAACTTGTACATCTCAACAGAATTCAGTAAACTGGTTTTATTCCTGTGCTGCTTTGGCAGGGAACATGAATGATTTTTCATGTTTTATTTATAAAACTCATTCATCTAAAACGGCAAATATGTTATCTGTCTGGCAAACCTTTGTTTGGAGTTCTTTAAATGATTTTTAGCTTTTAAATATTAAATTATAAAGTTTTGTTAAGAAAAAAAAAATGAATAAATGGATAGACAAAGGAATGGTTGATGAAAATGTTATTGAAGCCCAAGATAAAACGAAGTTGACAGAATATGTGAGGCGGGAAGGGAAAAGGAGACACGAGAATTAAGTCGTCAAAACAGTTTTGTTTTCCGTGGACAATAATCAAGTTGATCTCTTACCTCTCTGGTGGTTGAAGAAGGAAGGACAAACCCTTCTATGGACAAACCGTGGCACTAGAAGACAATGTATTGGCATGGTCATTACTTTATGTACAAAATGTGTATTATTTGAAAGCACCAGTTTAGAAATCATAGAGCTCAACGTGTGATTTTGTTTTGTTTTTTTAACAGAAATAACTTAATTTGTGCACAGAAAATATACTTTCTGCCATTTTTATGACTTATGCCAGGTCTTTGGACCTGCGCCACAAAATTAAAAACATTCAGAATTATGAAATAAATGTGAAAAGTCCCTGATGGTCTCCTCCACCAGACTGTGAGTGCGTTTACATGCGCAGTAGTATCCTGGTTACGACCGGGTTTATGGGAGTATCCCGGTTCTGTTTTGCACATGTAAACACCATATCCTGGTTTCTGAACGTCCTCTGTAGGTACAGAACACAATGGCTGAGATGGTGAGAAAGACCAAGACCCACCTGCAGGCAGACGATCCGAAACCCAAATGCTGTTGTGATCACGTGTACGAGGATACGAATAACCAGGTTTTGACCCGAGCGCCGTACTCCGAATGTGACCAAAAACGGGATTCCGCACTGCTGATGTGAACGCACTCTGTGTGCAGACTGACCTTCTGCAGGATCTTCCAGACTTTCTGGTAGAAGCCGACAGGGACTCGGTTCAGTGCTCCGTCCAGTCGCCTCCGGCGCAGCCACTGGCCGTGTCTGGTATCCTTGGCAACTGGAATGCAATCGGGAATGTCCAGAGAGTCTAAGGACGGCAGCCTGTACCTCTGAACAGTCAGAACGAGAGGAAAGGATTTACTGCGCCGTTTGTTCTGGAAGAACGACGCCCTCTTCCTCTTTTGAGGCATGAAGCAATCCAGCAAACGAAACGTGAAAAACCTGGCAACTAAATATGTCAGAAATATCTGGTCAATAGACAAATCTTTACCGCAGATTCAAAGTTCTCTATGTCCACAGACTGAGATCGCATGCTCTGAGAAAAAGAACAGAGGAAAAAAAATAAAAAGATGAACAAAATGAAAAACACAGGAACCGGGGCAGGTGACAGAAAGAGGTGCGATCGATGGACCCAGAAGGTGGTGACAACAAAACAGCCGCAAAGCCAGTGGAGTCTGGCCTCTTACATTGCGAAACTGATAAAAACAGCATGCAGGAATCAGAATGGAAAATGCTAAGAAATGAGGTTAGACACAAATAGATAATGGGTGAATAAACAGATTAATTCACTGAGCAGGTTTCCAAGAAAAAGCACGTCTGGCAGTAGGTGGATACAAACTCGGCACGCAAGTGAAGCTTAAACCAAACTTCAACATCACAAAGAGCAATTTAACAAAGACCCAACTGGCCAGTGGCCATTTTATTTAAAGAGAGCTTAATGCTACTATTTACTGCTTTGGTCTTGCTGGAAATACATATTGGGACACTTTTGGAATCAACCACAGTGGCGCTTTCACACACAATTCAATTCCAACCTGAGAAGTTCAACTCGCAACAAGACATCTGAACTTAAAATCAAATTAAAAAGCTTATCAACAGGAGATTCTCTGGCAGCAACTTTATCAACAGGAGATTCTCTGGCAGCAACTTTGAAAACCTGTTTAAATCATTATTATCGAGCACGGAAGGCCTGGTTCCAGCTTCTCAAACGTAAAAACACGCAGAAGAAGAAGCTTCTTCTTCTTAACTGAAGATAAACTGGTTGGACAACACAGCGCTTGTGACTAGACGGATAATGAAAACAATCATTAGTTGCAGCTCTACCAACAACAAATGATTATTAACTGCCGATGTTAAAGTTGCAGCCCTGCTAGACTGAAAATTAGCAGCCGCGAGGTAGCAGATTGTTAATCGCTCAAATGATCTGCCCCATAACTTTTAGTGGACGTTCATGTTAGATACTTCCCATGAATTAACACCCGGAAAACCAAGTTTAAGTGTTGTTGTTATTACGGTCACCTTGTGAAGGGACGTCAGTGACTGGTCGAGCTGAAATGGAAACACAAAATCCACTCTGCATTACCGACTTGAACTTCCTACAAACAAGGAACAAAGTGCAGTACCTCGATTTGTAAATTCATTGACAACGTCCACGCTGACTTTCAAGGCCTACAAGCACTTTTAGCTATCACGTGAAACAGTTATGGATCCATTATTTCAGGGATAATATCAAATTGACCAAGTCAGAAGCTAAAGCTAAAGAGTCTACTGACCGGCACCAACACCATCATCATCACTTTGAAACTACAACTTCATTACAATTGTATTACTTCGATTGACCTCAACCTTTAATTCACCAACAGGCGATTTACCACAATCAAATCTCAGCATCTTAACTCTCCCTCGCTTCTGGCAAATTCTCGTTTATGAATATCATCATCACCTTAACTGAGTCAATCAAAGACACCCTGCGGTCCATCTGCAACAGAGGAAACACGATGAATTGCACTATTTTTTGACAACCAGCTATTGTTGACAACCAATAATGACACATTAATAACATCCATGTCATCGTCGCTGGACTCAGGACTTCGTTTTTGGGTTTTTTTTAAATTCACAACTCCACAGCCACTCCTAACATCAACATCATCATCATCGTCGTCGTCGTCACCTCCGCTACTGGATCTGTCAAAGACAACCTGGGGTCCTGGAGCAAAACAGAGACAGAACAAGCGGCGTTACGAAGTCGAACGCGACAATTCAATCCGAGTTCATTTACAACTGGCAGAAATCAGGGCAGCTATGAAAAAAAGCCCCCTTGTATACCCTACCGCATACTCTGGATTTCTTCTTTGTTTATTACCAACTGATGTCTTTGCATTAAAAAAACTAAACAAAAACAGGTACTGCGATAGTTCGCATTCCCTCGTGTGATCATCACCTTAAATGGATCCGCCAAGGACAACCTGTGCTCCGCCTGCAACACAAAAGCCACGCTGTAAATAAAACCACAGTCGACAAGCCGCTCTAGTCATTTATTTCAAACTGAAGATCCCAACAATTAACCGATTTCCCCCTTTTGATCAGTTTTGCATCCCAATCTCCTCAATTAAATCAGCGCCCTACGTCCACAATTCTCCTCCGCCGCAGCTCGCCCCCTTTTCATTTCTCCACAATCGGCCCGGGTGAATTGCCACCTAATCTGAGTCAACCTCACCGTCACCTTACTCGGATCCGTCAAAGACAACCTGTGTTCCAGCTGTAACAAGACAAAGGTCAGTTGGCCAAAAAGCACAATATTTTCAACACAAAAGAGCCTCTTCTCCCACGTCTCCGTCATTCGTTGTCGCTCTGGATGACACACCGGAGAATTAATTTGTAGCGATACTCTGGTGATAAACTGGATTTTCTTTACCCCGCAGTCGTCTGTCAAAGTGTCTCTGTTTCTTGCAGCTTTTAAAGAAAAGGCTGTTCTCTTTTAATCTGTTTTTTTTACTGAAACTCCTACAACAGAAGTAAAAACATATGTTGTGATAATAATGTGGAAAACATGAAGTGTTCAAAAGCAGAATTCTCGTGTATATCGTGCTCATTTGTTCCACCTCTAAGTGAGGAGGGTGTTTGGATCCTACCATCTTCATGTCGCTCTTCAGCTTGCTGATGCCCGCTCTCTCGCTCTTGGTGGCGCCCACGTTGCCCAGGTGATGGATGGAGATGGCAGGACTGACGCCGGCATCCATCTCTCGGACTGTGGAGGAGGGATCAAACTGAATTGTGATGATATGGCGCGGCGACAACCTCAGTGCAACACAATGGAACAGAACAGAATCTGATTGGCTGAGGGTGACACGGGGGTTCGGGTCCGAGGACTGACCGCTGCGCTGCACTCCAAACTCTTTCCCACTTAGGATGTGGTGGAGGAGGTTCTTCAGTTCTGAAGGACTGAGACTCATCAGACTCTCTGTAGCCTCCTCTCCTACACACACACACACACACACACACACCTCAGTTTTTTTTAATCCAACGCACATCAGAAAGTGTGATAGACTTTAGCAATAGTTTACCTCTGTGGAAAAAAAAAAAATGTCTTTGCTTCCTTCAATAATATTATGGCAAAACTGATGTAGGAGATAATTCTGCTAATCATGAGGCAAGTGAAAGACTTCCAATATGCCGCCTGAGCTGTTAACATACATTTGTTGGGCATTTTCTGCCTCTTTTGAAGACGTAAAAAGCTGCTGTAGGTGTAAGAATCTAAATAGTTTGACAGAAGGTCCCGATGAACCGATTGTATGGCGAACTTTCCCTTCCCCAAGTTTCCCTAGTTCTGCAAATAAAATACATTGAAAATTCCGGTTATAGCCTATAGATAATCGAATCGACGTGTCATTTGTGCTTCAAATTCAAGACAGACTGAATGTGTGAAAACACGTGGACAACTTTGACAGGAATTTTATTGGTAACAATTTTATAAATCAAGTCATCGTTTCAGCAATTATTTCATCAAAGCAAAAGTTTGAAATCCCTAGCTTCTCATACGTGAATATTTTCTGTTTTCATACTGTGCTGTGGCAGTAAACTGAATATCTTTGGGTTTTGGACTGTTGGACAGACAAAGCAAGACATTTAAATACAAAGTCCACCATGGGTTCCTATTTTAAACCATCTTCGTCTTCCTCTCGGTCCTTCCTTACCCGAGCAGTTGAGTGACTGGGCCAGTTCGGTAGCCATGACCTGGATGATGAGACCAATACGGAGCCTGAACATCTCACTGAAGAGGCTGGGCTGAGTCCTGATGCTCATAGCCAGGTACACCATGATCTCCTGCACAGGAGGGGGGGCGGGAGAGATTAAAGAGGAAGACGGGAGGACAAATCCCCAGATGACCGCGGAGGATGCGACTCACCTGAGTGAGTATGGCCACGCTGATGTTGTTGTCGCTGGCCTCTTCGATGAGCGCAGCCAGCTGGTCTGGAGGTATGGGAGCGGTGATGGTTTTCTCTCTCGGCTCAGGTGGTAGACCCACGGTCAGGTGCTTCTGATGCGCCAGCAAATCAGAGCAGGCCTGCGAACAGATCGCAGCCAATCAGAAAAAGAGCGCTGGAAAATATGTGACAGGGGCGACGCGCGTTCAAGTCAGAATCAGAATCAGCTTTGTTGTGTACACGTACAAGGAATCTGACTCCGGTTTTGAGTTGCTCTCAATGTTACACACAGATCCATACACACAGAATAGAGATAGAAATAGACATACAGCTAAAAGCAAGGACAACAAAGCACAACAAAGACTATAAATAAAAAAAATAAACACATGCACGTACAAGTAGGGGGAAAAAAATAGGTGCATATATAAAGCGCAACAATGACCAACAAGATACAAGTCAAGTGTTTCTGTAACGTGAAAACAAATACAAAAAAAGAGAGATAAATATTGCTGAGGAGGCCGATGAGGTTTGTGGATATTAATGTTTATGAGAATACAGATACAGACCAATGACTATCCAGGCCTGTTAAGAAATCTAAAGTGTGCAGAAAAAAAATGAAATAACTGCACCACAAATGAGAATACAGGTGGTTTTTGCGTGTCATTTTGGATGGATATAAAAACTAGAGAGCGTGTGTAGAGTGGTGAGTATTTTATGTTGAACTGAACTTACCTTTAGGACTTTTGTTATATAGCTTTGGCTGAAAAACAAACACCGACTCATTCAAGGAAAAGACACGCCTGCTCAGGCGAGGCTCGGGCTCGCAAGGCGGACGTCAGAGAAAGGAGGGGAAAGCCGAACGCTCATAACACTGACTTGAGACAGAGTGGCTTGGAGGTAAAACATAACCTCGGTGGCGGAGAGAAAAACTATTGAGTACATGTCACCCTGTTTTATATATAACTACGTGTGTGTGTGTCGTACCGAGTCGAGCTCCTCCACCTTCTTCCTCAGCATGCCAGAGATCATCCTGATGAGGCTCCAGTGTTTGACTTCACCTGCCTTCTCATAAAGGTCACTCAGCAGAGATCTCACCGTGGAGCCTTTACCGTGCAGATGAGTGTCCCAGTCCATACCCCTGTGATGAAAACACACACACACACACACACACACACACACACACACACACACACACACACACACACACAGTCTAATGAGGGCTGCACAGGCAGAGTAGGAAAGTAAAATCTGAATTCCACGCAGTTCAAAAGCAGCTTTTCAACTTGGTATGGAGTTTGAATTCATTTTGATGATGATCATACACTATATATAAAAAAAAATAAAAACACATTTCATGCTGCAATACTATTAATTTCATACCATTTTTTTCATACCACATTCCCATGTCAAAATGTAAAAAATTTGGGTTTAGGTTGGATTTAACGCTGAAGATGAAAAGCATAACCTGCTCTGACGGCGACATGGACATCAGTAAATGACGGAAAAGTGATAGACCTACAGAAATAAGCAGGATATAATTAGACAGAATGCTGAAGAATGGAGCCAGTTGATTAGCAACTTTTAATCTCTCTCTTTTTCAAGCTACCATCTCAAAAAATAAAAAATAAAAACACGCTACCAGCCTCGCTAGCATCTCTGCTGATACGGGGATGTACAGAAACGTTTGACTAGTCTTAGTTTTTTTCTAGTCATTTATTGTTTTGACATTTGTCTCAGAATTGTGTCATTCTTGAGCTAGTCAGAAGTGTTGCAGCAGAAGTATTGCGTCTTCTTGGCCAACGCTGCACATGTTAAATGAAATACCGGGCACAATACGGCGTCTCTCACTTGTCTTTGAAGAGGATGTAGAGTATATCCGCCTGGTCCTGGAGACTTTGTGGGTTTTTAAGCAGCTGCACCAAAGCGTCGTAGTCGATGGCTCCGCTGGCATCTCTGGGGATAACGCTCTGTGTCGTGACTGACACCTCTGGGTGCTGGTGGGGGGGTGGGGGGGGCAGAGGTGGAAGTTAAAGCTGCAGCATTGTAGTGAAGGGCTAGGGGGGAAAAGGGGATGGCGTGCAGTCTGTAGATGAATGAACGTCAAGAGGAAGGAAAAAAAAAAAAAAAAAAAGGACACACCTGAGGTTCTTGAGGTACAGAGGCTTCTGGCAGGTTCAGGTTGAGGGAAGGCTGGGGGGAGCGAAACAGCTTGTTCGGCAGGTACATGTTGACGTCTGGACAAAATACAAATACAAAGAGTAGTCTGGTTATCGGCGAGTGTCAATATCTTCAGACGGCGCTTAAAAAGGAGAGATGGGCGTTTGGGATGTCCTATTTTGTTAAGAGGACACAGTCCCAGAACACGGCTCCACTCACTGTGTATGTCGAGGTCCTGAGCCCTGTTCATCAGAGTCACCATCTCCTTGGTTTTGGTGGCCACGGCCTTGAACCTCCCCAGACCGCCGACCTGCCGTTTGGGCTTCTTGGGGGCAGCGTGAGCCAGCAGGTGGTCCAGGTACTGGGCGAGGTCATCGGCCTCTGGAGAGGAGGGCAAGAAGGTCAGAGAACGGAAAAGAGGAGAGGGTGAGAAAAGATTATATTTTGGGGCCGAGGGTTGGATTCGAACCCGAACCCTGCGGTACGGACTCCGCCTTGGACACGGGGCGCGAGTTCTACCAGCTGAGCTTCCCACGCCCTGAAGTCATAACAAGTGTTGTTATTATATAAAAATGCTTTAACATGTAACGTGCAGTTTTAAAAAGGTTTGCTCACCCAAACATATTTTTCCATGCACACCTAGTGGTGTCTAGCCACGCGTACAGTTGTGGGTTTATCTGGTGACTTTCTAAGATCAATACCGTGACACTTTTAGTCTGAGAGATGGATTGCTGTCAAGAGTACTTGTCAGCAGTTTTCAAAATGAGCTATACTCTTCAGAAGTTACAATGCTGCTGTTAAATGTCTTAAATGTTCATTTTTGGTATTTTGAGCACCATAAATCCCATTAATTCCTCGGTGTTTTGGGGTGGCAGCAGTAGCGGATATTGATAAAAAAAAAACCCACCATTAACAATAAAACATTATCTGCATGGCTAGGTACCCTCAGATCTTTTACAATGCTTTATCATTCACAATCAAAACCCTTGCAAAATGTGATGTGAGGATCATCCGTCGACAGTGATGCTAGCACATACATTCACTAACAGACAGTAGCTGTTAGACGAGCCGTTTTAAAACATGCATGCATATTCAATTAAGCCAAATGTGCACAGAATGCAGCCAACAAAACCGGTTCAAACATGCAGAAATGTTAGTGTTTCTATTGCTGTCCAATTCCTGTCGCAATCGGCAAATTTGAGATGATCTGCTGTCTTAAAAGTAACACAAGGAGGCGGGTTTCTCAACCTGCGGAGTTGCGTTGTTTCATTTTCAACAGCAACGAGGGCGCTCCAAACGGTTTGGATATATATATGTGATATATTTTAAACGGTTTAGTTTTTAATGTAAATGCACACCAAGTGACCCCACGTGGGTGGGCTTCAAACATTCAACAACCAAACGGAGTTACAGAACAGTGCCGAGAGGACGCGGACGGGGGCAAAGTTCAGCGACGGTGTGACAGCAGGACGAGGCAGGAAGTGGTGGTTAATGAGGACCTGCAGCGGGTTACTTCGTCTAATGAGATAATTCACAGGTAATAAATAGTAAAAGATGCATTCATGTTTTGGATTTCAAACACGATGTCAGCTGAATGAGATCACGCTCAATGACAGAGAAACACAATTAAACAGAGAGTACACGTAACATACGAGTGTCTTAGTAGGTTAAGCATAGTATTAACAGCACATACAGGCAAAGCACAGCTACTTTGCCCGTTATGTGCCTCTATGTACTACTACAGTCAATGGCCGTGTATGTATTTTAGGAACACATACCACGAGGAACGGTCAAACCAACGATGGAAAACAAACACGCTCCACCTGGCAGCGTGAGCTCCATATAAAAGATCCATTTTACCAGCGCTGGGGTCACCGTTCCTCTCCATCCATCTGGGGAGTTTTTTTTCTTACCATCATCATAACGTAACTCATGCATGTATCCATCGCCGTCACCCGCATCATCATCATACTCTTCGTCGTGGCGGGTCATGCTGCCAGAACCCTTACCGTCCAGGAAGCTCAGGTGAGCGAAACAGGAAGTGGTGAGGAACTCCGACAGCTTCCCCGTCTGGATCCTGGAGAGGAGGAGGGAGGCTTCTGTAAGATAACCGTCACCCACTGGTGTTCATCAGCTTAGTACCAGTTGCTTTCTTACGAGCTCTTACGTTACGCGTATTTTAGCATCTCTTAGACCTAACAACTAAATCACGACAACAAACGCGCTGGCTGCATCTTCAAAGTGATCATCTGAGGCTTAGGTTTGTGCAAATAAACACCCAAACTGATCCCAGATTAATTTAACCAGTGACAAAAAGAAAAAGAAAAAACAATAAAAGCGCTGAAAAAAAATTGCCTGAAGAGACGCTTCAAACCCAAAAAAACATTTCGGCGTGTTCATTTCCTGCCGTTGTTTTAGTGGAAACGTGGAAAGAGAAGAAAGAGGAAATGGAGCAAATGTCAATGAAGCTGCACAAACTGGAGTCACAAAAGACTTTCAGGGCTGCAGCCAGGATTTCCAGGAGAAACACTGAGGTTATAAACCTAAATTTCGTCAGCCACCCTCTGTAGACATTTTTGAGCAGTCACCACAAAAGTGATATTTTCTGATTATTTTCAAATTTTATCATTTAACGTTTTTATGTTGAAATCAAATGAAGGGATTTAGTATTTCCCGACCAGAATTACTGCATATCCTGAAAGTTAGGATGTGTTGCCTTAAATTACTCAACTTTAACAAATACCAGCCCTCAAAATCGACCATGTATATTTCGTGTGTAAATGTATAATGTAAACTCCTCTGCAGCTCCTTAAAACCCCCTCGAATTCCCAGAAGCAACACGTGAGACGTGACCGATGTCCTCGGTTGAATTCACCTCGCTCCTCCGTAATATCCATCCTGCAGCTTCTTCAGTGTAGCCAAGACCGCTGGGTCCAGGTTTGTGTGGTCATCAGCTGAAACACACACAGAAGCTAAACGCAAACGCAACATTTTCACGCAGCTTTCGTGTAAATTACGCAGGTCCAACATCGTCACTGACTGAATTTAAGACATTTCCCGACACTTTAAGGCGTTGTGATTAGATAACACCTAGACACTTACTCAACATAGTCTGTGAAATGGGAAACGTGACGGTGGGTCGTCCGGTCATCCTCCATCTGGACGAGAGGTAGGCGATTTCTGTCCTCAACATCTCCACGATCATTTTGTTGTCCAACGCCAAGTAGAACTGCTGGTGGTCGATGAACTGGAGGGTTTTAATGGGGATGATGAACGGAGGGATTTCCCTCATTTTCACCAGAATGAGGTCAAAGGTTTCATGACTAGTGAATTTAAAGCTATAGCATATTTCAGACTGAGGAAAGGTGAAAAACGGGGGAACAGAAAAATATCTATCCATCTATCTATACACTTTTATAGGAGTATTTGGTCTTTTACGAGTGTTCAAGCTATAATTAACTTATCCCAAGACACTGGTCTCATTTGGATATAAAATAACATGTTTTATAACTCAAGAACGTTTAACATTTTAGTGTAAGTGTTTAGATAGCAATAGGAGTAGAGGCAGCTGTGATTCTTCCACGATCAACCGGAAATCTGCTTTTGATCTACGACAGACTGACATTCACTGGCGTGTGTTCTTATTAACCTGGGGTGTGAATGAGAACCTGGTGTTTCTGATGATGTAGAATTTGGAGGTTCCCAGCACTCCTATTCTCCTGTAGGGTCGTCCCGTCAGACCCAGCCTCGGGTTACGGCCTGCGACAGAGCAGGAAAAGGGGGAAAAGGTGTGAGTAAAGGCCTGGAGAGGTAAGCATTTGTTGAACCTTGAATTTCATAAAGTGTCGAAATTATACTCTGTTTTTTTTTTTTTGCCCTTTCATGGGCCTCAGACTGGATGTTTTCTGAATGAATCTGCACCATCTAGATATGTAAAAAAAAAATAAATTAAAAAAATTTTTAAAAAAAAGTCATAGCATTGCCATGAAATAAGCAAATCTCGCATCATTCAGCAGGGACAGCGGTTATAAATTTAGCTCCAACAGCTGCTGGGCCAGGCAGTATTACCCCTCAAAAGGCACAAGGCCTTTACTCACCAGTACGTGAAGCAAGTAACAGTATCAGACTCGTGTCAGAATGGCGCCTGAGTCCCTTTTACGTAAAAGCCAACAGGTCGCACCTTGTGACATTTCTGTAACACTTTTTTGAAGTCTGAACTGAATGCCGTCTAATTAATGTAAAGGCTGAAGCAGCACACCGTCAAATAAATAGAGAGATTAAATTTGCGTGTTGTACTGCCTTCTTAAGATCATTAAAACAAATGTATCAATTATAATTCTCATCTTGTGCACAGAGAACACAAGAAGTGTAATAAACCGTGAAAACCCCTTGTACAACCACAATTGTACATCAGAGCCATACATTATACAATCCGTACATCTGTATGGATGAAATTATGAATATCCAGCAAACTCTTTATCCAAAGCTTTTCACCCAAGAGGAGCTATAACAACATGCCCTCTGAGGTTGTACCGAGTCTGGCGTAGATGTGGCTAAGGACCCTGGAGGGCTGCACGTGGATGGGGTGGATGTCCGCGACAGTCTCCACATCTATACCGTTCTTCAACAGCAGCTCTTTAATCTCCTCAGTCTCCGCCAGAATTGACACTGCAAGACGAAAAAGAAGGTCTGAACACACGAAAAAAACAAAACAAAACACAGGAACTATTGCTATTTCTACTAGGAATTTATCCAGAATTTGAACACTAATCTGGGACTGAAACAACACGTTGATAGCTCGTGAAATGTCCTGTGAACTCACCCTGCACGACCACATCAGGCTTGGGGACGGTGGAGAAACGTCGGTTAAGAGGGTCGACCTCTCCGGGGGCGAGAAATCCCTTAAAAATGAGACAAAGCTTAAAAAGTCAGAGCCCCCGAAATCTGTTTGCTGGATGTAACAGTGAGCTCTTCCAGCTCAAGTGACTGATTATGTAGTCTTCTATTTAACCTTCTTCTAGTCGTATTAGTAGCCAATCATTTCCTGGTATCAACTACACACTTGCTCTAGAAAACAAAACAACCCTAAATGTGTTGTGATATATTAAAGGAACAGTTCAGCATTTTGGAAAGTACATTTCTTTGTTTTCTTTTTGCTGAGGGTTGCCGACATCAAACTGCATAAAGCCCGGAAACGGGGGGGGGGGGGCGGCCTGGCTCTGTCTACAGCTACCAGCATGTCTAAAGCTCGCAAATGACATAGCTTGGCCAGGACCAGCATCTTTCCTGGAGTCTCAGCTGGTTGCCCGGCAACTGGTCCTGACAAAAAAAAAAAAAAAATAAAATAAAAATAAGAGTGCGCATAACCCCACATAAAACAGAGGACTGACATGTACGGAGTAAACAAACGATATAATGTGTTAATTTGTGAGCTTTAGAGGTGACGAGAGGCAGATTCCGTTCCCTTTGGACAAAACCAGGCTAGCTGTTTCCTTCTGTTTCCAGTCTTTATGCTAAGCTACGCTAACCGACTGATGGCTATAGTTTACATATTTTGCAAAAATCTATGCGCGTGGGATCAATCTTCTCATCGAACTCTGTTGTTCCCAAAATATCGTACTATCCATGTTGAAAAGATCAGAAAATTCTTTAGATGTTTTTTTTTTCAAGTGTTGGCAAACAAAATGACAGCTCACCTCAGTCAAAAGGTTGCCCAGGATGTACAGAGACTGTCCCCATTTGAGAGGACATTTACCCATAGGGATCCTCTCCACAGAGTGAGGGTTCATGTACTCCTCCTCCACCTGTTGTTACACACAAATTAAACAAACAGAATAAAACAATGTTAAAGCTAAAGTGTCAAAATGCTGCATAAATCAAAGCAGATACAATAAAAACCCTCCAAACAGAGACATTTTAAAGTTCAAACTGATGCTTTTCCTTTGACTAAATAGTTGCAGAAACACAAGAAATGGATCTCAGTGAGGGTTGCTGCCTTTAGGGACAACACAGAACCCTCAACGACAGGCACTACCTTATCCGGGGGGACACTGTAGAGCTCTGGCAGCAGTCGTATCCCGTCTTTCTGTTTGATCATGATGCCCTCCAGAGCCTCCTGGTATTCTTGCACCTGGATGCATTAGCAGAGATCGTATCGGACCTTTGCCCCGTCAGTGTTCACGTGGGACACGGGGTGTGTATACATACTGCGCAACAACTCCGCTTGGAAACACACACACACAGATGTAAATTACCTGTTCGGGGCTGTTGATAAAAATGCCATCCAGTATGAGGTAGGTCCAGAACAGCGGCCACTCACACTCGATGTTTTCGAACAGCTTCAGTTCTGCAGACTCGTAATACAGACGGTTTGGATCCTGGAGGAACAAAGAAGAGGAGACAGAGGCAGAATAAGAGAAGAACTCAGCGGTTTTCTCAAATTACATCCATGTGTGTGAGTGCAGAATATGATAATAATAATAATAATAATATGGATGTAATATTTTCTAGACCCCTGCAGGGAAATGTATCTTGTCTTCTCTATGAGAAGGTCAGATGTTACCGTAGCTACAAATCTACATATCTGAAAGTGATAGGGATTCAGTGCCAGTGACTTGAAGAGTTTAGATTATTGCTGACACAGGGGCTTGTAGGTAACTCCTTCATTTCAAAGCTCATCTACTGCACTAGTCCACTCCGATCTGTATTCCAAAACCATTCCATTCAATTCATCAAATCTTTACATTTGTGTAAGACAGACCAAAGATAGAGCATACAAATAACAATTCACAAATCCTGCGAGTCGGACTGAGGAAATACAGACTGTTGCAAAACAAAGTTAGGTGATTAAAGAAACTCCTGCTCTGCATTTCCGTTCTGTTCTGCAGAGCACAAATATTCAAAATCGCCAGACTTCACGATCTTGCAGTCACACACACACACACAACCTGGTAGCCGGAAGCTTCCCAGTACAACCACGCGCTACAGAGTTGGTCACTCGGCAGCTCTACAAGGCGATGGCACGCCACAGCAGTGGCTGGTGAATGATCAAGTGTTACAATTTGTGGGAAGAAAAATGGCAATTTCATTTTTTTTTAGCAGGTGAAAATCCCACAAAGTGCAAACCAAACTGCTTACAAGGTAACGTGGTGAAAAAAAGAAGTCAATATTAGCATCTTGTACAATGTCACTGCTGTACAATGGGGTTTCCTTTGGCCATTATGAATACGTTGTAACCTTGTTTGTTCATGGAGATACCGTTTTCTAATGTTTTAGTTTCTATTTTCTAATAATCCTTACAGTCAGACGCTGGATGGCTTCCTCGGTCTTGATAAATAGTTGGTGGACTGTGAAAAGACCTGGGGCAACAATGGGAAGACTCTATTGTTCTATCCCTGCCAAAGTCTGAAATGTTGTCTAGTAGAATTATAATGTTGTCAAAAAAAACCAAGCCAAACCAAGAAGGCATGGCTAAAAGCCTCACATATGAAAATCAGAGCACAAGGGCATTCACATTTCAATTTGAACTACTCTGACATCTAAAGAATAAACCTACTTTCTATCCAAAGAGAGAAAATAGTAACCAAACGACCTCCTCAAAAGTTCCCCATTATGTAAGAGCTAAGCGACGCTGACCGTGACACACAGCTTCGTGTGTTCGGGCGTGGCTTCGCACCTGAACGCTCCTCAACGTGCAGAAACGCCAGCCCTACTCAGCATGTACTGCCTTTGGTGCTGGAAACATACAGCGCAGAGCAACATGCAGATGCCACGGAAACAACACCGCTTATCTGAACAAAGGGAGCCACGTGGACTATCCTCCACCTTTAACAGGTTGGTTTACCTCTTTGGGCGTTTTGTGTCCGTCTCGGAGGAACCTGCAGCAGCCGTAGCGACCCTGAACAGACGCAAAAAGGAAGTCAGCAGGGACCAGTTCATCGTAAACACTCCACAGTGTGGCTGCTTCGAGTGCAAGTGTAGAAACGAGGCAGTGTCTATTAAAATATGTACTTTATTCCGTAAAGAAAGTGACATTTTGGTCACCTAGACTTTTACATTTAGCAGACGCTTTTATCCAAAGCATATGATTTACATATGAGAACATTCATAAACTGAAGGCGCAGCTTCAGGAGCATTTTTCAGTATCTTGCTCAAGGATACTTCGACGCGGGGCTGGGGGATCGAACTGCTGACCTTTCGATTGGCAGGCGACCCCAGACATCATCACATTAATCAGACATCCACTCGCTATAAACTAAAAATACTCGTCCTCCTCGCCGTAACTAATGGTCCCACACACGTGTTTCTTATAAATGGCTAAATACCGTCTTTATGTAATCTATTTGTCGTAATTCGTTTCCTCTGAGCGTATTCGCACTTATGGACGGAGTTATATTTCTTCCCTTATGAAAAAGTTTTCGTTTTATTCGCCTTTCAAAATTGTGACGAGCATTTGCTGACATTTTAGAGAAAAATTCAAGTAGCCTCAACATCAAGAGACAAGTCATGGGTTGCACACCTACTCTTGGTATCTTCTGCACATGTAAGGCAGATGTACTTGAAAATGTAAAGGACATCTCTTGTCCTATTTCACTGTACTTCTCTGCACCTGCAGTTTGGAGATGATCTCCTCCTTGGTCACGTTGACTATGCTCATGTCCTCCACGGCGAAGGCAGGGTACGAGATGATAGACAAGACTCCGGCATCCACCTCTTTAGACATGGACGCTCTGGGTAACATCGACGTCAGAATGGACTGATGAGGGAGGAAGAGTGGAGGATACATTTGAATCACAGGGATGCTGACGCTGCTGTTCCGACGTTAAAATAAGACTTAATATAGTATAGAATTGCACGTGCATCTGAATGTGTGTGTGTGTGTGTGTGTGTGTGTGTACCTGGCAGTGCTGTATGTCATCAGCCAAAGCGTGGACCACAGACCCGGGTCCTCCTTTCGCTCCAAACAGGTTGAGGTCGTCCAAAGCCTCCAGAGCTGCCTGGAGGACACACAGCAGTCATGGCACCCTCATTAAAAACAAGGCAACAGTATATTAGGGTGTAGTATACAGTAGTTTACATAAAGTACACAGTCTGTGGATTACAACCCAGTGTAGCATACTGTAGTCCGCAGAAAAGAATTACTAAGGCTTAGCTTGTTCCCAGAGTCTCACCAAAAACTACAGTTTGGATTTTAGATGTATTCCTCCTGGCATTATGTTTTTATAATAGGATATAATTAATCTAAAAATGAATAGATAAAAATCGATGCCAGCTTGGTAAAGTGCACAGTATAGCAGGGTATCAAATAGAGGCTCAGTGATACTTAACAATAATAATATTTGATTTACAGGCACTCTAGTAGCAAGTATAAAAACTTACAGTATAGGTTCTTTTTATGCAATTGTCCACTTTTGAACAAAAAAATATTTAAAAAAAAAAGGTATATAGCTTGATTAAATATTGTACATTACAGTCTGAAAAGAAATGAACAGTGTGGGGTATTATAGTACGATACATTTAATACACAGTATTAGGTGTAGCGTGTGTGTGTATAAAAAATAGACAGTATAGCAGTAAAATGCACATAAACAGTACATGTTACAATCAGTTCATGCTGCTTTGCTTTTATAAATACTGATAACAACATGTAATTAATGGAGCAGGGAACGTCCTGCCGGGGTGCCTGTTTCCAAAGTCTTAAATTAAACTGTGTGTGTGTGTGTGTGTGTGTGTGTGTGTGTGTGTGTGTGTGCGTGCACAGTCGGTACTGCGTGTGTGGTGTTATTTCTGAGTGGGAAGCCATTCTCAGAAGGCCACAGAGAACCTGACACCTCCGGTGCACCGCCGGCCAAGGACAGCGCCGGGTCAGGCCCAGAGAGCGCCGCGAGTATCCTGCTATGGGAAAACATCGTAACTACGAGGTTTGTCAGGGATTTGAAAGATGTTTTCGTTCAATTGAAACATCATACAGATTGAGACAAGACCTTTTTCATGTTATACGAAAAACACGTTCCCAGTTTGCTAAAAAGGAGGCCGCCAACCTTAGTTCTGTGAGAGAGATTTTTTCCTGCCAGCAGCATTATATTTACCTATAGTCACATCAGGAAGCACTGGTGCTACTGTGCACACTTTCAGCACCAAAACAAAGTCCGTCCATCTGATCCCGAGTTAGTTTGGAGAGTCTGGGTCGTCTAAAGGTCAGCGTAAAGGCCGTCGCAGTGACTAGGCGCCTTCCACCGAGCCAGAGATTTTTACTGGAGCACCTGTTCTGCGCCCGAGCGGGGGAAGCCCAGCTCTCACTCAGCACTCAGGCTGCTTGCTCCTCCGTCTACCTGCTTCCCACTGTGCTCCTCACGCCAACATCCCACTCAGGAAAAGGGAAAAGGCAAGGAAGGCGGCTAATAGCTTCTGTTTGCACATGCTGTATGTTTCTGCGGGTGTACGAACCTTGGCCATGCCTATAGAGCTGGCGTTAATCTCAGTGATGCCCTGGTTGGTTTTGTCTCCTCTTTCCCACATCCCATAATCCTGCGGGGAACCAGAAAAGAAGGGAAAGACAGCGTTAATGCGAAACTAATGGCTCCAGAAAATGAAAATGGGCCCCGGGAATTTAAGGTTAATCGCCAGCGGCTCGTTTTACACGTTTGACGGCGGATCTGTCCCTTGAGTGAACACTTACAGCCACTTTGTAAGCCGCCTCAATGTAGAACATGAGATTCTGGACTACGTCCACTTCATCTTGGGTGTAGACAATGTGGAGACCTGGTGCACACACACACACAAAAGCCGATGAAAGTGGAACGAATATCGTGCTGCACAGCAAACTCGACGACACAACAATACACGTCTCGTTGTCGGCTTCCTGTCGCAAAAAGTCAAATGTTTTCCCTCCAAACATCCTGAATAGTTGGTCTGTAAGAAGGCTAAAAAAAAAAAAAAAAAAAAAAAAAAAAAAAAAAAAGGATTGTTCCCTTTATTTGATGGCTGATGTTTTCCTGATTAGTACTACTTTTTTATTTTCTTGATAGTATTTAAGGTTTATTCTCTAAATAAATGAGAACATGAGTCATGTCTGTAAATCAGCATTTTTGAGGCATATTTTCAGTTTCGGTCAGCTGGATTCTGGCCCTGCTTTAAGCACTTTGCTTTAGTTTGACTAAAGTGCTCATTCTTGATCTCGATCAACACTAAACTAAACTAAACGGTTCACAAAGTTATTCTCAACTAATTTATTTGATGAAGACTAAATCAAGACCAACACGGCAAACGTTCGTATGGCTTTCTTGATGAAGACAAGAAGAAAATATTAAGACTCTTCACTTGACAGAACATGACTAAAACTCACACAGATGTTTGATCTCAGGGCCAAATCTCAAAATAGCAGACAAAACTAAACATAATTATGTAGCTGCAGTGAAGCGAAACGCTCAAAGAGGTACCGCACAAATAATGATTCTCCACTCGACCTTCAAAATTCAAATCTATAAACAATGGAAAACTCCCAGAAATGTATTCAGGGTGAGCTGCTTCTGCCCCACTTGGCTTTTAGGAAAAGGTTTGTATACTGCAAGGACTTAGCAACGTTTACATACCAGACGCAGTCATCTGAGCGAGGAAGAACAGGAAGAGAGAGGTGGCGTCCACCTGTAGGTGGCCCCACTGGTCGTCGCCAACGACAGGCGCACAGGTCCTGGTGTCGTACTTGGCGTGCAGCGAGTCCGAGGTACTTCTGCTGTACTTAAACTTCTCCACCTTATCCAGCTGAGGGACGAGATATAGGTCATACATCCTTTTAATATCTCAGATTGTGTTAAGAAATCTGAGGGCAAAATTGATTTTAAAGGATGATTTGCATCAACGTGATGAAGGACCTCGATTATTCATGGATTTTAGTTCACTGAATTGCCCCAAAAAAAAAAACGGACCTTCCCACGAGGCTATTTTAATCGACAGATTCTTAACAGCATTTCCAGAAAACATATTACATAATAGTATCTATCTATAAACGTGCTATACTGCAACAGGGCAGTAAAGGGTAATGTGACAAGGGTTGCCCGCGGATACCGTAATTATGAGCCGACTCATTCCTGCAGAGCATTTTAGCATCTTTAAGCTCATTGTTTTGGTTTTCACAGCCCGTTTTGGTCCACTTTCACTACCGCTCCAGCACTGCCGGGGGCTGCTGTTTTCAGTAACACCGTTCCCGGGCGGACCCAAAGTAAGCTCCCTTCCCAGCACCAAACCACGGACAAAAGTTAGCCAGATATTTTCCTCAGGAGTTGAAAGAGGCCAAAGCAGAGCTGTGACGACTGGACCTACAGTCATCTGGTGGCAACAAACACAACTCCAAAGTGAATGCTAATGTTGCTCCGTGTCTACTCCATGAATAAATACGGCATCTTAACGCACCAAACCTACTGCCAAACCCCAAACTCTAACCCTCAGCTTTTGTATATTTGATCAATTTCTGACTGTTACCCCACCAGACTAATGCAACACACTCCGTTACGCTCCGTCTCGCTCGCACTTCCCACTGGGCACGGCACATATGCTGGCAACACGACATGCGTAGACACAAACTAAAGGCCCATTTGACACTCAGTCAGAGCACGGTCAAAAAGAGAAATGGTGTAGGCGTGCTGGTGACCAAAAGAATACTTTGAGACAACATACCTGCCTCATTATGCACTGGAGGATACCTCTCATTAGCTTCACCACACTCTGCAGAGAGAGAGAGAGAGAGAGAGAGAGAGAGAGAGAGAGAGAGAGGGGGGGGGGAAGAGAGGGTTAAATGTCAACATTTCCAACACATGGCTTCTGTCCAGGTAGAGAAACATGGGACCCCAATGAGGCCCTTCATCAGCAGAGACCTAAAGCAGGGGTTCTCAACCTTTTCTACTTCGAGGCCCACCTATTCATACTGCTAACGGGCCAGGGTCCATTTAACATTCATTAAAATAATAACAATATGACACATGATTTCTAATACTTTGTGAGATATATATATATATATATATATATATCCTGGAAGTCAAAGAAGGTTGCCGCAAATGTGCCTGTTCCCAACACTAAATCTTTTACGTTCGTGCCATCGTGAACATGCGGGTTTCATATATTGAATGAATTGTACCACATGAACGCAGAAGTACAACAAAAACAGAATTACGTTGTTTTTTTTTTCTGCTTTCAAATTACAAATGGAGGTACGGAGTATCCGATC
>CM022475.1:16123134-16139950 GCA_011952105.1 Coreoperca whiteheadi
CAAATTTGCCACAGGTGTACCATTTGGCGTGCAAAACCCTCTCGTTCAACTGTTTTATTAATTTTTTGAGGGACTCTGGTGCATGTTCGGCAGCGTAGTTTGCAGTTTCTCCCCGCTTTTGTTCTCGTTCAGTCTTCCATGAAGTAGGGCTGCCAACTAACTATTACTGCTCAGTCTGCCGATTGTTTTCTCACTCAATTGTTTAGTCAATAAAATGTGAGAAAAATGTAGAAACATGATGCCCTCCACACTACTGAGAAAAATCAGCAAATATTCACACTTCAGTGGAGGTGGCATCTGCGAATGTTATCATTTTTGTATAAAAAAACAAACAAACAAAAAAGGGGGGGTGGGGTGGGGGCTCATCAGGATCAAGAATCTAAGGACAGAGGGTGTATGCAGTTCAGATTGGGACGCCGCTTGAGGCAAATTTGGGATATGCGATATTGGGCTGTATCAATAAAAAAAAAGTGACTTTGTGACAGCTGACTGAGGCGTCACGGCAGTCAGCTCTTTCAACATCACTAACTGAGAGAAACTTCTCTTCTGGGTTAGGTTGCCCAAACACGGCAGAGAGAAAGCCGGAACGTAAGACGTTGAAAAGGCCCCGGCCTTCGCTTCCTTCGCGGTCGAGTGGGTATAACGCGAGTGATTTGTGCGTTTAGGAGAGCAAGTGCAGAGTTCTTCTTCTAACGGAATAGGCTGCCGGACGGCCACACGACGCGGAGCCCTGGCGAAGACCTTTATCACCCCCGCAGGTGCCAAATCAGCGACAACAGACGGTCGAAGTAGATTTCCTGACAGTACATTGATCGCTCGTTGATAAACCGCACCACCAAGCCTCTGCTCCCACCGCCGCGATCCAGCCGAGCGCCGGGCTGCATACAACAGCATGGCCAAAGCGTTCAACCTTGGTTTCATCAGACCACAACACATCCCCCCCCCCCACACACACACACACACAGGCTTTTGGGAGACTTCAAATGCGGCTTCGCTAAATGTAGCCAGGCTTGGAGGTCTTTTCTTTGCAAGAAAAGGCTTCCGTCTTGCCACCCTACCCCATAGCCCAGGCATATGCAGAACACGGGAGAGTGTGGTCACACGCGCCACACAGCCAGTATTTGCCAGAAGGTCCTGCAGCTCCTTCAGCGTTGCTTCTAGGCCTCTTGGGGGCCTCCCTGACCCGTCTTCTTCTCGGCTTGTCATCAATTATGGAGGGACGTCCAGTTCTTGGTAAGGTCACTGCTGTGCCATATTTTCTCCACTTGATGATGACTGTCTTCACCGTGTTCCCCGGTATATCTAATGCCTCGGGAGTCCCTTTGTACCCTTCTCCTGACGGATACCTTTGGATGGTGAGACCCCTCTGATGCTGTGCGAGCTCCCTGCTGTTCCAGTAGGCTTTTCCTGACCTTTTCCAAGTCTGAACTTCATTTGGGGTTAATCAGAGGCACTTTGGATGATGGCAGGCGTGACTCCTACCTGACGTGATCCCTTCATTCGGACTGCAGCCACATCCCCAGCTATTAGAGGGTGTGCAGACTTATGCAACCACATTATTTTAGCGTTTCAGCTTGACGCCCGTCTGCCCTGAAAGACTCCAGTTCGTTTTCAGTGGGGTTGCGCAGGTTATAAGGTCACATTTAAAAAGGTGGCAAAAAGATTCTGATATGATTTCTCTCGGTCTAATTTGAACAGGGGCGTGTAGACTTTTCACATCCACTGTATGTTGAGTTTAAGTGCGGGACAGAGTCAGGCATGTCGTTATTATGGTTGTATGCTGAGAGTGCATTAAACTACATTTCCAAAAGCGTGTGGACCTTTGGTGGGACTCTCCGCGGGAGTTTGTCATGGTTTAGGCCCCTTAGATGCAGGGGGGAAGTTAACGCTACAGCCTAATGATATTTTAGACAACAGGCAAATGTTGCCAACTTTATGGCAACATTTTGCGCTTGTCTCCTTCCTGTTCATACGTGACAGTTCCCCACTCAACAGCGACCACACACTCGCACAAGTAATGAGTGTGCATTATGTAAATATGTGTGTGTGTGTGTGTGTGAAAGAGTGCAGGTACCTTGCGCAATGCACTGCATGAAAACACTAGAGTTTGGACAAGCTCACGTAACCCGCCCGCAGCTACTGTTTGCGTTGACAGAGTGGCTTTATTTAACTGCTGAGGTCTGCACGGCAGATGCGAAAAAAACACTTACTTGGTGCTTCAGGATGGTTTGGTGCACCATCCGGGCATAGTTGTCCAGTTTGACGCCCGAGTTGCTCCTGCTTCTCATGGTGACAAGTTCAGCGGCTCGGGTGGCTTTATTCAGCGACACAAAACTCACTAAATCCTCGACAGTAAAGTCATTTCTTCGGCGCCTGTCGTGAGTCCAAAAAAAGCCGGAGGGGAGGACCGCCCTCAAGGCGAACAGAAAAGCTGCTGCCTTCAATGAAACGGCCCAACTAGCGGCGGCTACGAGGATCTCGCAAGTGTAGTAACCCGAAGCCGCGGTAAGCTGGTCACAGGAAGCAGGAACAAGGCCGGAAGTTGTGAGATTCTCCCTTCAAAGTAAAAGCGTACCAGGAAAAGACATAGCTCTACACTGTTACGTCTTTACTATTTTTATTTCTGGGATTATGGAAATATAAGGCGCAGTTTGAGTTTGTAATTTAAAGTTACGCATGCTGGGATTTTAAAAGGCAGATACCTGTGTAATTGTGTAATTTTTTTACACGCAGTCTCCTAAAATGTGACAATTCATAGGCCAAGAAACATTATCGCCAAATTATGTTTTCACTTACACTACTTTTACCAAGTTATACATGCATTAGCCCCAGCTGAACCGGTTTTCAGAAACCAAAGGGCCGTGGACTCCCCAGTCCCCCCACATAAAACCATGCAACTTCACTTGAAATCAGAAAACAATACGAAAACTTTTTTTTTTTAAAAACGTGGTTACAAGGTTTTTAACTTACAGCCACGGGACTGCAAGAAAAATACTTTAGGAGAAAGTCAATAGTTGCATTTTATTTACTGCACGTTGGTTGATATAATATTTTTTTAACTATACTTTCACTGTTTTCTTCACTGCATCAACCGTTAACACGTATGTTATTTTGACATCTGTAACCGGAAATGCTATCCTTCGTCGTGAGTAACTTGACACTAGTCTACCCCGCTGTGTGGAGTTTGCGCGCTATGGCTGCGCGATGGCAGAGTTTACTAATTGAGTTTGAACGTAATCAATCCAAAATGCACATCATTAACACATATCTAGAAGAATTACATGAATTCCTTTGCAGAAATACAGCCTCTGTGGCAGAAGCTGTCAAATTCAACCAGGAAGCAAACTGAGGCAAAACACCTGTGCACCAACCCCTACAGCTCATTTCCTGTCTTATCAGTGTGTTATCCGGTGTCATGGTTTAGCAGGAAATGCGGTCAGTTATAAATAAAATAGTGGCATTTTATTTTTTGGCACCGCGTAAAGTGTGGTTAGTAACCTACAAGTCAGCTGTTTTTGGTGACCTCTAGCGACAGGCATCCTGAGAGCTCCCATGTCCGGTACACGGATACTCTGGGGGCTTCAGGGGCCCCTGGCCTAAAGGTCTTTGGTTTTTTAAGAGATGTATCCATTAAGAGCCGTCCCGAGTAGAGGCCCAGTTTTGTAGGGATTTGCCCTTCTCTTCCTCATTCTCGGCTTTTCTAAAGTTTTGTTATGCCGAAATCAAACGCATTCTGTTTTTGCGACAATCTCGTGGCAAATGGGTTGAAAAGGTGGCGATATTCAGTGATACCCACCCCACGGCATTTTAAAAATAAGACTTAAAAAGTATAGTGACCAAATCTAATCTGTTGACTCGAAATGTATCCAGGGAATGTTTGGGAAGTCGTGTCCTTCTCAGACCCTTGTTTGAAACGTTAGCTGCTGTAGAGAAAGGCGAGAAAGACTACAGGAAATCCCAGAATGCTCCTCGCTCCGCGCGCGTGCCACTTTAAAAAACGCCCGCGCGCGGAACGCTGGAGCCGTTGATTGTGGCCGTCGCGAAGCAGCTCTCCATCTTACCGAAACGAAATGTCCTTGTTTCAAACGAGACAAGCCGCCCTACAATATTTATATATACATATTGTTTGACATTTTATCATCGTCGTCTTCCCTCTAACCGAGTGGTGACCAGCAGTGAACCGACTCTACCGGCGGCGGAGGAGGGGAGGGACGGACTGTTGACGGTGTAACACCAGACGCCGCTGGCATCCCTTCCCTGGGAATTTGTTTTAGCTTCATTCTCCGTCGGGAATAATTCTCGTTTTATCCACCGTAAATGAGTTGCAGAGGCGACAGCGATGAGGACAGCTGCGGTAAACGGAGGGTCGCGTATGTCTACAGCCCGGAGTATATTGAGACTTGCGACACTTTATCCAAAGTGCCGAACCGGGTGAGTCGGACTGACCGAGGAGCTAACGTTAGTCACCGGGCTTAAACCCCCCCAGCAGCGCTGCTTTGTTGCGCTCGCTGTCCAGCCTTGTTGTTTTTATTGCGTGGTTTCATTCTCATGGTTCATTTCCAGGCGAGTATGGTCCACTCACTGATAGAAGCCTACGGACTCCTTGGAAACATGAGGTGAGTGGTGTTGACCAGCTAATGTCCGTTTTCTAAGGCGAACAGAGATAACGGGGCGATTAAAACGCTTTTTATTTATCTGAATCAGAGAGAAATGCCACCGCATACTGTACAGGCGCAGGCTGTTGACCTAGCTGCTGCCTGGAGCGTCACACTGTGTGCACTGTGATGTGCAGTTTAAGCTTAGTTTGGAGTGAAATTGCTTTTCTACCCAAATGATTAAACGTGCTGCGTAGGTTTTGCAGCACCCTGTCCTCAGACAGTGTGTGGTACGGTGGTTTGTGCATTGCACAGTACTTTGCGTGTCCAGTGCAATGCCTTGTACTTTGCTGCACAGGTTGTACTGCCTGGGTGATTGTATTGTAACAGTTCCTGCTCTGCCGAGCTTTAATTGCCGCTCACAGATGGATTGAAATTGACTGCTTCTGCCTCCCACCTCCAGCACAGAAAGGGGTGTTTTGGGCGGATGGCTTAATGCCGTGTTTGATTTCATTTTAGTCAATTAAATGGCATAAAGGTTTTGCTTTGCTCATTGGCAAACAGACACTCCGCTCACGGCGTGTACCACCTTTCCTCAAACTTCCAGAAACAGAGGATGATGGTGGTAATATTTTTATTTTTTTTTTATCCCAACCCCTTCAATTTCCACTCCCAGTATATCAATGCAGTATTTATTGTTGCTTCATTTTATATCAGCGCTGTTCTTTTCACTGCTGGCTGTGTGGTGCCACTGTTTTCTGTAGCTTTAGGCTGTACACATGGTCATTTCTGATGTGAAAGTGACTCAGTTAGAATCCTCTGTAGTCGTGTGCAGGTCACCGTGGTTCTAAACGCATACGGCATTTTATTTGGCAGCTCGGTGAATAAATCGTGTCAGCAGAATGAGTTGCTCGGCCACTGCTTACACAACAAGTTATTGTGCGAGCAGCATGTGCCGTTGACATTGTGTGTCTCCCCCCACCTTTCTCTCCAGCACCATTAAACCTCAGCTGGCCACCATTGAGGAAATGGCCAAGTTCCACACAGACTCTTACCTGGAGCATCTTCACAAGATCAGCCAGGAGGGAGACAACGATGACCCACAGTCAGTCGACTACGGCCTGGGTGAGGAGAGCCAAGGCTAACGTTAACCGGCCAGAATAACATACACACATTTGTCATCAGGCATTCTGCCCGTTTGCAATGCTGCTTTACATAGGAATCCGGTAGGGTGTCCACTTACAGCCTGCCTTTCCTAGGTGTGTCTATTATATCCTCTTCTACACGCAGGACATGCTTTGCAATTTATCAGGGACTGCAGCAGAATTCAGGTTCCGGAAGAACAGTGACATTTTACTACCAATCTTTTTTTTTTCTTCTGAAAAATGGTGGGATTAAAGTGGAAAATGGGATGGAGGAGACTCTTTTAAGCAGTTGGATGTAGTGCTTGTGTGTCAGCAGGAGAGGGCGCACTACAACACAAGATCCAAAAAGCCCATGTCTCCTGGAGTGCACAGAACATCCGGCAGGGTTTTGAATCTACTTAAATGTAATTTTAGTTTGTTTTAAAGGGGGTACTTTTCGCTCTCGATGCCCCAGATTGAAATGTTATCTGCACAGCAACTTTGCTGTCCTTTCCACACTGTTTGTATACTTTGGTTGAGATAGGAATACATTAATGTCAGCTGAACCTCAACCGGGTGGGGCGCCGTCAAAAAGATCCCACCATGGTTTGTTGTTCTTGGATGAGCCACCTCTTAGTCCATCCTTCTCCGAGGTTTACATTTCCAACTTCAGACCAATCCTCAAGTTCACCCGCCTTGTTTTCATATCCCTGACTCATTCCCTGTCTGTCTCCCCCTCCTTCTTTCATTCACCCTCATCCACCTTTGCGCTTCTTTATTTCCTCGCCTCATCCCGCTGTTACTTCCTCCTTTTGTATTCCGCACACCTCGCTCCGGTTCATCCTTCCGTCTTTTTACAAAAGCAAACTGCTCCACCTTTTCCTGGATTAAGACATTTCTCTCTCTGCCATCTCTCCCATGTATTTTAGGCCACAGTGACCATTGTTTTCCATCCATCACATCCATCCACCTCCCTCATCGCCGTCGTCCTCCCTTCCCTTTTCTCCTTCTCTTTCTTTCGTCTCTTTTCTCATTCCTCTCTCTTTCCCCGTCCTCCACCTAATTCCGTCCTTTACTTCCTGATTGTTTTTATTCACCGCCCTCCAGCTCACTTTGACCTCTTCTACGGAGGCATGAATGAGCTTTGAGGAAACGCTGCCTGTACAGAAATAAAACAACCTAAGTTTCCATCAAAGGCAAAAAATAAAAAAGCGTTCCGCAGAAAATCGAGAAGAAATAAACGGATTTTCCACTAATGCTGCTGGAGTTTTCTTGGTTAAAAAGATTTGGAGTCTTGTTTACGTATGTAAGTGCAGTTTTCTGGAAACACTCAAATATGGGAATAATAAATTCTGTGTACTGTCATCTTCGCCCGTTAATTATCTACAGTATATTACTACTGTATATATTTTATAGCTGTTTCGTGTCATTGGAAATCACATTGTGGGCTCTGGTAAGTCAAAATGGGCTTTTTCTCATCTCTCTCCTACATGTGCTTCGCTCCCCCCAGGTTATGACTGTCCAGTGGTGGAGGGGATATTTGACTATGCGGCAGCAGTAGGGGGCGCTACGCTGACAGCAGCGCAGTGTCTGCTCGACCAAAAGTGTGACGTTGCCATCAACTGGGCAGGCGGGTGGCACCATGCCAAAAGTGACGTTGCCATCAACTGGGCAGGCGGGTGGCACCATGCCAAGAAGTATTACCACACAAATATAGGGACACTTTCTCTGTAATAATGATGTCATGATATCCCTTTTATGACGTCTGAAAGGATGGTGGGGTGCAATTTGAAGCCACTATTTTAGGTTTCTGTTCCCACAAATGTGAAGATGTCTTTTTTTTTTTTTTTTTTTTTTTTTTTTTTTTTTTTTTTTTGGTGAACTAAATAAAATGAGTGCTTTTCATTTTGTCAAGCCATCAAACATGACATCTTTACATATCCCTAATGTTAGACGCCGCTGGCTTCAGTCAGGTTTAGGCTCCCGCAGCTGCCCTCATCCATTCCACCGATGGGCCCGATGGGGGCGCTCCAGGCAAAGGTCAGACTTTCAAACCTTACAGCTTTCTCCCCCTCTGTCTCCCAGGGACGAGGCGTCAGGTTTCTGCTACGTGAACGATGCCGTGTTGGGGATCCTCAGACTGAGGGAGAAATACGAGAGAGTCCTCTATGTGGACGTTGACCTGCACCACGGGGATGGTACACGCACAAACCATAAACTCCGTTGGGTTATAATAATTATTATCAGGCTGAAATTCACTTCACTACATTTCCCTACAGCATTTAATTTTAGTGTAGGTGGACAGTTTTAAAAAATCTCATCATAAAGCACCCAGATATCCCACACTTTCCTTTATTGATGCATTCAGATTTTTTTCCCCCCTCCTCTTGCTGCAGGCGTGGAAGACGCCTTCAGCTTCACATCCAAAGTCATGACGGTCTCTCTGCACAAGTTCTCTCCTGGATTCTTCCCAGGTCGGTCCTTGCAGATGTTTACAATGAAACATGGTTTTATACGATCGCCTACGTTGGGAGACAGTGTAAGAGAAGTGTGTGCACATATTTAGGTACGGGCGACCTGTCTGACACGGGGCTGGGTAAAGGCCGCTGGTATGCCGTGAACGTCCCGCTGGAGGACGGCATCAAGGATGACCGATACTACCAGATTTTTACCAGGTACACACACACACACACACACACACACACACAGAGTAAAGTATTAGAAATTCCCTGCGCAGCTCAGAGGTAACGTTTAAGGCATGTTTTTTCTCCAGGCTCCCTGAGGAGAAATTCTTTTTTCCAATCCCTTCCCTCTCCTGACTGCATCCCACGCAGAGATCAAAGGTCGGGGTCATCCATAGAGCAGTGCCTTGGAGCTAATGCAGTTTCAGCATTTTATCAAGGACACTTCAGCAGGGGATTCCCTCCAATGTCAGGGCTTACACTTGGGATTTTCCAGTTGAAGGATTTCTTCCTAGACTGAACACTCAGAAGTGCCAGTCTGTAGCAGCTCAAAGTGAAAATATTTGAAATGTCGGTGTCTGTACAGTGCCACCCCGAAAAACCCCTTAATGTGCCCTGGAGTTCCACCACTTTGTCCAGAATTAAGTTATAATCAATGCGTTATAGTCAGTAAGTGTAATCTGAGACATCATAGGCTTTTGAAGGGATATTTTGTTTCACTGCTATCTTGGTACTTTTCTGAAGCCATAAAATCTATAGGCGGGCACAAGAGAATAAGCTCCGGGTGGAGCAAGCAAGCGGCAGTCATCTCAGCTGAGTATGATTGGCTGAGACACCTGTCAATCAAGCAAACGTTTAAACCAACATGCTCCTCTGTAAGACTTGGTATCTTTTTGTTTGAAATAATCCTTTTCATCACTGAGAAACATTAGAAGAAGTGGGATTCTGTAATTTTCCATTTTTTTTTTTGTAGAAAGGACTAAGTATGGATGTAGTAGTTTTAGAGGAGAGTCCAGTCCCAGACCCAGGGGTTTTTGGGAGCCACCAACTAGTGGCTGTTACTGGAACTGCAGCTTATTACACTTATGCATTAGCTTCAACATTCAGCCATGGTGGCTGCTGCCAGTAGCATATACTGCGCAACAACCGTTTTTCATACAGCCTATGGTAACAGCACGTTTACTGCTGTCTTGTTTTGCAGTGTGATGCAGGACGTGCGGGCGCAGTTCAACCCGGAGGCGTTGGTGATGCAGCTGGGTGCCGACACCATGGCGGGCGACCCCATGTGCTCCTTCAACATGACTCCTGTGGGGGTGGGCAAGTGTCTGCAGTATGCCTTGGGGTGGCAGCTACCTACACTGCTGCTGGGAGGAGGTACGCTGTATGTGTGTGTTTATTATTCTGGCCGATGTTTTGTTTTTGTGTGGGAATAGATGTATGTCCAATTGTGTGTGTGTGTTGGTATATGAGGGTATACGTGCACTCAGTGTACATAGTGTATTAAAATACTCCTAATGAAATGTAGATACTGTACCATGTCCATTGTGCGTGTCTGTATTTGCTTTGAATCTCAGTGATTCACTCACTTGTGCACAATTACACCCGATCCACATGGATCTGCACACACACACACACGCACACACACACACACACGCCATCCTCTGTTCCAGACCCCTCAGTCCTTGGCCAGAGGATAGCTACTACTTATACGACACAATGAAGCCATTTTCCTCAACTACAATCCCACCTCTCTTCCTTTCTCTCCCTCCCTCTCTGTCCTACATACTTTCTCTCCGTTATATGCTCCTCTCTTTCTTGGTTCTTGTCATTCTCTTATTTTAACTGTAAGTCCACCCTTCGTCACGCTTTCTCTTTACATTTGTCTCTTGTGTGAGCGAGAGAGAGGGTTGGAGACTTTTCTCACCTAACATTTTGTCTTGTTGGCTTCCAGTTTGTTGTGATGAGGCCGAGATTTTCCGCACTAAGCCGGCTAAATTTGAAAACGCTCGTTTTTCTCTCCCTTTATTATATATTTATTCTTTCTCTCTTTCAGTTCATGTCTTTAATTTGACTGTTTATTGGTCCTTTTAAGTGACTAGATTAACTGAAATAAAACTGTTCCACTCTGGCAAACTTGTTTGCCAGACTCTTGACTTTGTGGGGGTAAGTAGCCGTGGTCAGAAGAACTTTGGCAGCACCTGACACACATGCAGCATGGCCCTAAGTTTCCTCTTTATATCGGCCTGTGTCTCCCTCTTCCTCACCAGGAGGTTATAACCTGGCTAATACGGCTCGTTGCTGGACCTACCTGACGGCAGCGGTGCTGGGAAAGACTCTTTCCTCTGAGATACCAGACCACGAGGTATGACCACACACAAACACACACACAACCTGCTACTTCTATCCTTGTGAGGACTCTCATTGACATAATGCATCCCCCAGCCCCTTACTCTAAACCTAACTGTATTGTAACATTTACCCTAAAACCAAGTCTTAACCCTCAAACAGCCAAAATATCCTCACTTTCCAAAAATGTCCTTGGCCCTCACAAAGATGGCTGTATAGGTGCGCACGCACACACACACACGCGCTCTCTCTCTCTCTCTCTCTCTCTTTCTCTCTCTCTCTCTCTCTCTCAGCCACAGTCACACACGTTCACATATTCCCACATGAACACAAACGCACTCATTCATTGTACTGTCGCACAAAATCACAGGCCAACATGCGCGCGTGCACACACACACACACACACACACAAAAACTACAAACACACCCCCTTGTGTTCACTGTCTGCTGAGTCACTTCATCTAATCAAAGATGGCCGCCTGCTTCTCAATAAAGGGGTTTGTCTTCAGGTGACTCAGACTGTGTATGTGAGCGAGAGAAGGGTACTGGTGTTGACAATTCCTCTCAGTCCTCCTCATCTAACACAGGCTCCTCTCTCGCCATCTCATTAGGCATCAAGGTAAATATTTAAATGCCATATGGCAGTAACAGGATGAAGGAGAGAGAGAGAAAAATCTAAATTTTGATGGATTCAGTGCAGTGATTGGTGCCATACTGTCTATGCATCAAATAAATAATGCACACGTTGTTTATTTCCCCACATATTGGTGCCAAGTTCACTTTGTTGTTGTTGTTACTAATCAGGGACATTATAATTAGGTTTAGTGTTTGGTTGGAATAAAATATAAAATGCATCACTTACAGTTGCGTGAGAGCACTGTTCCTGGTACAGAGCTGCCAGCCACCGAAGTACAAATCACATCTAAAACCCTTCATGAACTGGGTGTATTTGGAGTCTCTTCTTTGTTGCATATCAGTCCAAGTGTTAGAGCTGGGCAATATGGACAACATTAATATTGAGTCATAGCTTGTCTCAGACTACCTGAGCGAGTTCCATTCGCTGAGGAAGGTCGGGGAGAAGCTACTAAGTAAACCTTGAGTCTAGATAAAGTTTTCAAAGTGACGTGGGGGGAAAAATCTAAACTTGTTCATTCCATTAAAACACAATTTTTTATGTTTAATTAGTGCAAAATTTTACTCTTTTTTTAAATTTTTAAATTTTTTTTCTTTACAAACAGTTATATAATATTCGGAAGTGTTGCCGCTTGTTAGCAACCATTTTTATCTGAGAAATATATGAACCTGGGCACTATACAATAATAATAGTAATGAATTACTGCTAAAATAGACATTATTGTTCTGAATTACTGTAAAATGTATACATTGGAGTCTGGTTACTTTCACTGTTTTGATGTTGGGTGTGAACCAGCAAATCTAACCGCAAAACGGCTTTCATGACGCAACTAACAAATCCATTAACGGGATTGCGAAACACAACGTGTGGGCCTGTGGTTATTGCAAAAAATCCAGTCACTGAACCATGTGAACACCGTCAGTGGAACGTAATCTCGTTGTTCGCCGTAATTAGGTCACAGTGTGGATGTATACAAATAAAGCTACGGCGACGTGAGGGAAAACACTTTTTGGATTTACCTTTTGCAAAGAGGGAAAATATCCCAGTTATTTATGTTTGTAAAAGAACGGACATGTGACCACCTACACCTCATAATCTCAGCGTGCAGGTATAACCGGCAAGTCAAATAGACCCATCCTCTCACTCCAAACAGAAATCAGTAGCCCCATCTGTCCTTCTTGCTCCTATACTCTCACACACACACACACACACACACACACACGTACAACGAGTCTCTTTCTCCAGCAAGAGTTTTGGACCCTGCCTTGGTCAAATGTAATGAATAGCTGTGAGTGCCTGAGTGTGTGTGGGTTTTTTTGGGTTTTTTTGTGTGTGTGTGTTCTGACCATGATGAAGGTACCTCTTGTTTCTCCTTGTCAACGTCCAATGGCCCTAAATAGCCTTTGACCTCATTAAGAAGCTCTCACTGAAAACAAAGCAACTATTAGCGTGGGCAGCTGCCACAGATGATGAAGACGAGGAGACATGCACGCACGCACGCACGCATTTTGTCCCTGAACTCAAAAATGTAGCAAACAAACACCCTAATGGCTTTTCCTAACTTGAAAATAAAAGTTCTTATTGGCTTCTTTTTCCAGTTTAGTAGGTCATATAGGTCTATTTTGAAGGTCATTTTCTACTGAACACAACTTTACACAGATATTTGTGCGTGAGTGTTCTTGCCCGTTGTGCTCAATAAGCGGGGCATTTATCCATGATGACCAAGCAAAGCTGAAGTTCCAGCGACACGGGGAACAAAAACTACCTTTGTACCCTTTTCTGTGTGTGTGTGTGTGTGTGTGTCCACCCTTCTGCTCTACTGTAGACAAAACCACATGAATGCACACATTCATTACAGTCCGATAATGTTCTGGCCTGTTTTATAACATTTTTGGGTTTCATTGTATGATAAATTGCCTTCAGTGTAGAGGAAACTCAAATGGGAAACTCTCAGTTAGGAAGTTGCACTTGTTTTCATTTATGAAATAGACTCAAGTAGAGGTAAAATAAATGCGTATTTGTTTTAACTGTGCTGCTGCATTTCAAATGTGTCCTTAAAGGACAAATGTCCGTCAAACTGAAATAACAAATGATGCTTCATCTAGTTTCAAACAAACCAAAAAACAGCCACTTCAAACAGTTTTAGTTTGTTTTATCTGCTCAAATCTCACTGAAATCAATCCAAACAAATGTGTCTATTTGGTTGAAAGTGTTTATTTTTATTGAAATCAGCTATCTTTTTTTTTCCTCTGTACCCACGAGAGTGAGGGCTCAGTTTAGGGCATGTACAAACCCATGACTAAATGATTTAAAAATAGTAGTCTTAAAAACACAAACATCAGTCAGAGTTGGCGAGTCACATCAACAATAGTGCTGTAATATTCACTGATTACCAGACAAAATATTACACAGCAGATAACCAACACAATGGGCCTGCTTCTGTCACACTTATTATACTGCTATATCTTGACAAAACACGATTTAAAGTGCCTTTTGTAGTTTGAACCAGGAATCGAGCCGCCAGGTCGAAAATCATTAACCCTCCCCGTTGACTTATATTGTCTGTTAGCGGTTAGCTGATCCTGATTGACCCCCCATTGTTCTATAGCGGTGGAGTCAATCTGCGTGTGAATCGGAGGGCAACAATATGGGGCTTGCTAAGAATAGCCACAGAGGGCAAAGGTTAGTTAGTGTGTCTGATTGGACAGGCATGGGGATTGTCTTTATAATCTATCTTTGTTTTTGGAAGAAAAAGTCCTTCATCATACTCAAAGAACATTTATTTGTAACGTTTGAGGTCCACATGCTGTGCTTTTGACCTGTTTAAATTCAATGTCATCGCAGCTGGTAGCACAGGGAATCTTGGAAAGTTGGCTTTTTTTTTAGTTGTTGCAGTCCCTCAGCTGGCCATAACATTTTTGAGGAGATTGTTATCCTACCTGAAAGGTAAGAAAAAAGAGAAGGGTATCAGGCCGCGACAGTAGCTACACTATTATATGCTGTTAAGGATTATTTGGAATATCCACTGAAAGTCAAAAAAATATAATTTCTTTGGCATGCCGTGGCATTATTTAACCTTTCCTGGTGTGATACACTTCACTAATCTGGTGAGTCTAAAAGCATTAAACTACTTTTAAAAACGATTTGAGCCTATGGCTGTGGTCAACACATTATTTCATGGTACACCAAGCTTCGACAGAGTTAACAAGAGCCTTCAATCGCTCAGGTGGCCCATTCATGTGTCTTATGCCAGCATGTGAAAATGTATTTGTTTTGTGAAATAAATCCACAAAAACATGGTAATATAATGATACATTTGTCCACCAAAGGAAATTTTATTTTGGTGTTAAGAGCAACCTAACACCAAGCTTTAAAGGAGGAGTTGCTTCCCGTTTCTGGTTCAAAGTTCCAAGTCTGTTTCAGCTCAGCCAACCACACGCAGTAGTGATGCTGTGATGTCATGGGGTCCTGGATAAAGCCCGACCGATTTATCAGTCAGCCAATATTATCGGCCAATATTGGCCTATCGCAGATATATCGGTATCGGTGTATTTGTTAGCCCATATGCGCCAATATAAAACGTTTTATTTTCAGTATATTAGGCAGAAAGAGAGGGTCGTGTTACTTTATTTGTGTCACTATAAAGATTGTCCACCAGTAGCAAGCAGTGTAACATGAGAGAGGGAAGAAGCCCCTCTCAAGAACTCGTTGAACGTTTATAGCAGAGGTGCTGTTTATGTTTTGACTCGGCAGCAGCGAACCATGAGTGAACGTTTCTGACTGTTATTAACAGCGAAATATTGCTACAGATGACACGTTTTGATTAGCAAGAAAAAACCCCGTTTCTGATTAGAGTTAAATTCATTTAAATAATGGTTTAGAATCAGAACAAAGCTGTGGCATGAATCTCCGAGCTTGGTAGAGTAAGTAATAGAATATGTGGTTTAGTACAAAGCAGTGGTGGAATGTACTTGGGGACTGTAATTTTGTACAATGTAGAGGTACTTTAACTTTACTGCCATTTTCTGCTACTGAAGCAATCAACTGATACTGAACAGTGCTGATATTTATTTATCTATTTATTTTATTTTTATTTAATCTTTATTTCTGTGTTCATTTCTAGAATTGGTTGATGTACATGTTTAATTATTTAACATGCTATTTGTTTAATAAAGCAGCCTTCTGAGTGCCTTTGCATAGACATTTCAGTGCAAAATCAGTGTACACTCCACATAGAAAAGGTCTATTTTCAGTCCCGCTCCAAAATATATATATTGGCCGCCACATCGGTGATCGGTGAATGTTTCCCTTCTAAAATCGGTATCGGTCTCAGAAATCCTGTATCGGTCTGGCTCTAGTCCTGGAGTACACCTGTACACCACTGCAGCGGGGTGAGAAGTTAGTCTTAATCAAAGAAACCCGGTCAGTTAGCAAGCTAACAAGCTAAGACGTTATATGCTAAAACGTACCTTGCTAACATGCTAACACGATATATGTTATTGAGCTAGCATTTAAAGCATGACATCATAAACAGCAGCATGTTAGACGATAACACTGAGAACGTTATTTCCCACATGTTGGCGTATCAGCATAACTTCAGCACGACATTCCGCTGCATTGCCTAGTCGGAATTAAAGGGAACGTTTCTGTTTCCTCTACACTTCAATGGAGGGAACCTAAACAGGTGCAGATGCCGGCGTGATGTTTAATAGAGAAGCGTTGGTTCTGTCTCTAATTCTGTTTTCGGGGCATTTCCCAGCAGCCGAGTTCCTCCCAGCCGCGCTGCTCCGATAAAAACAAACCAACAGATCCAAACTTCCTGCGGCTGTCCTGCTGCCTCAGCGGGCCAACACGCATACCGTGTACTCCCAGTGTTGCTGGTGTGGATCCAGCTCATATCCTTTGTCACATACAGTACCTTCCCCTCTTTCTATCGCTGCTCTCTTTCCTGCCCGCACCGCATGCCCATGAAGCACTTAACTGCATATGCTAAAAATACTTTCAAACGCAACTGGCATCTGGATCTGCTTGTTTTGCAGACTCTCACATCCAGAGTAGGGCCAGGGTTCCAACAACCATTTAATTTTTGATCTGGTTCCCAACTCGTCTTTTATCTCTATCTATCTATCTATCTACATTTTTGTGCAAAACTTGACTTTTGATCGGATTTTTTTATTTTTTAGCTCTTATATATTTGTTTTTTTAAAACTTTTGTGACTCAAAAATGTTTAAATAAAATCTAATAAGGAATTCTGAAATTTGATTGGACACTGGATTCAGATTCAGAGTTAACCCCTAACGCTAATCCGACTTAAAGTGATTTCAATAGTTTCCTAGATCGGAACAGTAGTCGATCTAAAACTCACTTCGGTCAAGTTATGTGTCATAGTCTCGCATTAAGAAGCAGAAAACGGGTTTCTGGGTAACGTGTAGCTCAGCAATGAGAGCGTCCCCTCCATCCGTCATATAATCCCACCTGGAGGAGCAGCGCTGAGGTTGGCCCAACTCTCCAACAGAAAGAAAACAAACAAAGCGTTTGCTCCTGTGACTCCACAATGGACAAATAAGAGAAGCTGCTTTTTGTTACTCTTTGTAATATGCAAAGCATTTTCCACTTTTCTGGTCAGCAGAGAGGAACGTAACATGAAGACCAAA
>CM022475.1:16139975-16158927 GCA_011952105.1 Coreoperca whiteheadi
CCCTTGTTTGTCCAGACTGTGATTTTGGCGTTGAAGGACTTGCACCCCCCTCCCCGGCCCTTTTTGGTTTAGGGCGCCCCCCCCCCCCCCCCCACACACACACACACAATTGAAATTTTGGGGGAAAATCAGTGTAGGCAGAGACTGAGAAGTCACGGACCAGGCTACCCTGTCGCCTCTGTTGCTGTACAAATAGTAATGAAAACCAATATTCCCCTTTTACCTTGAACTGGCAGAATACACAAACTGACCAACTGTAGCCAAAACGTGTCCACATTTGTCCAATGGCTGACTTTCATACTCTTGGTCTCTAGTGAGAGCAACCGAGTTAAATACAAATGTGTGTCTGTCTCACAGCCACACAGGAAGGGAGGACGTCTCTGGTCCCAGATTGGCAGCGGCGAAGCGTCCCGCCTCTTTACTTCCTCCTTCCTCTTTTCCTGTCTGCAGCCACTTCCTGTCCTGCCCCTTGCTGCCGTCAGGGACGTGTCGGCTCCCGGAGCCATGGGCTCAATCACCGGAAACATCACTGGAGTTGTGTGTGTGTGTTAAGACCGAGGGGAACTTGTCTGTTTACAAAACGACATAGAAAAATGTGCTGTGAAGGGGCTGATTATTACATTATCCTCATTCTCTTCCATTCACTTTTTTTTTTTTTTAGATCTTTTGTTAATCGAATGTCTTGCTGCTGTAGATTGTTTGACTGCAGCACGGTAGGGAAAGTGGCTGGTGAATGTTGGGATGCAGCCGAAAGATTCGATTTCCTGCCTTGTTTCCTTTAGTGACTCATGTCTGTGTTGCAGTTGTCTGTTTGACTTTCAAGTTCACTGGCGGGCGTGATCCTAGAAGATGGGCTCATCGTTCACTTTGTTATCTTCATTTTTATTTTCCTATCAGGCCAGATGTTTTTATAAACCCACTGGCCCTGTATTTAAATACAGAGTTTGGAGACTTCTTTTCAATTCCTTTAATTCTGCTTTTTTATTAACTGAGGTCAGTGGAACCATATTACCATACTTTCACACCTAAAACCATATTAACTTTCCCAGCAGTGTGTTCACACTAATTGGATCGCAGCTTTACATATGTGTTGTTTTAGAAAAATGCAAATGAGGTGTTTCTTAACTTTAAAGAACTGTTCATTTGGTTTTTAAAAAAAGTGCTTTTAGTTTTGCTTATCAAATCCTGTGTTGTGCTGCGTTTACACATGTTGTCGTTTTTCAATATGGTGCACTGGTGCGAGTGCTCAAAGGTGTGTGGCTACAGCAAAACCTTAAAAAGCAACCACATATATAACTTTTATTATTGTTACAAAGTTACTTTATCGTTCAAACACGTTTGCCAAATTTTATAAAATCAAATATGCTGAAGAAAGAGAAACATTCTCCCGATTTTAACTTATACATTGACGCAAGCCTACACCCATTTCATACATAGATACCCTAATGTTTAATATCAGGGCAAAATACAAGAAGGCAGGAAAGAGAGGGGAAATATAATAGGGGGTTTTGAAAATAGGGCAGAAAAGGTTGCTAGATTTTGTAAAAGTTACAAATATACACATGCACTACACAAGCACTGTTGAAATGAGCAATAGAGCAGACTTACATTTCTTTGTATATCATGCATGTTCTTTGCATGATGTACTTTTCTTAAATGTCACACCATAAGAGACATTTTGCTCATCATGGGGCAGAACTTGTTCACCTGCTCATTTGGGCTTGATTGTGTAATCTCCTGGGTTTCAAAAAAGACACACATAGTATTTGTGGGGCAGCATGCCTTTTACAGGGAAAGCTATCAGATGAATCTAAAAAAGATGGATTGAAAAGGTAGGGAGGGCGGGAGAGGGTCCAGAGACAGAGTCGAGAGAGGGAGGTGTACGTGCGTTATGTGACTTGTGATTTGGGGCATCGAGCCGTTTTTCTTTCCTTGTTGAAAACATTTATTAGATAGCAGCTTGATAGCAGACAAGTGTCCATTTGTTTTCCCGAGACGTTTTCCCCTCCGCTGTGCAGCTCGGCATCCTTCATAGCAGGAGATCCTGCTGATCTCTGTAAAAACAAACACGCTCACACACACACACAGATGGGCTCATGCATACGCGCACACACACTTTTACACATACATGTTGAGTCTTTCAACTTAAAAGCAAAAGCTTGCACAGTAATAAGTGCACATGTATTTGACGGATATTCTAAATAATAAAGCATCGCTTTGCTTCACGCAGGACACGGAAGTCTTGCGCCCAAGCTGTAATCAGCTGACAGCCAGCTGATTGAATCCTTGTTCTGATCAAGTCACACACCAATCACGGCCCATTCTCATAACAAGACGGCCTATTTAAAACATGACCCCCTCGTCAGTGATCTCTACTGCACCACTGCTGCCTCACTCAGCGCTGCTGCTGGCAAAGCTTTGAAGAAGCATCCAAATCGCTGGTTTGTTACTTATTTAGTTTACTGGCTTGGTCCAACGTTTTCTTGCCGTCTCAGGTTGCCTTCCCAAAGTCACTCACGCGTGTAACAACCTTCAATCTGCTTTGAAAGAACAATGGACAGAAGGCCGTTTTTAGTCAAGTGTGTGTCCATCTCTCTGCAGAGAAAACCTAGGCCCCACTGAAAGCGATCTAATTTTAAGGCATCACTTTAGACAGCGAACCTACGCAGGCATCACTGCCACTCGAAATGTTGGTTCGTATTAGAGAAGCTATGAAAAGCGTGTTGGATGCGGTGTGTCTATAATTCATATCCGGATTCTTAGACCTCTCGGAAACAGTGGATAAACCACACGATCATGTCGCTGTAGATGAACGATGTAGTTCTGATCTAAGATTTTGGTCATTGCGCTGCAATAATTGGAACGGCACATGTTTTTTTTTTTCCCACAACGATAATGTAGAGACCTCAGTCGCCCTCAAATGTTTTACAGCTGCAGCTCCTTCCATTGTTTATGGGGGGATCTACAATGTTCAATGGTTTGCTGACGTTTGGCCAAAAGAATTGCTCGCTTTTCCCTCAAATGTACAGTCTACCGCTCTCTTAGTTATATATCCCATTGTCGTTGCATGCATTCTCTAGGTGAAACCAATGGTCTAGGAAACAAATTGTGGTTTTCTGCGATAATGAGGCAACTGTTAATATCATCAGTAAAAGACGCTTATCTATTCCCTGTATCAATAGATTTGTTAGACAACTAACGTGGTCAAATATCATGGGCAATTTTAGTCCACAACGCTATAAATACTAATGCTGAAGGAGACAGCCATTAGTACGTATTAAGGTAATAATAAAAATGCTGCATTCGAAGTGTTTGGTTGGGACTCACTGCTCTGATTTAGGTACCGTGACCTCACATGGGATGCATGGTTGCATAGTAAGCGCCGCGTGATCCCCAAGTTCTGCAGCAGGCTGAACTGTGGTACGATCTCATTCAGGATTTATACTTGTATCCTATTAAGACAATGATTCTGAGGTCCGCAGCGGGCTTGCTGCTACACATACATATTTCACATAACAGTGGGATGACCTCTTTCAGGATGTATCCTTGCATCCTTTTTCTTAAGATAATACATTTGCGGTCCGCAGCAGGCTTGCTGCTACATAGATATATATTTTCCATAGTCTGGCTGATGTTTAGCATGGGCTTTATCTAGCCTGGCATTGGGTTCCATTGTTTTTTTTTGGGGGGGGGGCTGCATTGTGCGTCCTGTTTTGGACAGTTAAGGAGTCCATCTCTGGGGAGAAGAAGGGGGGATTGTCAAACCATTTAATTTATTTATAAAGATTAAACGTGACAATTAACTTTAGTTTTTGTCATTTGATAACTGCTAATAAATAAAACTATTTATATAGGGGCAAGTAAAAATTGACTTTGGGCAAGTAGATTTCTGACCCACTTGCCCAAACCTTAACGTTGAACCCTGCTGTGTTTCCATTTGTGGCAATAAATAGTAAATCTATGGCGAGAGCTCACGCCGAATCGAATCACTGCACTTGGTTTTTAGCTGGGTCACTGTACACGGAGGCAACGCAGGGGCAACAGCACGGCAGGCGGTAAACTTTAAAAGCCGAGGCTTGCCTCGAAATGACTAAACCACAAAACCAACTGTGATGAAAACAGAGAGGGGTGATGCAAACGCTTCTGTCCTCCGCTCCGACGCGCTCCGCTCTGGTGCTGACTGTCAATGAAGTCGGCCAAAGTCGTTTTTGAACCAGACGCCGCGACACACCTGCTCTGCAGCCGTCCAGTGTGCCGGAGTGTTCGGGCGACGGCCTGCCAGCAGGATCCTATAACTGAACTATGAGCAGGACGCTCACTTTACGTTTCTCTGACTGTGTTGAGAAGTGTGGTTTTCACATCACAGGTGATGAACAAATGCAGTGAAACGAGGTAAAACATGAGAGTAATGTTGTGTGATGCAGACGTGGGGCCGGAGGAGTCCATAATATATTTCTCCTATTTGTAGGTCAGGTGTTGTTGTTCTAAGTAGTGCTGATGCCACTTCTGCTGTTACTTTAAGAATAAATGAATTGAGTGCAATACAGTGGCGTTGAATAGAAAACAATGTAAGAGAATTTTGTTCTGGCAATTTGATTTTGATCTCACTTTTAAAAATATTCGAGGTAAAGGTGTGGACACAGTAAAGCAATGGACCTGCAAACATGCCAACAAGATGCATGATGGGTTACTTTGACTTAGTGAAGCACAGGTCATCCACAACTCCTCTGCATCGCTCCCCGCTCCCGGGCTGATGTATGATAACCATCTTTAATGATAATATTTATAGAACTTTATTTTTACTGTCTCTTTTTATTTATTTTTTTATTTTTTTAAAGAAAATGAAGACATTTAGATTCAAACACACACACACACACACACCGCATTCTCTGCCAGTGTTTCTCAAACAAACAAGCTCATACGAACAGCGAGTGATGGGCAGAGGGTCCATGTTAAGGACCGTGGTAAATAATCCACTATTTATCTCCCTGTGTGTCTCCGCTGAAGACACTGGAGCCAGCCGGTGGGTATTTTCTGTCTCTTGACCTCGTCCAGGTGACGTAGATACGCTGCGTCACTGGATCACGAACTGAAGTCACTTCTTGACTTTTTTTTTTTCTTTTTTTTTATCATTTTGTCTCTCACGCTCATTTCACAGCATCTTTCTCGCAGTCTACAGGTCCCTGTAGTCCGAAACGTATTAGGGATATCATAAGAATGTTATAGAAATATTAGAGGAAAAATAGTGTTTCTTTTAAGAGTGTCTGCCCCTCTTTCTCTCTCTTCTCCCCATGGTCATCCAAGCCAAACAAGCAGGCTGCAGGAGACTTTATGCACGATCCCTGTGTGTGTGTGTGCGTGTGTGTGTGTGTGTGTGTGTGTGTGTGTGTGCGTGCGTGTGTGTGTGTGTGTGCGTGCGCGTGTGTGTGTGTGTGTGTGTGTGTGTGTTGCTGGACAGCAGGAGACAGAGCACCGGGTTCATGGGAATACATTGTGGGTGTGCATGTGTCTGCGTGTGTGTGTGTGTGTTAAGTAACTACTCTCATGTTGAGCTCTGTTGAGACCGGAGGTAAGACACAGAAACTAATTGGAAACAGACACACACACACACACAAATACACACACATCAAGACATCAAGACAGGGCCTTTCCTTTGTATGCATGTGCTCACACAAGCAAATATCCATGGACCTTCATACAAACACACACACATTTAATACACACACTCTTACCTTCACCTACATTTGCTACACACAAACTAGCGTGCCTTCCCTGTCTCTGACTTTCTCTCACACACACACACACACACACACACACACACACACAGGGCTATTAAACAAAGACAGAGTACTCTTTGTCTTTCAAGTACACAAAAGTATACTCCTGCTGCATGTTGGCTCAGCTGTGTGTGTGTGTGTGTGTGTGTGTGTGTGTACATCTGCTCAGGCGTGTTTGTGTGTGTGTTTGTGTGTTGCCAACAGAACGTCAGAAGTCTTCTCCAATAACATCCATCTAATCCACTAAAGAGTTTCAGTCCAAAACAAGATATCCCCGTCTTTAAAATGGCCGTGGCATTAGCGTAAAAATCGTTACGGGATGTTTGCAGAATCACTCCGCCAGCTCGAAGGAGCGGTCGGACGTTTTGGGAAATGTTTGGCACAAAAGCACGTAATCTGTTGGCGAGGCTTTTTGCTAGCCTGCGGAGCGTTGACGCACCCACAGGGCTCCGCGGCAGAGGCGACGCTGTGTGATGTGTTTGCTTCCCGTGGGTCTTCACCGTCGTGCCCTCAGTTTGAGTAAGGAAAAACTACCCCCCTCCACCGCAAACAAACACATTAATTATTTGCAGCCATACTCCGTTTTGCCTCTGCGGGTCCAGTAGAGAGCTGGATGTGTTTCGCCTAGCTTAGCACAAAAACCAGAAACTGTGAAAAACCGTTTGCCACAAGTCACAATGGAAAAATACACCTTCCAACAACTATATATTTGCAAAAATTGCCTTACTGTTCCTTTAAGACTTTGAAAATACTAAGTAATACAACAAAGGAAATAGTAATTCAGATTGTTTTTAAAACAACCTTTTGCATATAGTTTGACAAAAACAAGTTTCACTTAAGGTACACTTTCTAGCTTTTTTTGGAGCATGCAACACATATTAACTTCTTCCTCAGTGCGTAGAATTTGCTCAGTAGTCATGGTGATAGCTTAGTTGCCGTCACGGGAAAAGATGGGCAAACTCCATCTGCCGAGGAAGACCGTGAGGTGCAGTTGAAAGCTCAGTGAAAAGCTAGTGGACCTTGAGTTGGAAGTTTTTTTGGGTTTTATTTTTGTCCCAACTACTGTTTCAAAGGTCAAAAATGAACTTTAATGCTAAAAAAAAAATAGAATTTCAGAAGAGAAACTGACAAATACTGAGCATCTAATTTTAGAGGCAAACTCTTTTAAATATGTAGTACGTATGGAGGAATATGGGTCTTTTGGTTCAGGCCTCGGTCACCTTGTCTCGCTCGGTGTGTTCTGCTGAGTGCTCAGAGTCCAAGGCTCTCACAACAGTCGCCGCGAATGGACTGACGCACTTGTGGTCAGACCTGGCCTCCGAGCTTGTTTTGCTCTCATGGCACTGAGTCACAGCCCGACAAATTCCCTGGAAATATGTTTTTTCATCTGACGTGCTCTGGTTTTAACTTCTGGTTGAACCCACTCTCTGGATTTCCACCTGTTTTTCTTTTTTCTTATATTGGCTGGTTTTGTTTCATGGAATTGGTCCCGACTCTGCATGAAATGCCAGGAGCCTTTGGTATTTGCTGAAATCATCTCAGGACTTTTTCTGGGGTTTTTTTTTTTTTTTTTTTCTTGTTCATGTTGGTGAGGCCCAGGCTGTCCAGTGGAAGTTTGACTGATTTGTGGTTCCTCCTCTGTGTTCTGCATTACATTTTTTTTTCTTTACACGAACCAGACTAGGCTGTCTCATACATTTGTTTGTGTTAATGCAACTCCTAGACAACACCCTGGGTTAAAAAAATATAGGGAACATGTGGCCATCCGACGGTCGGTCTGTCCACCACTCTGGTCCAGACTGAAATATTTCTGCAACTATTAGATAGATTGCCATGAAATCTTGCGCAGATATTCATCGTGCCCAGAGGATGAAACCCAATGACTTTGGTGATCCCCTGACCTTTCCTCTACCGCCACCATGAGGTTCACATTTGTGGTTTTGAGTGAAGTCTGCAACCATTGGATGGATTGCCACAGCATTTGGCATAGACGTTCGTGTTTCCGTCAGGATGAATTGTTATATAAATGTGATGCCCTGGCTTTTAATCTGTCATCAAAATAATTTTTTCCCCCGTTACTTTAGTTTATGACCAAATACCTGCAAAACTAATTCCCATCAGCCCCAGCTGTACTTTGTGTTTAGTGCTGCTTAGGAATTGTTCTTATTTAGTCTTTGTACTGCTCCAACACCCAGATTTCCCCTCTGGGGATCAGTATAGGCTTAGTTTATCTTATGTTAGCATTCTGAGGTTAGCGTTTAGCTCCCAAAACTGCAATGCCAAAGTATGGCCGGGAGCATGGCTGTTGACTCTCCGTCTTGTTCATACATTCACTTTTATAAACTATTTCAGTCAAGAAGGGGAGAAATCTATAATTACTGCTACTTTCACTCCTAGCGTTAATGCTACTGCTACTTTAAATGAATCCACAATATGGGGGAAACAATCCCATAAAGAAGACATGCTGGTTGAGGAGAGGAGACTGGTTTTGTTTCCAAAGTGTAGCTCAGTATTTAGAGTCTTTGATGTTTACCACTGTTTTGAATTTATTTCAATTTTTTCTTAACCCTGATCCCTGAAAGCCTATGTAAATATTCATCAGCAGTCCGTTTCACAATCCAACTCTTCAAAGTCCAAAGGGGAGCCCGAAACGTTCCAGGAAAGCAGCTGCATTCTTTAAAAAAAAAAAAAAAAGGAGACAAAGAAGAGAAAGTGTACTTTGGCGCTCTGCTGCGGTGCCTGTGTGCAGATGTGAGGGATGAAAGTTTGACTGTGAATAAGAAAAAGTGAAAAGAAACCGTTAAAATCCATAAATCCAGAAGTTGTCGTGATGATTGTTGCGACGTGATCTGTGTGTGTGTGTGTGTGTGTGTGTGTTAGTTTTTTACAGCGTATGGACCCGACTACTCGCTGGAGATAAGTCCAAGCTGTCGACCAGACCGCAACGACACCAAACACCTGGACCAGGTCCTCAGCACCATCAAAGGTGTGTGTGCGTGTGATGTGTCTGTGCGTGTGTGGATGCACAGGTGTGGGGGGGAGGGTGTGGAGGGTAAACAGGTGGGTGTGTGTTTGTGTGTCTCCCTGAACCCTCGCTCACCTAGAGCCCTTTTGTCTCCGCATGTCTCTTTTTATGTGTGGTTTCATGTGTCTGTTCTTGTTTCTATACGTCTCTGCGTGGGATGAAAGTATGACTTGTTCTCCCCCCCCCCCCCTCGTGGCTCTTAACATCCTTTTGTACATGTGTGAATATGCTGCTGACCCGGCTCTTTTTACCCACAACCATGTTCAGAGTCTGGGTCTTGATACATGTGGTATTTCTTACTTTTTGCATCTTTCTATGTCTGTATGTTGCTTTTTATATGTGTTTTTGTATATTAATCTGTCTGTTTGTGTGTGTGTGTGTAGCCATGTGGTCTAAAGCCTAAAGCCTGGCCCTTTGGTCTCAGCGCTGACAGCCCGCAGCACCCAGGAGAGATCCTCCAGCAGGGTGAAACTTAGGCAAAAAGTTGAGCGGTGGGAGACTTAGTCTCTTATAGTAAGGTGGGTGAGGATTCAGGAACAAGCGAGGACGCACGTCTGCAAGTCGAGTTCACTTTCGGAACATTTTCAAGAGAGCAAAAGTCTGAATTTGATCATTCGGTGTCTCGTAAATGTTGAAGATCCGGTGTGTTGAAGTGTGAACCACAGACCAGCAGGAAATCCTCCTTCCTTTCCCTCCATCAGTGAAATGCTATATTTGACACAGCAGTTATCCATCCTGCGTGCGTCCGTCTGAGAGAGTGACCGATTGAATGAAAGGTGGTAAAACACTGTGGCTTTTCGGCCACAGGCTGGGGGGAATTAATGTGGCCGTAATCTGGTCCCATCACCACGTGTATCAGCTTGGAAGAACCGAAAGCTCGAGTTGGATTTTGTTTCCTTTTTATCCTAAATTGAAGGCATTTGTTTTTAGGTCTCCTGTGAAACTTCTTTTCTTTTTTAATCCAGGAAAGTTTGACTCAGCACATCACTTTTTTTCAGCTGCACCCTGCTTCTCTAGGAACTGGGAATGAAGTGCCATTTACTATACTATACTTTTTACAACAGAGGGTTGTATAACGAGATTGTATTTCCCTTAAAAAAATGTTATATAGGCTAGTATTTGAAAGAATACATTACCCTATTTCTAGTAACTTATTTCACCATTTTAATGCTACTTAATTCTCCACATTATTTTACCGCTTACTCACAAACTACTTTAATCTGCTCACTCTGCTTTCCCCTTCAGTTCTATACACCTACAGACTCCTGCACTCGCACCGGCTCGCCCCGCCTCTTTCTCCTTCTGCCTCGGCTTTGTTGACTTTCTTCGCCAGCACTATGTTTTTTAAAGACACCCAAAAAGCCCAACTCGCGTTTTGGATTTGTTTTCAATTTCAGGTGCACTAGTGCAACCAATGGAAATGTTTAGTCGCGCTTGACAGATTATTGTTTGGATGTGCGACCTAAATAGTTGCACCCTGGAGCCCTGATTTATACATTTATACAAGTCCACTTCCTCCCCATAGACTGTAATGAAGCCGTCTTGCGCTTTTGACGTCATTTGCAGCCAGAGTCTGCGCAGTAGCGATCGGAGGTGGAGCCGCGGTATCGAGGTCCCGCCCACACACCCGGCCGACTCAATCGCGAGTGGGCCTCAGCTGCCAATCGTGCCGTGAAACCCTGTTTTAACAGCATCAAATAACGAAGAAACCCAAGCACTTGAACACAAATCAGCGTGATAAAAACTACCTAAAACACACACACACACGGTCGATATGTTGCTAACTAGCTACAGCTAACGCACTAATGCTAATATGCAGTTGTACATTGGCTGTTTTGTGGGCAAATAAACATGGACAGCAAAAACACACAGCGGTCAAATATGTGTGAATAGCGCAAGGCTAAAATGCCCTAAGCTTACCGTCCAAACTACAAGGTGGAACTGGTGTTTGAAAAGCTCATATTTTTCAGTGGAAAACTTCAGCTCCGTGTGAATGGAAAGCCAAAACGCAGGGGAAAATATGTGTTCTCAAATTTGATCCACATTAGGGTGGACATGGTATCAATTAGCAACTAAAACTTTATCAGTTTAAACCGAACCGCTCGTCTTACTGTCGCAAACGACAAAGCCCCCTGTTGGATGTAGTAGCGGTTTATCCAAACAGCATTAAGTTCTCTGCTCTGAAAAACTCCAGGTTGATTTGATTTGATGTGTCAAATCGGGGAAACAGCTGTTTATTTGCCGAAATTCAGTTGGTCGGCTGGCTCGCATTTAAATCATCCTGACCGGAGGGGTTGAAAGTATCGCTGGTTTACAGTCATACGGCTTTTATTAGGGGCGACAGAGGGAACGAGGGAATGAGCGGACGGACGGAGGGAATAAAAGGGAGGAGAAATGAAATACAGACAAGCCAAAGATGGAGAGAAACTGGGAAAATGTGTGTTTGGCTGCTGCGTCCCATCTGCCTCTCCTATCACATCCCTCGTTCCCTTTCCTGCCTTTGCTCAGTCAGAGTTGATTCGGTTTTAGGTTTATAAATTTACTGAATTTTTAGTTTTTGCTTTTGATTTTACAGCTTTTTTTTTTTTCCACCTCAAAACATATTTAAAATGTTATCTGCCCATCCTTGTTCTTGCTGTTGGACAAAGATGATCCCATGTGGCTCTCCTGACCTTTTTGTTGTTGTTTTTTTGTCAGTTTCACCCTCTCTCATATGTGAATCGAGGGGATTTTTGCCCGCTTCTCTGTTCCCGTCTTTCTTCTCTTTCCTCCAATGAGGGTTTGGTCCTGGCTTCGACCTGTCACATTTGTTTAATGCGTCACTCATTCGTTCTTGCTTTTCTTTTACGTCTCTCTGTGTCCCCCACCGACGTCTGCTCTCCGTCAAGCCAGAAACGGCATTTTCTTTTTCCAAAAGGAGTTCCGTCACAAAAGGGCTTTGCCACACAACAAGCCATACCCCACGACCTCAGCGAGAAGTGAGCGCATTGTTAGAATTTTAAATATCGAAGCAAATGTGCGTGTCTTTTTGTGTCTGTCTCTGATTTAAAGAAAGACCTACGTGTCTGCTAACTTAACTAATGCATGCACACGAACGCAGGATAAGGATTGGCTATAACAGACACACACACACACACACACACACCTCTAGGCAAACATATCCACATGACATCATTGGGGTGGATAAGTGTTTCTCTGTTTGGAAGTCCTGCTTATAAACATTGGTTTCCCTGAGAAACTGGACAGTGTGAGTTTGTGTGTGTGTGTGTGGCCCCCATCGGCTCTGTCTGCTGGCCCAATGTGCCCTAAAGATTTGAATCTTAAAGCGGTATTCTCCTAGATCCTTTCTTCTTGCATGTTCGTTTAGCATGTGTTATGTCCCAAAAGCGATATGTTTAAGTGATGCTGTCCGACCATACACGGGAGCACAATATGTGCTCATGTGTATGGGAGTATGGGGAAAATACCGGTTTGTACCAACAGGAAATGATGCAAGGCATGCATACCATTTTTCAATGGATGCAAAGCGAAGAGGTGACTTTGCTCTTCTTAGATCTTTAATTTTGTCCTGAGGGTGGCGCTAAGGTTTAGTGGCATCTAGCAGAGAAACTGCAGTTTGCAACCATGTAAACGCCGCTCGCCTCACTCTCCCCATCCAAGCGTGTAGGAGAAACTACGGTGGCCTGCGAAACGGCCCGATGTAGAGCCAGTGTTCGGTTTGTCCGTTCTGGGCTACTGTAGAAACATGGCGGTGCAACGTGGCGATCCCCCCCATTGGAAGGGGACCCGCTCCCTCTGCAGATAGAAACGGCTCATTCTCAGGTAACGAAAACACAACGATTCTTATTTTCAGGCGATGATGCACTACTGAAAACTTACTTAGGGATATTGTATTCCATTTCTACCAGTCGCTCCTCCTAAATGTTACACACTGGGCTTTTAAAACTAAATCAAAAGGGTTTATCGTTGCTATGGGAGCCGTTTGAGGACATCTCAAACTCAACAGACCTGTTAGGTTCAGCTCTACAGACAGTCAGACCTTTGGCACAAAGTCAGTTGTCAAGATATTTTACTGGAGCCCCACTGCTTGTGTGGCTAAAAACTCATCAAAAAAAAGCCTTTAGTACAAAGTCAGTTCACGTGGCAGAAATGATAGAAGCCAACAAGTTTCTCTCACAGACATCGTAAACATGTTGGCTGTTATTATTCCCCCAGTATAAACTGGCCAGATACTCGCTAAATGTATGTGATAGAGAACAAATGATGCGGACTGTGGCAAACATCAAAAACGTTTAGACAATGCAAAACGCTGAATGTGCTTTTGTGTCTTTTCTAGTGCTTCCTATTTAAGGGATTACTCAGTGTTTCCTATTGTCTCTCGCTCATAGAAACACGTGCAGGCTTGTTAAGCGGGTGCGTTAATTAAAATGTGATTTTTATTTGGTGACCGTCAGAGGCGGCGGCAGCAGCTGTCTGGCTGTGTATTCACAAGTCAGTTTATGAGACTCTGCTAGTGTGATTTCCCCAGGGGCTGCGTGTGTGTGTGTGTGTGTGTGTGTGTGTGTGTGTGTGTGTGTGTGTGTGTGAAACTGGCAGCCTTTCTGGGTGACTGTATCTTATCAGTGTGTGTGTGTGTGTGTGTGTGTGTGTGTGTGTGTGTGTGTGTGTGTGTCAGTATGGAAATATTGCAGCATCTTTACATCCTGCTACTCTTGCTCGTTAAATCTCCCCAGTGCTGACAAGATGCGTGTCATGTCGCGCGCACTCACGCACATACACGCACACACACAAAATAGAATAATGCACACAAAGATATACACGCAAGACATGAACCATGTTCAAAGAAGAGATATGTAGACATTTAAACTCGAACAAGAGATTTGGTGAAAAAGTACCACCTGAGAAATGCACGCCCCCCCCCCCACACACACACACACACGTGCAGTATACCCACCCACAGATGCTGCGATAGATTAACGTTTGCAGGTAGTAAATATCAGAGGCCCCTTGTGGACGCTCGTCACTTCACCAGAATTTACCGTCTACATCTGGAAAGCAACGAGAAGCAGAGGGATGGAGACAGGTACCGAAGCGATGGGGGGGTGTTTGAACTGCGACTTTTTCACAATTTATATATTTTTCAATTAATCTTTTAGTAGAATATTAGTAGTAGTATAAAATATCTAAAAATAATTAAAAATGCCCATCACAGGTTTCCAAAGGCGACGGTTTGTCTTCATATTGCTTTTTTCCGACCAACTGGCCAACTCCTAATCATATTCAGGGATGAGGAGGATGGAAAAAGAAAGAGTATAGTACTAGATAACAAATGAAAGTTGAGATTGTAATCTATTTTGTATTTGCTAAGCAAAATATCCTGTCAGCTGTCCTTCAGTCACTGTTGCTGAGGGTCTACTTGTGACCGCTCTTCCTCTTTTCTGATACGGTTTTCCTGTTTTTAGCGCACGCCGTGATTTTTTTCAGAGTTTTCCCCTCGTCACAGTGGAGACTTTTTGCATTGTTTGCAGCCGTTCCCCCAGAGACTCAGTCAGCAGCGATCTGTCCTTAGTTACCTCATGAAGTTCATGTAGAAAGACAGAACCCAACATGACTCAATTTCAGCTATAACTGCCTTTGTCGTCGCGATTTACAGTAATCACTGCCGGAATTTGTGGTGGTCGAGCTATTACAAATGATCTAATGTGGCCTGGGAAAGTCTTAAAACCAAGAAAAGAAACTGTTGCGCTGAGTTACCAGCTTCAACAGTCTCAAGGACAGAAAAACTACAATTATAGGATTCACTGCTTTGTGTTGTAGTGGAAAGTACAGTTTAAAGCCATGTTTATACTGAAAATGGCTCGCAAGGGTGCGTGCATCGGTGTGGACGGATGAAGCCGAAGTTCAGTTTGAGTCCAGAGGCTCATTCTTTAGTTACCAATGTGTTTGCCAGAGACTAATATGTAATTGTTTGTTGTTGTTGTTTTTTGAAAGTACATCCACGTATTTGTATTTAGGAGGAAATGAACATTGAAATACGATTTACAAATTCGCTTTGATGCTTTTTTTAATTTTATTATTTTTTTCAAGCATATTTACCATCACAAAAGCTTAAGTTACTCTGTTAGAAGACACACCTCAGTTTTCCACCAACCTGAGTCAGTTGTAACACCTTTAACAGAGAGTGCACTAAATTAGCAAAAATACTGCAAAAAGCTAATGAATAAATCCAAAAGTGTATTCAATAAATGGTTGGAACGGCTAGTTTCTGACACTTAATGGTAGTAGTGTTACTGACTGCTGAAGGAAAAAATGGATCAGTGAGTTGAAAGGTTTATCGAACGCCATAACGCTGCACAGAGCATCATAATACAATGAGCGAGGCCAGTTTAGCAGTGTGGACAGTTATCGCCGCAACAGTCGTTTTCTCTTTTCGTCCTCACAGTTGTGGGGTAAACAGTGGAATTACGCTGTGTTCACGTTACAACTGGATGACTACGTTGTGGCTAAAGTTGGCCAGGTTCTAGTGTTTGCCCAGATGATCCTGTGCTTTATTTTGTTGCTTGTTTTGTTGCCCTTTTTTTGCAAGGGCCATCGAGCGTTTGCCCAGAAGCCCCTTAAGCAGGCTTGGCCAGCAAACGTGACCAAGGCTGTGTGCGCGCGGCCTAAAGAACGCCTGGGTGTTGACATGCGAATCTGTTTCTTGTCTTTCGGAGCCGCCGGCGTTGCGCGGCTTTAAGCCACCCGTGGACCCACCGTCTCTACAGAGCGGTCGGCAGCCAGAGGACAAACACATGGAAGTATTACAAACTGTTTAGTTTTTCCAGCGGGCTCCTCGATAAAGCTGCTGTTGTCATTGCACATGACTGGGCTCATCTGACGGCCCCACAATGGCCAACCGACAGGACATCCTCCCTCTCTGCGTCAGGGCAATTACTCATCCACTGAGTGTGTGTGTGTGTGTGTGTGTGTGTGCAACATGTTTATTTTTCTCAATCAGGCAATTTAACGTAACAATAGACAAACAAAGGGGCCTTGTTTGCAGTGTAACATATAAAGTAAACCTACGACTAGACTTTATAATGCAGCTATTGTGTCAAAACACTGTGTGTGTGTGTGTGTCAGTCAGACATGGAAAACAGTCCTTGTCCTCATGCAAATGAATTTGCAGTGTTGCTTAACGTTGTCATTTCCATATTGATTCCCTGTTTGCATGCTTGTATTTCCTCGGAAGCAACACGGCTCGGCCAGATGTTATTTAGCATTTTCATGGGCAAAAGTGTGTGTGTGTGTGTGTGTGCTTCCATCTTTGGTGTGGTTTCTCCTGATGTCTAATATGTGTATTTAGCGTCGTTTTGTATCCCGCTTAATGTGATGACTTTGCTTCCTCCTCCCTGTTTTTGTGTACGTGTGTGTGTGTGTGTGTCTGCCTGAATGTATGCGTGTTTTTAAGTGTGTGTGTGTGTGTGTGTTTACCCATGTAGCCCCCTCACCACCTCTCATTTCTCTCTCTTTCTCTTGTTTACAGGGAATTTAAAGAATGTGGTTTAGGAGTCAGCAGCCTCAGCCTCCTCCTCCACACACACACACACACACACACACCATGTTTCCAAACCAGGTCGATGCTCGGCGGCTTTAATGAAGACAATATGGAGCGGACCCCTTCGGCCCCGAGGCACGGAGCGAACAAGGGAGGGATGAAGGCAGGAAAAAGAGAGCGAATGAGGGTTTTGGAAAACATTAGCCGAGTGTTTCCAGGGGAAAACAGTTTAATTGGGGGGGGGTGATGGGATCTGGTCGCTGTATAGTGTTCACTGTTTTTAATCCTTTGTTTTTTGGAAAAGGTATGTGTGTGTTTGTGTGAATGAGAGAGTTTGTGGTGAGTTCAGTGTGGGTGTGTAAAACTGATTTAGAGCGGGGGGGGGGGGGTTTACAGTCAGTGCACAGTCAGAGTTTTTGGTATCGAGGGATGCGTTTGTGTACATCCTATCAGTCGGAGACATTTTAAACTAAACGGAAAAATGGATTTTTCAGGTGTCCGGTTTCCCGTTCACCCCGGCGCTGCTGTGATTTCGGCCCCCTGGGGACGGAGAAGCCCTACGACAGAGAAAAAGCGAAGGTTCCCCAAACGCCTCGTTTATACTGGTAGAAAGCCCTGGGTTTCTGAACAGTCCTGAAAAGTAACATCAAATTAATTGTCCAAGTCATGAGAAACTTGGAGAGTTTACAAATAAACAGTCTGGAAAGGTTTGTAAAATAGCCGGTTGCACATTGTGGAGGTTGATTTGCTCAGCCACAATGTTTTGACCGTTGGGCAAAATCTGCAAATTAAACATCTGGACGGCGTTTGGAATTTTAAATGGAAAATATGCAGGGAAAGTTTAAAAAGCTCTCTTTTTTTTTTTTTTTTTTTCCATAGACAATAACAGAGATTACATAAACGTTTAGAATGTTTTAGATAAAAGCAGCAGTCCTACGCTGGTCTGGCACGACTGGAGAAGAAAAGTCAAATCAATTCATTTCAGGTCAGTAAACAAACAGGACTGGAAACGTATCCTTTACAAGGCTCCGAACAGTTCTGTATTGGTCTCAGCTGTAGCGTCCTATGTCTCACTGTATTTCACAGCCACTTCCACTATACAGTTTATCACAGTTTATCATTGACCTGAAATCTTGGGAATCTGTGGGAAACAGATTGTTTCAGTCTGAACCCAGTCTGCAGCGTGAACAGTTCCTCTGTTCAAAATTAAACAAAACGTGATCCATCTAGTTGCCTTTAAATGTAGCTAGCTATGTCCCCAAGTACTCTGCAAAGACTGCAAAGTGCATCTGCTTATTTCGGTGTCGGTAGAAGTTTGGAAAAGCAGAAAAGGCCTGTTTAATCCCCCCAGCTGTGCTGTTTGTGATGTGGCACACTAGTCACATGGCACAGCTCTGACCGCTGTGCATCAAACTGAACAGCGACCGGGACCTTCAAGTCCTCCGAATGAAGCCGAGGCACGTGTGGGATTTTGACACGAGTGGAAAAACAAGTGAGGGCTCAGTGTTGGCAGCGTCACAGAAATGTTTGGGGGGAAAAAATGAACCGGATCCGTTTTTTGAATTTGTGATTGCACTAATAGCCTGAAAGATCGCATTGCTCAGTCCCAGCGTTTATGGCCAAATTACATTTTAAAAAGTTCATTTCTGACCTTTAGAAATAAAAGTTATACAAAAAACTCAGCGTCCAAACACAAAAAGGAAAACGCTGCCTTATCTTTCACTTTGTAACAAGCTGCTGACTGGGGGCAAAAACACATTTCTAAGCTTAGTAACAAAGTAAAACTCAACATTTTTAAGTGTAACTTTCACCATAATGTTTAATTCCAAATGTATGTCGGTGACAAACACTTTTCACATTGGACCCAAAAATTCAGATGAACATGAAATCTTGTGTAGGAATATTTGAGCGTAACGTTCATCTATCAAATTGTTTGAGAAATTGAAAAGAAAGTTGCGTAAGCTGTTTTTCCTCTTTCTGTTTATGCGTTTGTCTTCACAGGATGACTTCTCTTTTCTTTTCTGAACTGTTGGCATGCGGTGATGTACATACCACGGGCGTCTGTTGAAATAAAAGACAGGAGAGCGTGTTGTCGTCATGTGCGTCTGTGGTGTTTTAAGCCGTGATTGATGCAGCGTGGGCCGGTTAATAGGGGCTTTAATGGAGGGCGTTTGAAAGGGGAACCACAAATGTCGGGCAGTTTCCTTTAGAAGTGATGTTCCCCAAATTAATGGCCTGGAAATTCACACCAAATGTCGGAGTCACCAGTCGGAGCTGGCATGTGCTGAACAGAAGTGAGCTCTTGAGTGTGTGCGCGTGTGTGAGTGAGGATTCCCTGTGATCTTTATGAACCCTGCTGCGGTCGCCCTGGCGGTTTGAGCCCAACGTAGCCGAAGCAAATGAAACTCATTACACCGTTTACGAGTTCGGAAAAGGAGAGACGATTGAAATCCTATCTCATAAACTGGGAGGAGGAGTGGGGGTTTACACGGTACCCGGGCAGGCACTGTAAACACCAGAGACTTGTGTGTGTTTGTGTAGTTTTCTTTGCGCTGCAGAGTTAAATTAGAAAAACTTGCCCCCCCCCCCCCCCCGCGGGGCCACGGCCCCGCG
>CM022475.1:16158952-16190109 GCA_011952105.1 Coreoperca whiteheadi
AGGTGGTTGTTTGGTTATTCTTTTCCCTCTCTCTTTTACTCCTCCACATGTGTATACGCGCCAGCCGCTCGAATCCCTGGATTGCGTTTTTTTTTTTCCACAGTAAAGCAAAAGAGATTGTGTTCCACCGTGACCCATAACAATCTTATCTTAGGGGGGAAACTGGGTCTGCAAGTTGTTTACGGTTGGATTTATGCAGCCAAGCAAAACTGAAAACACGGAACACCAAAAAAAAAATACCAAAAAGCTCTTAAAGCCAGGGAGCTCATGTCTCCAGTGTTTTGATGTAGGCCTAATATGTTGTCTGTGTATTCCAATACCAAAACCTTCCCAAGTCGTCCCCCTGGCCAAACGTTAACAACACCGGACCCACGTTGTAATGTTTCAGCTCAGTATCCCTAGAATTTACATCCCTATTGGACAATGGTGACCCTCGCGGTGTATGCCAACATGCCAGGTTGTGTTGCTTCCACGTGCTGAGGCGGATGTCAGGAGCTCAGGATGGACGGGCGTGTAGCAAGTCCGGCTTTCATGCTGGAGACCAGATCTGGGGCCTGTACCGTGGAGCCGGGTCAGCTCAGCTGGCTAGCCAGATATGTTTAAGCTTAGTTTGTGCCAATCCTGGGTTTCAGGTACCAAGAAAGTAGCTCGGCTTTAATCAGTGTTCGTTGCCGTGGTATCTTACGCTGCACGGCTAACCTGCTCCGGGGCAGGTTACGTTCTGGATTCGAGGTCTCGCATTTAAGTTTGACCAATCAGCTGTGAGCAAAAAAAAAAGTATAGATGAGGTAACTAATTCCCAGCTTCTGTGACAATGGCTTCACCTTTTCTACCAAATCCTGTGGACATCTCCGCGCAAACTGTTAGAAGAGCACTTCGCAGAGAGAGTTTTTAGGGACAAAATCCCCTTGAACGTCCTGAGCCGTACTCGTATGAACGATACAGATCTTCCGCAGAAGGAATCTGTTATATTTGCGAACTTCCTGAGCCGCACACAACAAACGCGACTCGTCGGAGCCGCGCCCTCACTGCGCCGCACATGGTCTGCATTGCGTTGCGTGTTTTTGCAAGTGCTACATACTTGCGGTACGCGGTCGGTGATGCAGAGAACCTTGGGGAAAGCCATTGGCAAGGTGGTCCTTGCACTGCAGGGCTACAGAAATGGTTCATTGTGTTCCCTCGACATTTATCGACCATATCCTTAAAAGAGGGCTTTTATGAAATGACCGGTGAGATATATATTGACAGCCGTTCACATTCAGGTTCTCTATTTTTTTTTTAAAGAAGCAGATTTTCAACATTCTTTTCTTGCTTTGGCAGCAGAGACAGTGTTACTGCGTGCTTGAAACGTTTTGTATTCTTCATATTTCTGAAGATGAAGCTCTTGCTGCTCCTCGGAAAAACATGCCGCTCTCGCTCCGTCCATATCGAACGCGATTGGTTGTTTAATGCCGACGTCACTCTTTTATGTGATCATAGCTTAAGCATCAAAGCCTGAGTTGACAGAGAACGGTGATGAGCCGCGTCATGGCACCAGTAAAGCCTGACTGCATCGGTTTGGTTTCGTCAACTAAAAACCAATCCTGCAACCCTGAGTTTGTTCAACTACCTTCGTGGTACAGGGCCCTGGTCCAAACGTTTGCTGAGCTTCGTTATGGGACAGTGTCAAAACTAAAACAATGCAGTTCTTGAGTAACCCGATGCACCGATGGAGAAATTCTGTCCAACATAACAATGTGGCCGATAGCCGATGCTGGTACCGATGTTTTGTTGTTGTTGTTGTTGTTATTTATTTCCCCTTTTCATTATTAAAAAAAAAAGTATTTTAAAATAAGAACAATAAACAAGACGGGTGACATTTACAGGCTGTAAAAAATGCCTCAGTATGTCTTTAGTATTTGACTCGAGCTATTTGCCATATAAACCGGCCGAGTGATGCAACACGTCCTGCAAAGGAAAAATGATCTTCCACATCCCGGTGAAGACAAGAGGCTCCCTGCCAGCGTTGAGCTGTAATTTGGCTCAAATTGTCTTCCTCTAGACGCATGCAGATTTATTTTTTCCCCCCATGTGAAACATGGAAGGCCGCGTTGGAATCTATTGAGTAAGGTTTTGGATTTAGTTTTGCTCCATCAGAAGGTGATGAGTTGTAAAGTCTTGTACGACTTCAGCTGATTTTCCCATCCCTGCGATGCTCCGTCGGTTCCAATAAACCTCCGAATAATACTCGAAAAACACTGTGCTCCAGTGAAGTCCGGTCACTTAAGTGAACGAAACGGGAACGTGTCCCACGGCGCGAAAGGTCGTAACGGCAGCTGAACGAGGGGCTTCATTGTGACCCTACAGGTTCACGTGTACTGGATTTGTTCCTGTTCTGGTTCGTGTCGAACACACCGTTACTGCTCCATGACAGCAACAACAACGACAACAAAAAAAGAGAAACCCGTCCAACGACGTTTATGCAAATCACCGCCGGGCCGCCTTCACCACGCAGCTAGTGCTTTGAATAGAGCCTCATCTGACCGCCGCTGTAGATCAACCAAAGGCTCGTCCTTCCTCTTCCTCTGTGTTTCTGTGGTTCCCGTTGGGTAAAGAGTTGGCCTTGTAAAGCCGGCTTAAATTTGGGGGGGGGGGACAGAACCTGTCTCCGTTGGGAGATAAAAGCTCGTTTCCAGAGCTTCGGTTTCTAAAATGTGGGGAAAGTCCATGCAGGGTTTAAAGGTTTCGTCACTTTTCCACCAACCCATTGGGGGGGGGGGGGACCCCCGGCCGTTTGACCAACATGCTAGAATTATTCGTCAGCTAAGATGGAAGTAACAAACGGTTTGTTTGATTTGCATAACGTCCCCCCCGTCCCCGAGGGTGAGCAAAGCAGTGGGGGGCCTCCATCTATACGCCCTCCTCATCAACATGTGACGTGTCTGCGCTCAGTGGCGGAGGGGATTTACGCGCACAATAAAGACAGATGCCACCTTTTATCTGCTTAACGGAAGAGAGGCCGAGCGCGTGGCACTTGACATGTTGCCGCCGCGTAATGACGTCCTCCTTCCACAGACGACTGAGATGAGCGGTGAATGAATGGACTGGTTCGTTTTTTTTCATGCAAGACGTGGGGGGGGGGGGGGGATTTTTCTTTTCTTTTTTTTTTTATGAATTGGTGGAGGTTCCCAAACGACACTTTGGGTGATTTTTCTTTTTCCCCCAAACAGCCTTTGTTTGTCCATTATGAGTAAAATAGCCTAAATGGGCACAGAAAGTGCATCTTTCATTTGCTTTTGGCTGTAATAATGCTGGAACAGGGTGGTCTGGTGTTAATGCTGAATACAAATAAGATTAGTTAGAGTTGATTGCCAAGAGGATTTTGACTTGTTGCAGAAGGAAAGAAGAGAGCTGCAGTTTGGAAACCTACAAGTACAAACCGCCGTTTTTAATCCAGCGACGGGCTTCATTCCTCATTTTTCATTCTTTTTCGTGCTATTTTTTGTATTTTGTATTTTGTCTTCCCATCTGAATAACTGCTATGCTGTAAAATGTGTTTTGTGTATAATTTAAAGTATGTATACATTGTTTTATGGCCCGAGTGAAACCTAGCCAAACCAAACTGTGTGACCAATTACACCAAATTTAAGCACAATGAAATAAAAAAACAAAGAAAAACTATAAACAGGGAACATTTTAATGGTGCCAATGAAAGGTTTTAAGGGGCTGTGGCGATTTTAGAGGGGCTGTACTGTAATTTAAGCGAAAGCCAGTGATATTAAGGATTTTCTGTCCGCTCGCCTGTGTGAATTTACTGATCGGCTTTAACTCGGATGTCACTTTGGGTTTAAAAGGTGGTAAATGAGCCGTTTCTGAGATACAAAATCACCAAAGTAGCACAAACATGACTAACATTATCTCCTGCCTTCCAACCGCCAACCAAGCAGACATAATAAATCGCTGGGTACATATTCATCACTGTCTCTAATCGCATGAGGACATCTCCACCACAAGAGCGGGTAGTTATGCAAATCCTCTCTCTCTCCGGGTGAGTGACACAGACAAAGACAGAGTGGTCTGAAATGGTCCATTTGGTTCCTGATGGGGAGTTCTTGCTTCAGAATGAGCCACATCTGCCCTGCAGAGCGGCAGCGCGCAAACTCCGGAGGCCGGAGCGACCCGGAGCTGCAAAGACCCTTCCCAGCGGAACGTGTCAGCCAAGAATCAAGTGAAAGGCGGCCGGGTTTCGCCTTTAGCTGCTCTGGTTTCGAGGGGGTCCTGGTTGCTGTGCACGCTGGCTCGGCTTCCTGGGACATCGCTCGTGTCAGCAGTAGCCCACCTGCGGGTTGCCCGCCGGGACAAGGGTTTGAAAAAAGGATCCTCCATACGCGCAGACTCCGTCCCGCCGAGCGACGTGTTAGCGGTGCCGTGACGCCAGACAGACAGACTGACTGACTGACTGACTGACTGTCCACCCACCAGCTGCGTCTTGACGGGCGTCAACTCCTCAGGACACACCCAGTTGGGATGCGCCCCATCTTCCAGCGTCGGACAAGCGTCGGCAGCATTTGAACCTGCTCGCTCCCTCCCTCCCTCCCGGCTGCCGTACCCTGAACTACTGCACGGCTTCCAGAAGTGTGCCAATTGTCAGTTCAGCTATAAAAAGAACCCCCCAAACATAGCGCTTGAAGTGTTTTAGCTAAGGGGAGAAGAGACGGAGAAAGAACAGACGAGATGGATACGGTGATTTAAAAACAAAACAAGATTGCCAATGACACAAAGTGTCCAAACCAAAAAAATAAAGTGGGTTTTCAGATGTGTGTGTGTGTCGCTGTGGGGTTTTTTGTTTTTTTTAATAACTCAGCGGTGCATTTAAAATGCCCATTAATCCGCGAGCAAACATTTGCTTTATTCCTAATCATACTGTATGGAAGCAGTTCCATCCATCAGAGTTGGCCAGCCGATAAGACTGAGCCGTGCCCGCCTCCATCCGGATCCCGTGGAACTCCAGTTCTTGGTTTTTGGATGGCAAGCCTGCCCGGACACACACACACACATAAACACGCCGGGCTGGACACAGGAGGAGGGAGCGAGGCACAGTATGCCTTTTATTCAGTAACAAGCCCATTGAGCAGCTGACAAACCCTCCAGAGTCGGTCAGCGTGCGGACCCCAGGCCTCTGACTCTCTCTTTCTCCAGCTTGCTGCCTCCGACCTGCGCAGCCGGCACGTCGGACCCGCCGCACTTGACTTGGCGAAATCCACTTGCGTTGGGAGCTCGCCGGGCTGCACGGGGCTCTTCGGACAGGTTGGTCCCGTTTCTGGCGTCCCCGTCGGGGTCTCCGCGCTGTGACAGGACATGTGTTCGTGCTGTGAATCTGCCTGGGGAAAAGTTCAATCGTTTTTATCCCCCCCGCCACCACCTCCTCGGGTGTTTTCATAACGTTTCCAATGGGCTCGAGCGCTTTTGTGCCTCGAGCTGGAGGGTTTCTCGGTGTGAAAACTTGCACCCCCCCCCTGGGCTGTGTCACAGATCGGTAACGCTCAGTTGAACCCGGCTTACACGCCTTTTCCTGCCCAGCTAATGTTCCCTCCGATGTGCAATATGAACGCCGGCGACGGGCACTATGGCCAAATCCATCGACCCGATGGCCATGACTTGTGACTGGCTAGAAGCGCGCCTCTTTCTGGAAATACAAGCAGCTCGGGTTCATTTGAAGTACGTTTGCAGTTTGCTTTTGTCTTTTCTTCTGGAGATTCTTACTTAACTTCACCCTTAAATCACTGACCATGTGACACAAGACTAGTAATCGTTGTTTTTGGGGTTGTTGTTTGTTTTTTTTTTTTAGTAAGTGGAGTCTTTTCAAACGCGGCAAAGTTTTGCAAGATACGTGATACAACAGGCAAAAACTTTGGTCAAATCAGTCTGGGGATGTTTTTTTGGGAGGGGGGGGGGTTCTCCTTAAATTGGCTTCTCATCGACCGTCTCCAGTGTTGAGTTGGAGGCAATTAAAGCAAAGCTGTGTGTGTGTGTGTGTGTGTGTGTGTGTGTGCGCGCGCTATTGACAAAGCGCAGAAGCACTCTCATAATATTCTTATAATATATTTCTTAAGGCACTGTGAGTTTGCAGTGACTTCTTTTTTTTTTTTATGTGACTGACGTTGAGATATTTCTTCAGATACTGCCTCTCCCACCCACAGCAGGCTGCGTGCTCTTCAGTGAGTATATTTACCGTGAACCTACTGCACTTTTCTTAAATGATGTCACCTTTTGTTGGCCAAACAATCTGAACAGCAAGGTCCATTTAAGAGCTGGTAGTTTAACTTTTCCGGTCCATGCTTGGCTTTAAAAGCGGAAGTGATGAAGGTCATGTGATCTGATAGAAAGCGTCCAGGACAGCTGCTAAACGGACCTCGTGGTGAGATTGTTTTCTCAACTGCTGTTTTCAAGGTCAAGAATGACCTTTCTCCTATATTCCTACAGGAACCATGTTGACCGAATAGTTACTGGCTTCATTCATTCTTACCATGTTCTTACAGTGTTCCCCCAAAGTAGGTCTAAAGTATTCAGTTTACAAAGATCTAAGACACACGAAAAAGCAGCAAAGCCTCACATTTAAGAAGCTGGAACGTGAATAATGACTTCCTCAGGAACTCAGTTTTGAAAATTGCTGAAGAGGACTGACTAATTACTTAATTATTTAATCTTATCTCTCCTAACTATTCCTGCAGGTTATAAATCTGTGTCGGGTTTCTGAATCTGCACGTTTTGAAGTGCTCTTTATGCACTTAAAACCTCTTATAAACGTAATGCTTCTGTAGTGCTGGAACGATTAGTCGATTGATTAGTCAAATGCAAAGAAAAATAATTGGCAACTTCATTAGCAATCAATCACTAAAGTAATATTTTGAGCAAAAAGGTAAAAAAAAAAAACAACAACTCTCAAATGTTAATATTTGCTGCAAATATTTAAAAAAAGAAGCAATTTGAAGACATTACTTTGGGCTCTGTCAAATCACTATTTTCTGTATATTAACTGACTAATCAATATAATAATAATAATCATTAGCTGCAGCCCTAATATTACTTGGTATGTATCTCGGTAAGAGCTTCCGATCTGGCAGATAGAGCAGACTTTCTTTGCTGATAATTAAAAATGAATGCCAACCAGTCCTCGGCCAAGACCGCAGCCGCGACTGCTAATGAAATCATTTGGCGGGGAAACTAAGTCGTGGGGGGGAGGGGGGGGTGCGATTTCACAATCCTCATGGAAGTGGTGGAAGAACACAAGGAGTCAGGTCAGCTGTGAACAGGAAAAAAACATTGGCAGTCCTCCAGCAGCTTCACGCAGCACCCTTCCTAACTCCGCCGAGCCGTCCTCCTGCTCTGCTGGCTGCGAGGGGAGACACTTTTTGACTCCAATCCGTCCTCATTTCGGACAAGAAGAGGAGGCTGCAGGTTTGCGTGCGTGTTGAGCAAGTGCTCGGCCGGACAAGCCGCCGTGCGCACGCGGGAGTCTTCTCCACTCCCTGCAGGCATTTTCACGTCTCCGGAGTACTTGAAAACGTCAAATTTCCCCCGGTGAAAGGCTGAAAGTAACAACTGGGACATGCTTTACTTTGTCGGGGGACAAAAGCAAAGGGACTCACTTGTGCGGACGACCTGATCTGATCACGTCGATCAGAAGATGAACTCCAAGCTACGCTTCGCTGTGCTCCAAAGTGACACGTGCGACGTCGTGAATTCATGACATTTGCTCTTAAAAGGCCTTCAAACCACTCCCACCGCTGGAGGGAAAACAAACCGCTAACCGTTTAATACGTGCCATCTGTAAACCCTGAGGTTTGGGATGATTTAAAACTGAATGCGTCCAAACAGACCCGTTGAGCATCAAACACTCACCAAACCTTCATACTGTCGTTCGCTAAAAAGAAACATGACTTGGTGTTGAGCGATCACCTCCTCGTAGCTGCGAAGATTCACCAGGGAATTTAGCAGTTCACATTACCAAGAAGCATACTTTTTGTCATTCGAGAAATATGAACATGTTTTTGTGCAAAGCCCTTTTGCTTCATTGAGCAAAAGAAACCAATGTTCTCAAATGGTAATCGTTGTCTAAATATAAGCAGCTGTAGAAGAACTTTGACTAAATAAAATAGTCTGAAATTGGCAAAATGTTGCTTTAAATCATAAACTGTGTCTTGGTCAGTTTTTGATACTCCGTCCCACGAACGCATTGCTGTCAGTAACAAAAAAAAACAAACCCCCAGTGAGATTCAATTCCCAGCCCTAATTGACTATTAGGAAAGGTTAATCATGCAGCTGTTTCGGGATGTTTCTCCGTGTCTACACGGGTCACCAGTGAAATCCATCGCAACTGTGATTGAATTAAAGCTGCTTACAGCTGCTGTCCTCCGCAAAGGGACACACTACGTTTCCAAAGCTACCATTCAAGTCTACAGGCGGACTTGTCTGTAGCAAGAGGAGGAAATAACCCAACCTTTTGTCTTAGAAACGAAGGCAGACTCTTCTCCACTTGTGCTACTGTCACAGTTAGCATTTAGCGTAACCTCATCGTTGTCACCTAACGACAGTGGCTGCTGTTCAGCAATGGTTCCCTCTTAAATAATCCTTTTTTTTTTTCTTTTTTTTTTAAGCCTGGAATTGTGTCCATGTCCGACTCCAGAATTTCTTTGGGGTGAATCGGATGCATCCTAATTAGCAGCAGGATCCTCCTCTTTTTCACCCCCTAAAATGGCAAATGTACGTTTTATATTTAGTTTTTAGGAGTTAAGGTCTTTAAAAAGCCGCAGTTGTGTGCTCTTCTGTGCCCCGAGAAACGAATGTGTGCTGTTTATTTTTTTATTTGTTTGCGTCTCCTGGACTCAATGTGCTGGAAAGCTGTTATGCAGAGACACCATGTGCAGCCTGGCCGTGACAGTAATCAGTCAATGAATAATGAACACACACACAGACCTGCCACTGACAGCTGTTTGGTATCTTTGTGTGTGTGTGTGTGTGTGTGTTAACTCTATCAGTCGAGTGCAGCTGCAAGCCTGCCTGTAGCAATTATGTTCTCGCTAAATAAGAGCCAGTGCTGGTTAGGAGGGTGTGTGTGTGTATACGTGTGTGTGTGTCGGGGGGCGCTGCAGAGGATTGGCACATTTTATTAAGCGATTAACTTACTCAAAGGATAGCCGCATGATGTTTCTGTGTGTGTTAAGGCACTCGCGCTGTTTGAACTGTGTGTAATATAAACCAGCTCGGGGGACTTTAACATGAGCCTCTATAGGAGTGTTTTTTGCAAGAGGGTTTGAGTCACACACACACACACACACACACACTGCGCTTCACTAGCCCTTTTTTATCTCCACACACACAGTCAGACATATGCTCTGTTCTCAGGGCCCATATGTATGTATCCTGCCATGTGACCCAATCCCTCAGATCCTCAAAGGCTCTGTTGTGTTGTGAGCTCCATTCTCACACACACATATATATATATATATATAGACATAGACCTATAAACACTCACTAACCCTGTTGGTACCCACAGGCCTTCTCCCCGTAGCCTTTTCATGGTTAATTAGTTGCTCAGTAGGTCAAGAGGAAAAGCAGACATCAAGCGAATACACACACACACACACTCCCACACAATCAACCTCAAACACAAACAAGTCACGCGGGCGTCCAGGCACCGGGGTCGGCTCGTTGTGCGGTTCCCAGGCAGATCGGACATCAGTGATTCACCGGGTCTTAAGGTGACACGGGTAAAGCCGCTCCTAAGTCAACAACGCCCATTGTTGTTGCGTTCTGAAGCAGCCGCGTGTTTGTCAGGAAGCACCATTAAACGGCCACTTAAGTTATTTGTCGTCCCATCAGACGTTTTACACAGGCCACTAGTAAGTGTGTTGTTTAGAATTACTTAAGAGATGTGGACCTTTTAGGAAACATTTACCCAACACCAAAGCGAACACATGGACTACTTTTGACGTTTATACTTGCTGGTGTCTTTGTCTTCTACCTCAAAAAGTTAAATAGTTTTTGGAAAAATAGCCTCATTTGCTGAATTTCTGAGAGTTAGATGAGGCAACAGATGCTACTTTCATGTCTGCATTATAGTCCAGAGGTGGAGTCAGGGGGCTATTAGCGTAGCCTAGCATAAAGACCGGAAGCAGAGAGTGGCAGCGATCCTCTCATCTCGCTCTTGGCATTTCCCAAAATGTCGAATTGTCCCTTCAGCCTAATTTCGCCGTGCATTACTATTTCACGAAAATGCAGCGCTTTTGTTCCATCTGACGTTTAACTTGGTAGCATTGTGTGTGTCATAGTCTGCCAAATGCTCGCCGGAGACTCTGCTGTGAAAAACTCTTTTGTTGAAATCTGGACAATCTTGCCGTCACCCCGGCAACCGAATGCAGGTCGGCGCAGGACGGTCCCTGCTGCCAAACAACAGCAATATTAAGCAAATATTGCGCTCCAGTAACGCTGCTATCATCATGTGACACCTACCTGGTCCTTGTGTATCTCCTGCATCACTGTTGTTGCCATAACGACAGATTGCCCTAAGAGCAGAAACACGCACGTGTGCTCGCAGGTACGAACAAAAAGAGACACAGGTTCATGAATTGATTCCCACGTGTGTGTGTGTGATGTTTCCAGCTGTAGCGGCTCTCAAAAAAACCAGCAGCACTTAAAACTGCCACTAAAACGCAAACAGCAGCGCCCGATGAAGAGCAACTCCAGTTTTAAAATGTCCCAGAACTATAAAGAGCAGCATGCAATGAAGTTATAAAAGCACTTCCTGTTGTTTGACGCTGCGCTGCATGTCTGGATTTAGCATCGGTTTACGTTGGGTCATCTCAGATTCCATCGAGTTACAGCGACGTCTTGTCTTCAACGACGTCTAGCCTTCACAATGTCATCAGAGCGGGCCTCGGTTTGGCTAAAACGCTTACCTCGTGTCCCAGTTTGATGACACTGCGTAACATCTCCCTGTTCTTCCTGCAGGCTCTGGGCTTTTCTGGTGATGACCTCACTGCTGTTTCCTGGCAACGCCCACGCTGCGATGAAGGACCGCTCCTCCTCCTCCTCCTCCTCTCCTCTCAGCTCCCTGCTCAACTACCCGTCCTCCAAAACCTCCGCTGTGCCGTTCTCCCCGTCCGCTGGCGCCGCCTCCTCGCCCGGGTCATCGCTGTCGTCGGCGCCGCTCTCCAAACCCCAGCCCTTCTGCCTCCAGACGGGGCCGCATCTCATCGCCAGCATGCAGCTGCAGAAGCTCAACTCGCACTACCAGAACTTCGCCGGCGCGTCCGCCGGACACCCAGCGCCCGGCGGTGCACAGAGGGGCTTCGGTGCCTCGCCTCTGGGCACAGGAAGCCAGCTTCTGGGGCCGTCTGCAGGCCTTGGTGGAGGTGGGATGGGTGTTGGCATCAGCATGGGGAACCAAAGCGCCGGTGCAGGTGGAATTATCGACTTTGACCCCGTGGACGAGGAGGTTCTCATGTCACTGGTGGTGGAGCTCGGTTTGGACCGAGCCAACGAGCTGCCCGAGCTCTGGCTGGGTCAGAACGAGTTCGACTTCATGTCCGACGTGCCGGCCGGATGTTGACCTACGAAAAGAAAAACTATGCAGCGGAACTGATTGACAAAGAGAGAAAAGACTTTCTCTCCTCTGTTTTGTTTTTCTGTTTCCTCCCTTTCTTGGTTGATAAAATGAGGAAACAGAAGAGACACCGAGTGATAAGGAGAAAGAGATTAGAGACGTACTCCAGCTTCTCTTTTGCTTTCCTACTCTCTATGTGCAGACAGACGGATCAAAGAAAAAAAAAACAGCCTGCTTTTGATTTTTTGTATTTTTGATTTGTGCTCTCTCAGAAAGAGACCAAACTGGTTTCGTTCCATTCAATCCGTGCATTTTTCTGTTCTAGGATGAAACTAGTGGTTGAACCTGATGGGACCAAGAAGTAATTTGCTTTGTCTCAGCCCACTCCGATTTTCCTTTTTGTCTCCTTTCATTTTAAATCAAAAACAAAACAAAGCAGGAGCAGAGTACGAAACCGAAACAAGGAGTCGTTGCTCCTCTCCTCTTTTGGCCATCACTCCATGATGCCGGCTTGATGAAGGCAAGGTGATTGACACGAGACGAGGTTGGAGACGTTTCTGGCCTTTTGGGAACACAATAGTAAAGAGGACATAGACACACGTCTTAATGCTTAAGGAAAATGAACATGGGAGATTTGTCAAGGATGACAACCACTATGTTTCCTGTTTTCTTAATGGACAATATTAGACTCTGGTCTCACGGAAAAGGGATCCCCGTCTCTCGGCTTCACAAAGAAACTGGTTGTCTGAGAACTGGTTATCTCAGTGTACTTCTTTTTCTTTCTTTCTTTTAGTTTGAATTAAGTTCAACCAGTCGTATTCATGGAACATGTTATTTAAGACAGTGGCTGATATCCATCAAGACTTCTGGACAAGGAGCGCTTCTGTAGCACGTCTCTAATCGGTTCTACTCTTCTGAACATAATGAATTAGATCAAGAGACGTGGAATCTTCCGGAGCTGAATGGAGTAACTTGTTCCTTGCTCCGGAGCGCAGGCTCGTTAAAACGGCCGAGGCCTTTTGGTCATGTGAGTCGCCGCTACATGTACGTGTTTTGTGTTCCGGCCTACAGTGTAAGCAACCCTGACCCAGGTGGTCAAGTCAAACTGGTGTCAGTGATCATGGATAGCACTTCCTCCTCCATTGAGGAGGCAAGGTCTTGTCAACATTTGTGGACGCACGCCCGAATGGCAAGGACAGATCTATTCCTGTGCCCTCCGCTTTTTGTTTTTCCTGTTTTACCACTTTGATGTTTGTGTCGTTCAGCCCCAACAGACCTTATTGTCGCCACACTTGCTTATTCCTGACAGGGAAGCATTGTCTGTTTTGTCATCATTAGGCCTGGAGGCTACTGTTTGCGCACCTTGCAGGGCAGCCTTCGACCGAAACACACACTGTGGTTTGGTTTCTGCATGGCGAGATGTTGGTCCACACCAGTGCAGGCTTTGGGAGGCTTGGAATCGGACCAGAGTGAACTAAACCTTTCAGGCGTGATCTAATCGTAGAAGCAACTACTGCTTGCAGCTAACACAATAGCATCATCAACTACATTCTATATATTCTTACTGCCTTACTGTGTCTTGAAGGCAGAGACAATATGAAGAACATCTTGACATGCTAGCGATGCGCCCTCTCGCAGCCACATTGGAGGTCCTCATGCTCTAGGGTTTCAGCTGAAACGGTTATTTGTCCGCCTGAGCAGAATCAAATAGACATTGTTGTTTTGGGTTGTCCACTTGCCACTTGCTAGCCAGCTTACAATCACTTTCTGCTAAAGATGTGGTTTTCGGCTACTGTAACTTGTAGAAACGTGCGCCTGCATTAACTATGTACATAATATCTGTGGCATGCTGGCGAAACCCTTACAAAAAAGCACAAGTGAAAATGTTTTCACATGGCAAATATTACATGTATTTGAATTCCTCACTTTGAAACAGTAGTTTGACAAAACAATACCAACTCGAGCTCCACTTGTACCAGGCCGGAGCTCTCTCAGCTGTGTCGTACGGATGACACGCGGACGAAAAGGTCCTAAAAGTGTTGGGTTATGTCAGGACAGCCATTGAGCTCGCCTATCAAATCCATCTCCGTGACAGCTGAGCAAACCCCCCCGCGTGCGGCTGGCGACCACGCGACACGGTTGAGGCTCCAGAAACCACTAAACGTTCAGTGGCCCCCGAGGTGGGACTGTTTTCGTGAAAGGTGAAGTGTTTTGCATGTGATATGTGGACTTGTTGTTTTTACTTAGAAGCTACGCACGTTCACATGCAAAACGATGAAACACGTGAAGTATGTTTCACACGTGACCAAATTTGATATGCCGTTGTATGCACATCCTCTATAGGACCTCCGTGACGCTGTTGCCGGGAGATTTTGGTATATTGTCTGTATCGCGGGAGGATCTCACTCTCTATTGTGAATGGAATATTGACCGTTTTAGTTTATAGTGTCGACTCCCCATCTACCAGGCGCTTGTTGCTGCTGCAGACTTTAGTGCTGGACAAAACTCCCAGAGGGTTAAATTGACACCCACCCCTCCCCCCACCCCCACCTATAGGAACCGTACTGTTTCCTGCTGTAGACGGATGCAGGTATGGAGCATGGGGGCTCTGACCTGTATCTGTTGTGGTAAGGAGAGTCGGGGGCTTGAACCGTGCGGCGGGAACAAAGGCCTTTCACCGCAGCCTGGTGTGTCCGTCATCGGGGCATTGTTGGTCTCCGCTTAGACCACACACACAAGCTCACCTGTATGTCCATTCACATCCATGGACACACACACACACACACACACACAGGCTGAAACTAAACTATGTGCAGGCATACAAAGGCACCGAAATAAACCCCAACACACACACACACACACACACACACACAGAGGAGCATGGGGATGGTGTTACAGCAGGGAAATGGGAGTAGCAGCCATGAAAGCACTTGTTCAGTTACACACAGACTTCACCGGGTACTGGGGTCGTCAGCGTGCGTGTGTGTGTGTAACGACATAGTGATGTTAGTGAAAAAGATAGAATGAGAGACTGTATGTGTGCAGGTAATCCGTCCACATGAAGACAACTGGCGGGGGAAAAACTACGCTGGGACTTGTTAATTTATTTAGATATAGACAGGTCAGCTTACACACACACACACAACTTCAGTTCCTCACCAGTGCACACATGCGTCTCAAGTCCTATTTTCCTACACACACACACACGCTGCCTTATACCAGTTTTTGATGTTGATTAGGGTCTCGGTTACAGTCGAAGAACACCGTTTTTCCTATCGGTCTTTAATGAAATGCGAGAAGCAGTGATTAATGAAAACCCGATGAAGGAGTAATTTGACAGAATCCCCCTTTTTAAAAGGGATTTTGCCGGATACTTCCCTCGTAACGACCACTTTTATTGGCATGGTGTGGAGCGAAAGAAATAAAGATGCTTCTCATCGCTTCCAAATCCAACAGACCGACACGCTGATTCTTCTCTTCCTCTGTGCCGTCGCCTAAGTGGGTCAAAATAACATTCTTCAGATCGAAGACGGTCTCGTGTTTGTTTCCATCTGCTCAACATTGTTTTAAAGTTCTGTGTGTGTGTGTGTGTGTGTGTTGTTTTGTGGTCCGACCTTAATCCCAGCGGAGTGAATGTTATAATGTTATGTTTTGCTGTGTGAAGCAGAGGGGCGTCCCGGGCCCCCCCCCCCCACACCGCTCTCATCCCCCGAAACGTTGCCTGGTCGAGATGTTTGGATCGTCTGAGGGCTTTCATTTCCTCTTCTCCTTGACGCCCGATATTGCAGATTAGTCCCGGCAGAGACCTTTTGAACTAAACTATACCTCACGGCTATCCGGTTTCTAATGACAAAGACTCAGATCCATGCGAAATATATATATATATATATATATATATTTCTTATTTTGGTTTCAATTTTCTTTGGAGTACCACGTGGGTGTTTTTTTTAGCACCTAATTGCTGCAACAACAACAAACAGTCCAGGTCATCACAGTAAACTATTAGAAACTGGGCCTTTCTCTGAAGGGCAACTTAACCTGCCGCTATCTTAAAGCACCACAGTGTTGGTTTTGCATGGTTTAGCTTAAGCTACAAATCCCCTCAACTTAATATGGATTATTTTCCAAAGTATACCATAGGTTTATAGACTGATTTGCTTTCATCCAAAGGCTTCAATTTGTTCCCGTACTCCCATCAAAGTGCTATTTTTATGTACTAATGCAGTTGTGAGGTGGGACTGGTCAATTGGTTGAACGACAAGTTTGATAATGGATGAATTATTTTTGGTTTCAAGAAAAATAATGCCAACATTGCCTGGTTTCTTCTCGAATGTGAGGATTTCCTGTCTCAATTTGTCCTAAACTGAATATCTCATATAAAGATAATAACAGGGTGGTCAAAACAATAGAAACACCTGTCAGTATGACTCAATGCAATTCAAAAGCACCACAAAACTGCAGCGTCAGTTGAGTAAAATGCCTCTCTAAAACCGTTTCAACACAGTTATTAGCCTTCATGAGTGTGGAATTCATTGCAGGACTGTTGCATTAGACTGCATTAGTTGTAGCTTGGTGTACCTAATAAATTGGCAAATGAGCGTTATGCTTATTTGCTGTCTTGATAAGAGTTTAAATATAACAAATCAGCACCTCCTAAAAGTTACAAATTAATTATGCCTTGTTTGTCTAATCCCCGACAACTTGCCGTATTACGGTGGGTTTTGGGTCAGACTATTTCTTGGCTCTAAGCAGTTGCCAGGCACTTTTCGGGAACTCCAGGAAGTTGCTGCTCCTGTTTTCACAATCACATGGAATTTAAAAAACAAACGTCTTTATCCAGATTGACTCTTGTGTGCTTCTGGATGTTGAGAGGGGTTTTTAAACTCTTGGGCTCTGTGTCCGTGTAAACCTTCATGGTCTCAACAACTAATGAAGTGGACTTACAGTTTCCTTGTGACAGCAGTGATTTGTTACCCTGACCCTGAGGCCCGCTGCCTCTGGGCCTCAGGGTCATGAAAATTGTTCCAACAACATCAAACGCTGTGAAAACCTTCGACATAAGCAGTGATATATCTGTTAAAAGGTCTCCCTTACAAGGCTTCCTGCCCTCAGTAATGAAAATGTTCAGCCACTGCTCTGCTGCCAGGTCTGCTTGGGAAACTGAAGTAGACTCTGCGCTGCTTTATTCCTCTCATGTCAGCATCTTTTTTTTTTTTACTTTTACTTTGAAACCTGTAGATTAAAGTCTCATTTTGTGTTTTATTTTGTCGACGGTTTCGAGCGCGGTTCCTTTCCTTGTCCGTTTGTTGTTCGATTTTTTTCTAATGATGAAATGAATATTATTCAAAGATGATTTTTAAAGCACTTTTGCTCACAGGCTCTCACTTGTACATCTATATGAATATGTAAATGACTGAGATCATATAAAAAAATTTTAAAAAAAAGCTTGTATTTTTGTTACGGCTCTGAGTTCGGGGGGGGGGGGGAATAAAAAAAGAGTGAAAACTAAGCGAATGTTGAAAAGCTGAGTGAATGTTTGTCACAGCAGACAGACACTACATACAGTATATGAAGTAGCATCTAGAGGATTTAGCAAACACTTGTTCTTTAAAAAAATGAATGTTAAATTTTTCCAGTTTTCCATTAACGGGTTGGTTAACCATATCAACAGAAACATGTGCCCTACATAGAATAGACAACAATATTTGTTACCAATAAAGGTCTAGTACACAGAATAATATTTGCAGGCTATATATGTTTAAACAAAGATAATTAATAGTTTTAATATTGTATAAAGTCTTTTCAGCTAAGATAAAAGTTACAAATTGTAATAGAACATAATAGCGTGACCTGTATTACATTTAGACTCACAGGGGGGCATGATAGAGACGATGATTCAGTACACTTGTTATAGCACTGTGTGCCCGTAAAGACTGCTAATGTGCCCCTTTTTTTGTACAAGGCTGCCATCTGCTGGCACGTGATGGTAAGTACACAGGTTGACAACATGGGGTCACTTTAAACCACCAAGACGGATACAACAAGAATATTAAACATGTTGTCTTCGCAATTTCTGCATGTCGAAAATTAACCTAAGATAAGACAGGCCTTTATTGATCCCCAGAGGGGAACTTCGGCTGTTGCTGCAGCAGCACAGGGACAGAAATAAGTACAGATAAATAGAGAGAGTAAAAATAAGAGGGGTATGAAACTGGAAGTAAAACTATAAACTATACAAGACTAGAAACATTGAAAACAACAGCGAGACAAAGAAATGTACATAAGACCATAAATAATATGATTTAAGTAGCCTATACTGTACTTTATGAGAATGCTAAACTATATAAAAAGGTCTTGATGTTCCTTTTAAGTGAACCCAGTGTGGAGTCTCAGGTCGGCAGGTAACCAGTTCAGCATCAGACTAGTCAAGCGTCGCCCCTTTATGCCTCTCGAGTCTTGTGTTATTGATCTACATGTGAACGCTGGACAAAGCTTCTTCTTTTCTTTTATTTTATGTGACTCCGTGTCATCCGCTCTGCGCTGCCATTTTCGCCAGGTCTCTCTTGTAAAAGAGATCATGCATCTCAAGCGACGTCCTGGTTAAATGAAAGAGCGAAGGATTAATTTGGCCAAGGCAACAGCACACACAATGACAAACGCGCACACAAAACAACAGAAAGGGACGCTAATAATTAAGGATGGCTAATAAATCGTGACCTGTTTTCGAGCGTACAACATAGGAAAAGCACTCCTAAAAAGGGTGAAACTGGCTGAAATGTGTGTGTTTCAAATCAAGAAGAGATCCAGGCTATGGCATGGAGGCTCCTTTCATCACCGCCATCAGCTGGACTTTATTCCGCTCTACATCCGTACTAAACAGTATTGCAGCCTTTAGACAGGCAGTTCGAACAAATGTCACCTCCTTGTTCCTTCAACTCTCGTAATATGAGTCCAGAAATCTGTCTTTAATCCTATAACACTTCCTGGATTGAGTGGTCGGCACACCACCGGTGTTTTTCAAGGAAGTGGGTCGGGAAATTAAAAGTTGAGAAAACGTAGACGGGTCCCCAACTTGCTTCTGGCTACAGGCCACGTTGCTGAGCTCCTCCATATCTTTGCAGGACGTAAAAATGGTCTGACCAAAATGTAGGTCAGTGGGTTGATTCTGCCCTGAAAAACAGCCTCGTGCATGCGCCGAAGATGTGTGCTTCAAGAGAAGAAACTAAGAAAAGGAAGTGGGTCGCCACAGATAAATGTGTGAATATACACACGGGAGAATTTGGGTATAAACCGAATTCAGGTTTATCTCAGGCTCTGGGATCAGTTCCTGCAGCCTGCGGGGAAGCAGAGATGCCTTCAGACAGAGAGAGAGACAGGGACGGCCTGTGTGCATCAGCTGGTATCATTTGGCAGAGGAAGACACAGATCCAGGAGGAGTTTTATCTCCACAAGTGTCAGCAGGAATGGGCCCTGCCTGCCTGCCACACTGGCATTTCCTGACCAGGACAGCCTGAAACACAGAGCCAGAGAGGGAACTGTAGCAGCTGGGCTAAATGGAGGCTACATGTGATATTTTAAATCTTTAGCTTTATCACTGTCCTGCAAAGATACTTTCATTTTAAATCCACATGCATCAAATGAATGGAAACTCTTAAATTAATTTTTAAAAAAGCACTTCCAGTGGCTTTATAAGTGGAATTTATTTTACCTGTTCAATTCTAGTCCAGTTAACGTTTTCATCATCTCCATTTGCTTTCATGAGTGTTTATTTTCTCATTGTAACCTGGGAGTTTGAAAAGTGCTGTATTCTTACTATATAATATTCATATAAACAATTAACAAGACTTCACATGCCCCCTTAAGGAGTCATTTTAGCAGACAAAATATTTACATTTCTTTTTATTTACTCATGAATAGATGTGTTTTGGTGGAAACAGTTTCAAGCAATGTAATGTATAGTTCCTTATAAGGGGTCTAACTATAAACACACACACATATACAGTATATATATATATATATATATACACAAACAAATTGCACCCAAATTGAATTATATATATAATCAAATTTCTTCAGTGCAATTTGTTTGTTTCAACTTAACTCCTCACTTCGTTTGTGATCATTTGTGTCTTAATACACTTCCATAGAAACCATTAATATATGGTGTATAGACCTCTGTTTTAAATTTGTGTGTAATGCTTTATAATGTATATTTTAGATTTTGGTTTTAGCTCGTAATGCAAATAATATTCAAGGTTGATATCTTATCTATCTATTTATGGTGACATTGAAGATGCAGTATGGCTTTATGTGGCATATTTTTATTTTCTGATGTCATATGTTATGATAAGATAGGATAAAACTTTACCCAGGAGGGACATTAACATCACAGCAACACAAGACAAAGAGAGACAGGTAGGAGCAGGATGGAGATAGGCCTCAGAAATTAAATGTACCCCTGGACCATTGTGCATAAATTAAATGTAGGCTATGTATAAAAACAATAGTGCAGTTTGAAATATATATTTATTTATATATAACGTTTTATTTGTGCATAATAACTCAAATCAAGCTTAGCCCTACTGTAAAAATATAGCTATGAAGATAACAACTATAATCAAAATCTAATATTAATATGCTTTCATACATTATCGAATGATAAGGCGTATCAAGATCATATATCTAACTCAAATGAAAGTATCTACAAAGGCTTTTCCTCAAATATTAAACGTATAACACATCAACGATTGGTCTTTTTGCCGGAGGGAAATTTAAATCGCGACGTTCTGTACTTTTGTTCCTCCCAGTCTGCCGTAGTCCGCCTTATCATTCAATACCGGAAGAGAAGAGGTCCTTTTCCCCGCAGACTCCAACATGGTGAGCAGGTTTCCCGCACGGTTCCTCTCTGAAATAATCACTAAACATCACGTTCTGCTGTTCTGTTAGCGCACACATATATGTCCTAGTTTAAAATTCCACATCTCATAACACGGTAGATGTCTAAATGGTAGCCAACAGCGGAGATTCTTGCTCTTTATTGATGGTTTAAAATGACCCCACTTTGGGTTTTATGTCACCCGCGGTTTGTTAGCATGGCTGAGGCTATCACTGTTAGCTCGCTTAATAAACGGGGAACTGCAACGACAGTGTCGCTTGTCTGTACGCGGCCCGTGTACATTTTGTATTACAGTGTCACGTTAAAGTTAAACAGCGAGACGTTAAATAACTCCTAAATGTATGATAGCCGTTAGCTTAGCTAGGCCGCAGCCGGCTGCGCTAATCGGCGCTCATTCCTGTTAGCGCGCCGTGCTAACCTAACTGACCGTGCGAACTCCCCCCTCATCGGGCTTCCCAGCGTTGTCCACACCGCAGGCGTACATGTGTGGCTCTTGTTCCCTTTCCCTGGACGGCCGCCGCCGGCTGTTTGTCCCGTCGGTTGACCGGCCTTGTCCCCTCTCTCCTCCCAGGCAAGAGGACCGAAGAAGCACCTGAAGCGCGTCGCGGCGCCGAAGCACTGGATGCTCGACAAGCTCACCGGAGTTTTCGTAAGTAGCATTTGTTCCACCAATGTGATATTAAACGACATGTGGTTTGCCAACCGTTATTGCTTAAACCTAAAGGTAGCGGTGGATGTTGGTGGTTGTCTGTCTGTCTGCAGCAGGCTGGGCTGTGCCTCGTGTGTTTCCAGGTTAAAGGACAACGGTGGTTTTTTGCAGTTTAGAAGGTATTTCCATTATAAAAGCTGGTGCGAAAACATGCCATGCCGCTCAACTAAAATTGTGACCAGGTTCCATGGAGATGGCATAGCTGAGATTGGAGTTGCTATGTGGAAAAGCTGGTTAAATGTCTCTTTAATGTGCAGCCCACCGGATAGTTTTCATTCAACTGGCTCTAAACTCTTTGAAATACCTTCCAAACAGAGCGAAGTGTTAAACTCGGGGTTTTCGATAATTACCAGGGATGAATCCTTCAGAAAAACACATTCTTGTTCTGTAACTTGGGTACTACATTAGTACACGAGGGGCACAAACTGGAGCTATGTTTGCTCTTTCCAGTCAGAAGAATTTCAAAACTATTATGTTGAGATTCATGTGTGTATCTGTTGGACCAGAAGCACCTGTAGGATTTATTTTATCAATGTTTTTTTTTCCATCAACCAACATTGCAGAATAATCTCTGAAGCTAAGGAGCGTTTTGAAATTCAGGCACAAACGACTGCTTATTTGAGGATGAGGTGAGGTAAATTACCGTTCAGATCTTTTTACATTTATGAACGTGGGTCACTGTTATAAGGTGCCGATGCTTTAAGGGATAAATGAGGTGTGATAACAGTAATGTTTGACACGTTGCTTCTAGATGTGGAAACAAAGGTTGGGTAAAAGCTTCAAGCGGTAGTTTCTTCTAACACTCTGATCGAGAGTGTGATGGACCGTGCACAGCCACCTCTCAAGCTGATGAGGATGATAATAATAATACGACTTGTTGTTTTCTCAGGCTCCTCGTCCTTCCACCGGTCCCCACAAGCTGAGGGAGTGCCTGCCCCTCATCATCTTCCTGAGGAACCGCCTCAAGTACGCCCTGACTGGGGATGAGGTGAAGAAGATCTGCATGCAGAGGTTCATCAAGATCGACGGCAAGGTCCGCACCGACATCACCTATCCTGCTGGATTCATGGGTGAGTAGACTTCTTTACGGTTTCCAGCGCAGCTTAAATGTGCTTGAGGATTTGTCTTTCAAAGTTGAGTAGTAGGAGTATTCACAAATCCTGTGTTTGGCTCCTCGCTATGAGTTTACAGGTAGATCCTGACATTGATGTTGAATCTGTAGGATTAAACTTCTACAACAATGCTTCTGTCAGTCCCTGGCAGGCACACGGAGCAATGATGAATATTTGGTTTTGATCAGAAACCAGCTGAAACTACACAACCAATTCCTCTAAGAAGTTCTGAGCTCCAACCACAACATTTAGGTATTTCTAACTCATTGTCAGTTTAGAGGCAAGTAAAGATTCGTCTCGCAGTCGGGGCGAGCCGCGTGGAGCGGGAGTTGCTTTATTCCCAAAAGTGACTTTGAGATTAAGTTGCTTCTAATTTGGTAGACTAAATTTGAGACTTTGTTTGAGGAAAGGGTCTCCTCCAACCACTATATGTCAGTTGGGACGTCAGCTGTCACTTTAGGTGAGTGCTTTCGAGATCAGGCTCAGTCTTCCTTATTAGACGTCTGTTTCTTCAGTCGTCAGATCTGACACTTTCCTGTGGAAGGTCAAGCGTTTACATTTTCAGTGCTCTTTGGATTTGTGGTGGAATTTGTCAAGGGGGAAGAAATGCCGGTTTGGACAAGGGAGGGGTGGATTGCAGCCGGTCACTTGGGTAGAGTGATGGAGAGGAACAAGTCAGTTTGATTAGAAATGTTTTGTTTCGTTTTTTTGATTGGATGTATCTTGGAAGAGGACTAGTGATCACTGGACACATTTTGCCCAAACCACAGAACAGATGGGGCAACGTGAGCTTGTCCCGCTTAGTTAGATGAGAAATCCTGAGAGTTTGGGAACAAAACCAACATCTCCTTCGCTGTCAGGCCGTCTCAGTCGTCAGTGCTGTTACTTACAAAGTGGAGAGAATTTGAAGGACGAACAACTTGCTTCTCATTAGATGTTTGTGTATATTGTACGGTTTGTCCTCATTTTGTTGTTGTTGTAGTACTTCCTACTAACAAACATGCAGTTTCTGCTTCGCCATGTTCCTTTGGTGTAAAAATGTTTTGCTTACTGGCACAATAGTCTGTTCAGCCCTTCAAATTGAATTAACAGTGTTGTATGAAGAATCTCACTCCATCGGCTTTACTCAACTTTTGTGTAGTAATGGGTTTTTTTTCTTTGAGTTTTTCAACATATTTTTAACAATGGCAACAAAATGAGTGTTGCAGAGCGAGCAGTAGGACTTCTTAACAGAGGAGTTGTCTGTTTTCAGACCTGTCACCCTTTCAGTTTTCTTTTCACCTTGACGCCGGCCAACAGCCTCATATGGAGAGGTGGCTTTTTAATTTCCAAGTCCAGGGAAAGCCTCATCCGCCTGATGACGGCGGCCTATTTATATACGTTGACACTAAAGTATCGGTCACTGTGGGCCAGCAGCAGCAGCAGAGGAGGAGGGATTTTTACTAAAACAGTTTCTGTTGCAATAATATCAATACCTGCTCTTTAAGACTCCTTTTCGTCTTGGAATTATCATGAAATACCTAAATGTTAATGTTGGTTAATCTAATTTCTCAAATTAAATTATTTTGACTAAATTGAATATTTCAGGTAACCGAAATGAATCACACTGGCATTTCCAGGGTTTCCACTGTGTTTCATTAGATGGTGCAGACATTGTCATACTGACCCCCTACCTGACCTGTTGAAGCCACTGAATGAGCCTGGCACCTGAACATCTGGCGAGTGCAGACCCTCACAAGCATGTGACATTATGCTCTTGGCTTCGTCTGGTTTATAGTCTTAGTTTTATTCCAAGGTGGTAAATTGGTAGCTGGAAGGGAATCCACAGATCGTTAGGAGTAAAGATGTGGTTGGTTGGATTAAAAAGTAAGACTCCAACTCGGACTCGAATTCATGATTCTTTTCATATTCACTGACTTCTGTACAATCCAGAAGGTGTTAAACTCCAGTATAAGTACCCCTTATACGCTAAATAAAAACATGATTTGGATGCTAAGAATGTTTTCTGTTCACCCAGATGTGATCAGCATCGAGAAGACCGGTGAGCACTTCCGTCTGATCTACGATGTGAAGGGACGTTTCACCGTCCACCGCATCACGGCTGAGGAGGCCAAGGTAAGACATGGGGGGGGGTTGTTTTTTAAACCTCTTTTAGCCTGAGGTTCTGCATCCTTCCATCCTAAATTTTGAGTATTGACTACTCCTGGATGTTATTTGATAATGCCCTAAGTCAAGTACCACCATTAAAATAAGAAGATATCTATCAGAGTGTTGAGGGAAAAGGGAAGGATTAGTGGCAAACGGTGAATGTTGGCGCTCATTCGGATACAAACGGACAGTGTTGGTATTAGCGGGTTCTCGCTTCAGGAGTCAGGGCCTACGTTTGTTAGACTGGCTGAGTTTTGAGATTTGACCCGATTGTTTGCTGGTTTAACGGGTCTAATCGGCATGTGAGATGGGATTTAAGGATTTAGTTTTTGCTCCTCGCCAAATTTGAAGATCAGCTGTGTTTCAAACTGGTTTAATCTCCAAAACCTTGGTCAAACCTGGTTAAAAGCCTCTGCTGTGAGACGAATCTCAGCAGCAGACTGGAGAGGCAGAGTCGGTGACGGCTGACTTCGAGATGAAAGACTCAAATTTTTGACACTTGCAGTTTCATTTTGTAGCGAGACGTTCTCTATAAAATTTGATTCCCATCTCAGACTTGGACTGCCGGTTGTTGCACTCTGTGATGCCGTCTTTACCTGTTGCACTTTTCCTAACTCATCTCTTCCTCCTCTGCAGTACAAGCTGTGCAAGGTGAAGAAGATCATGATTGGCACCAAGGGAATCCCCCACCTGGTGACCCACGACGCCCGCACCATCCGCTACCCAGACCCCCTCATTAAGGTCAACGACACGATCCGCATCGACCTGGACACCGGCAAGATTACAGATTTCATCAAGTTCGATACCGGTAGGTTCCTCTCACTGCTGCAGCTGCTGGTTCTTTCAAGATAAAGAACCGGCCTTTTATGTATCTGAATACTTTTGATGAAGAAAAATCCTCTGACCAGAATGTGTGTGTGTTTTCTCTCGACCCTCCGCTCCCTCCAGGTAACCTGTGCATGGTGACTGGCGGTGCTAACTTGGGGCGTATTGGTGTGATCACCAACAGGGAGCGGCACCCTGGTTCTTTCGACGTGGTGCACGTCAAGGACAGCACCGGGAACAACTTCGCTACCAGGCTCTCCAACATCTTTGTCATTGGCAAGGTGAGGACACGTGGACATATTCTGACCATCTCTGTCCTGTTTTAAGGTCCACAGCAGTCCCTGAAGAGCAGTCAGTGGAAGCCGCTGCTGCATCTGAGAACTTAAATGCACGTGAAGATGTGTCAGGATTGCAGGACAATTCACCCTAAACAGAATCTTTTATTGTCCCAGTTGAGACAGAATTCAGATGACTTTGGAGCAATGATGATGATTTTGGTTTTGATCAGCAATGAAAATACACTACCAATTCCTCTAAGAAGTTCTGAGCTCCTTGAGTAGAAAGTCTTGCAACTACAAAGTTTTCAGGTCTTCGGAAATTCAACTTTTTAAAGCTTTTTTTTTCCAAGCACACGTCACTTTTCATACAAACCTTTGCGGTTGTGAAATTTAAAGGAACAAAAGATGGAAATTAGCTTTAACTTTGCTATAATACAGCAAATGGCAACATTTATGCTTAATAAAGTACACAGTCCCTTAGAAATGAATGAAAAATGAAAGCTGACTGCTTCAAGCCATGAAGCCTAATTTCATAAAAACTAAGCGTGCTGTGAGAAAGTTGTTTACTCAAGAAATCATGACAAATTTAAGTAGACTACAAAATGCCAACACACACACAGTGAAATATGCCATAAAAAACAATGTTGGAAGTTCTACTTGGGCCTGACAGAAGTAACACAAAGCAAATGCTCCTCATACTCTGGAAGGCAACCAATGTCCACAAGACTGAATGCATTGCCCAAAAATGATGAAAGCGCACTGCTTCAAGTACAAAAGTTAATATACCTTTTATTGTAATGGCTACACGATTAAGCACCCGGCCAATGTGCTTTGACCGCACCCTGGTCTTTGTCAGGGTAAAAAAAACATACTAAAATGTTTTCAATGTTTCTTGCAAAGGGAGTAGCTACTTTTGTTTTTTTCTTTCTAGGGAAGGAAAAAATCAATCAAAACACAAAATAATTTGCAGTTCAGTGTGACCTGTGTTCTGTATTCTCCCAAGATTGGTCCTTCTTATAGAGTTCAGTACATGTGCATCTACACAAAAGTCCCTCTCAGTGAAACTGTCCGTTTTTTGTTTTTTTTCTGCCAACTTTGGCAAACGCTCATAACTCGCAGAAAGACGAGGTAGCTATCCAGCGACATCCTGTGAAAAAGCTTTATAAATTGTTCCGTCCCATCAAATCAAACAGGTTTAATGATCACGAGGACCTGGTCTTGGAGACTGTCGGCAGTAAAACGTTCTCTCTGCAGCGGCACGGTCGTCTTTCTGCTGCCTGACACTTATTCGACGGCCTCAGACTCTTTTCTTCACCTTGACGGCTCGGTTCAGAACTGTTGGCCGTCAAGTGTTGAGCTTCCTATTTTATAAATGCTATTTAACTGACTGCGTGTCGGTATGTCATTCTGTCGGCCACAAGAGAACTAAAAGCGTGTCTCGCCGTTGTCCCTCGCCACTCTGTTGAAATTCTTGCGGCACATGTTTTTAATGGCTGCGACTGAGGTCCTAATGTAAACGAACTTCATATGGGAAAGCTTATTCGGTTCTTTTTCAGTGTCTGTGGAAAACAACAAACTGGACACTTTAAGGGACGTCTCTTCTAAATGAATGTTTGCCAGATTTGAAAAGAAACCAGGGCAACTGTGAATATGGGCATTAATGAATATATACAATAATACAACTTAATTTCTAGGTTAATTTGGGGCAGCAGCTAACAATTTATATTGACTCTTCTTATTTAAAATGTCTGAAAACAGTCATGGTGGTGCCTTCAATTCCATGTTTTATCTATTTCAGTCCACAACTCAAACATATTCAGTTTAATATTACATCCAATAAAGAGAAGCAGTAAATCTTCATATTTGTGAAGATACGGTCAGAATATTTGGCCTTTTTGCTTGAAAAATTAAACAACTCAGTTCTCAACAGCGCCGGTTTAACATCAGTTAATAAAGCTGATATCTACATGTCCCATCCATGCGAATTCTCTAAACACATTGTACACATTGGGAAGACGTTGTTGTGGAGCGTCTGTCGAGTCATTACCTGGTTCCGACGTCGAGAAGCAAACCACACAGAAAGACAGTGTCCCAGAGTCTACCTGTTTGCCACCTGCATGAACTGTCCCCCTTTCATCAACAGTAACAAATTACTTTTTTCTCTCTGTCTCCAGGGCAACAAGCCATGGGTGTCCCTGCCCAGAGGAAAGGGAATCCGTCTGACCATCGCCGAGGAGAGAGACAAGAGGCTGGCCGCCAAGCAGGGCAGCAGCTAAACTGGCCCCAGCAGCACAGCCTGACCCCTGGTTTTCAAATAAACTGTTATTTACAAAACACTTGGCTTGTTTTAATGTTTCATTTTTATTTATTACTAGTTTGTAACAAGGCTTCCTGCTTATAGAGCTAGAAGTGCATGGGAACCTGACCCAGGTCCAAGGGCTACCTGCAAGTCCTGGAGAAGTTGTGATGCCTCCAGAGACCCTTTTTCACAGTGGACATTTCGACGTGTCAAAGCAGGGGAAGCCCTGGTGGAGTTGATATCGTCTATGCCCGCTGACGTGGCCTACTAGGACATTTAATCTTCGTTACTGTTATTTACACCTGTGCTTTGACAAGTCAGAATGTCTGCTGTGGAAAGCGTCTATTCAGGTTAACTTGGAAATTCTGTCGAGTCATCTGAAAAAGATCCACTGTTGTCAAATGGTCGTCGTTGATCTAAAGAGTTCTTTCCAGAATGGCGCAGCGCGGCCGAACTACACAGTGGTTTAAAATGAATTGAAGAGACGATGTGTTGAAACAGTCCGAGGAGGAGGTGGTCATGACCTCCTCGACTCTGAGGAAGGGAGGTCAGGGCTGCTGGCACTTCACTGAAGGCGGGGTTTGTTTTCCAAAGTTAACCTGTTTCTAAACAGCTGACAAGACCGTTGCTCCCGTGTCCTGCGACGCCACAATAAGTGAAACCTTCCTACCCTTTGAACCAGATGTAGATAATTAATTAAAAACCTTAATTTTTGAGACACAGCTTCTGCTTCTCTGAGGAGACTTGAAAGGAAGCTTTTAAATGCGAAGAGACGGCATTATCGTGAATAAGTGATTTTTCTTTTTAAAATTTATTTATTTTTGCTTTGATCTTCCTGGTTTCATGTGCTCTTTTTCCAATTTTTCTTGTTCTAAGTGACAAACCTGTTGAACTGTCCCTTTTTTTTTTAAATTCCACGTAGGGACTACTTTTGCATGAGATCTCTGACTGGTAATAACCTGCAACTAAACCTCTATATTTTTGTAACAAACAATCCCTCCATCTTTCCCCCTCGAGGCAGCCCATCCTCCCTTCTGTCTAATCCCTCCATCCTCTTTCCATCCCATCATGCACACATCCGTCTGTTTATGCTCCTAATCCCTCTGCTCCCTCCTTTCTTCTTTCCTTTTTCCAGTCTCGTCCTGTTTGTGCCCCCCTCCCCCCTTTTTTTCTTGCCTTCAATCCTTTCTGTTGCACTATTTCTCTCTTTCTTTCTCCCTCTATCCTTTTTTGTTGTTGCATCCAGCCTTTCCTACTTGTTTCCTAGATCCCTTCCTCCCTTCCCAAAATAGTTTTTTCTTCTTTTTCTCTCCTCTCAATACTTCTTACCTCACCCCTTGTTTCCCATAGATTCCATCCTTAACCGGTCTTAGCCATCTTTCTTTCTCCTCCATCCATTTTTTTGCAACCATTCCTCCATAATCTATCTTCTTCTTTCCCCAGATGCATCCTCCCGCCACCCTTTCTGGCCTCCTTCCGTCTTTCCTTCCTTTCATTGATTCCTACTATCCTCCCCTAAATAGTTTTCTATGTTTTCGTCCCCTCGCTCAGTTCCTCCTGCTTCCATCTCTCCCTTTTCCGATCTTTCCATAGTTTCCCTTCCTACATTTTCCAAGATCCCTCCTTACCTCATCCTTCCTCACCTCCTTCCTTCCTCAAATTGATTCCTACCATCCTTCCCTAAATATTTTTTTTACCCTTTTCTCCCCTACGGTCAATCCTTCCTACATCTCCCCATTTTTCCTGCTTCATCCTTCCTCTTTCTCCCTCCATCTTTCTTTGCATCTCTCCCTTCATGATTTTACTCCCTTCCTCTTCCTAGATTCCTCCTCCCGTCAACCATCTGAATCCTTTCTACCTCCTCCTGTTTTCTGTAATTACATCCTTTCTCTTTTAATATTTCTTTCTTCTTTTCTCCCTCCATCCTTCTTTGCATCTATCCTTTCCTACTTTTGCTCCCTTTCTTTTCCCCTAGATCCCTCCTCCTTTCAGCCCCATATACCTCCTTCCTTAGCTACATTGATTCCATCTTCCTTCCTTTCTTTTTCTTTTCCCTCCTACCTCCCTCATTTTTTCTCTCTTCCCGCCTTTCATCCTCCCCTAAATAGCGCCCTCCATCCATCTTTACATCGATCCCTGCCCAAGCTTCCCTGTCCTCACTCACTTTTCCTTTCCCTTCTTCTGTAAATAGTTGCCATCTTTACCCCCCATCCCATCCCATCTCCTTCTTTCCCTGCATGGATTTCTACCTCTTTCCTCTCGTCCCTCCATCTTTGCCTCCATCCCTCCATCTCTCTGTGTTCTGACTTCAGTACCAGTCCATATGGTGACTGCTGGGATACAGCCTGCTCTGCGCTGCAGAAACCTGGCCTGGCGCACGCCACCTCACTGTGTGTTTACGTGCGTGTGTGGGTGGGTGTGTGTGTGTGTGTGTGTGTGACGTATTCTGCTCAGGCCCTCAGACTCACCTGTCAGTGTGTGTTTGTGAGGGAAAGAGCAAGAGATCACTGCTGCCCTTCTCCCCCGTGACTTCCATTTCCAACCCGCCTCTCCAACACGTGATTCATACCATAACAACACACACAGCAGGAGTGTGTGTGAGTGTGTGGGCGGATATTACTAATGTTGTGGGGACATAAATCGGTTTACACAGTCACATTGTGAGGACTTGCCTTCCTTATGGGGACAAAATGCAAGTCCCCATAACGTAAATCGTTACATTTTAGGATGAAATACTTGGTTTACGGTTAGAGTAAGGGCAAGGTTAGGTTTAGGCTAGCGTGAGGGTTAGGTTTGATCTAGTAGTGGTTATGGTTAGGGTTAGGGTAAGTCTCCAGGGAATGAATGTAAGTCAATGTAATGTCCCCGAAAGTGATGGAAACACAACGTCTGTGTGTGTGTGTGCGCGCGCACGGCTCGCTCCCATGCCCGTCTGCTCTCTGACACTCTCCGTGCAGTACAGTAATCCATCGTTTTTGGCAGCGAGCAGTAAGGACAGTGTGTAAGGACAGTGAATCCGGTGTGTTTTGGAAAGAGGAAAATCAAGTCGAGCATTAAATATCAGTAAAACACAGTTGCTAAAAGGTCTGGTCACTTTTCACGCTCTTGAGTTTGCCGCTAACCTTAGCAGCACTGTTGCATGAGTTGAGACCGGAAAATACATAGTTTGGATGGACGAAAAATTATAGGTGAAAAGAGTTTCACCACTTGTTGATGAAACAAAAAATTGCCCTGAGGGCGGCGCTATAGAGAAAATACCACGTTGTCACCTAAATCAAGAGGTTATTCTGAATGCCAGTGTTGAAT
>CM022475.1:16191857-16209357 GCA_011952105.1 Coreoperca whiteheadi
AGCGTCTACATCAGAGAGAGCTTCTACGTCAGGGAGTCATCTACGTCAGGGAGAGCGTCTACGTCAGGGAGAGAGTCTACGTCAGGGAGAGCGTCTACATCAGAGAGAGCGTCTACGTCAGGGAGTCATCTACGTCAGGGAGAGCATCTACGTCAGGGAGAGCGTCTACATCAGAGAGAGCGTCTACGTCAGGGAGTCATATACGTCAGGGAGAGCGTCTACATCAGGGAGTCCTCTACGTCAGGGAGAGCATCTACGTCAGGGAGAGCATCTACATCAGGGAGTCATCTACGTCAGGGAGAGCATCTACGTCAGGGAGAGCGTCTACATCAGGGAGTCATCTACGTCAGGGAGAGCGTCTACGTCAGGGAGAGCATCTACGTCAGGGAGTCATCTTCGTCAGGGAGTCATCTACATCAGGGAGTCCTCTACATCAGGGAGTGAGTCTACGTCAGGGAGTGCGCCTACGTCAGGGAGTGCACCTACGTCAGGGAGTCATCTACGTCAGGGAGAGCGTCTACATCAGGGAGTCCTCAACATCAGGGAGAGCGTCTACATCAGGGAGTCATCTACGTCAGGGAGAGCGTCTACGTCAGGGAGTGCGCCTACGTCAGGGAGTGCGCCTATGTCAGGGAGTGCGTCTACGTCAGGGAGTGCATCTACGTCAGGGAGAGCATCTACATCAGGGAGAGCATCTACGTCAGGGAGTGCGCCTAGGTCAGGGAGTGCGTCTACGTCAGGGAGAGCATCTACGTCAGGGAGTCATCTACGTCAGGGAGTGCATCTACGTCAGGACAAATATAGGTAAGAGAAGCAATAGGGAGTCCTACAACTGTTAACATAGTAACATTTGCGAATATGGGTCGATCCCCCCCAAAGAAACAAAACAAAACAAATTTCATCAGAGTGTCCCGGTTTTTCACAAATCAAAGGTGGCCACCCCAGTTCAGTTAGCATGCTACAACGCCAACATTTAGCTTGTAATGTATATTACAATTTAAGTCTTGTTTGTTTTATGTCAATTTTTTTTATCTCAGTAATAATCACGTTGCACACACTGGGTTAATTGCAAAGATCTAGAAACACTTTGAATTGCTAAAATAAAGTGTCACAGAAAGAAACAGGAACAATCAAAAGGAGAAAACGAAGGAAAACAGTAACATTACAATGCAAACTTTTCGTTGTAAACATCCATTATAGTTTACAGACCATTTTCGTACTGATAATGATATCACAACTGATAGAAACATAGCCAGAGCTATGAAACGGTGTATCTGTGTATCTGGTACAAATTGAAAACAGATCATTTGAATCCACCGGTGTGATGATGAACTTTGACCTTGGCACGACTCGAGGCCGCAGCGTAAACAGATCTGTGGATGAGGTAATGCAACGAACTGAAACGACACATTTGTAATACTTTTAGAGTTTGTGGTTTACTAACAAATCAAAAGTGGCAGCGTTGTCCCCGTTTTCATTGGCCTGGGACCAGTCCTCGTGAACAAATAAGTGCACGCCCGCGCACACACATGCACACACGCGTGCATGTGCGAACACGTTTGAAATATGAGACTTGCCAGACGCATGCTTTGCTCTGGTCCTGCTCTGCATCCCCTTGTGAGCAGAGCAACAATCACATTTGATTCACACACACACACACACACACACACACACACATTGCACAGGCACACAGAGGCTTTGAAGTGCATTTGGCTGGATTTTGAGAAAAGAAATGTGAGCTGCCGGGGAACTATGGAGGAAAACATCCACTCAAAGAGCTGAAAACTAATATGTTGAATTATCTTAGAGGATTAAACAGAGCAGGAAGGCTGCACAGGCTGACATTAAAACAGAGATAACATTCAATCGCTGTAAATGTAGCTATGTAAACATTTATTGCGGTTCTGCACAATTTCTAGCATCCCACAAGAGGCTTATCATCAGGTTGTGCAGCCTAAAGGTTTACTGTAACAGTCCCACATTAGTGTCTGGAGAGGGTCAAACTGCTCTTGAGTTGCAAATAGACTTTTTGAAGATTCAAGAGAGAAACAGAGTGTTGAAAATGTATTTTTTGTCCTTCAGTTAGCAGAGCATCAGCGGGACTCTCGGAAACTTCGGCTCGGTGCTCAGCATGTGACGTCAAGGTCGTGCATCTTAAGTCAGGGGTGGGGTTAAGATTGAAACGTCCCTGTTTCACGCGCGCTGCCAGTATCTTGCGGTGTGACATCCTTGTAATTGTATCCTGGTTGCGGACTTCCATCAGAGCCGATTAGAACACAAATATGAATATCTAGATGTAAATAATATATATGGCCCATACATGCTTAAGTAAAACAATGCCATACCTTCATTAAAAAGCATTGGCAGGTAGGTTATAGGTACTGCTTGGGCCCATAAAACTGTTAATTTAGGACGCTGTGTTACAATTGTCGATGTCATGATTGTTAAATACATTTTAATCTCAATTAAGCCTTTACGTGGTTTTCAACCTTCTTGGCTTTTAAGCCCTTAAATGTAAGTAACATTTACCTTCTTCACAAGTTAGTATGTTTTAGTATTTGTGGAGAATTCCTGTGGACACAGTTCAACCAAAAAGTCATTTAGTTCCCTTCTCAGATGGTTTAATTTGAAGGATTTTCAGAGGCCCAAAGAGGTAAACGTATCCAGAATTTCACAAGAGTACACTAAATATTTCGTGGGTTCTTTTGGTATTGCTTTATTCATTTTTGTGGCCCCTCAGATTGATCTTGGGACCCTCTGGGGAAGATTGGTAACCACTGAAATAAAGTACTCATCACCTGGACAAAGTAGTGGACAACGTAATGGAGGTACATTTGGAGTGTGCTCCCTGTGTGAGTACAGAAAGTGGGCTGAGCTGCTGAAACAATGAACTCAGTCATCTGAGGAGGAGAAAGGGAGGGAGGAGGGAGAGCGAGTGGGTGAGGACAGCTGTTTCTAATCCATTGCGTCCATGTGATTGACTGACTGTCAGCTGATTGGCTCATTGACAGTCGAGGTCGCTGGCCGAAGGCGGGCTTTTGACAACTATTTCAACCCTTCGGGTTTGATTTGATGACGAGCTCGTCAGTTAACGGACTGAGGGACATGTCGGTTGTCATGGCAACCGATGGACGCAGTGACAATACTGAGACGCTGAGTGGGACGCCATGGTAACTGCACGGATGATGTAATGTGGCCGCTCCCATCCGCTTCTTCTCTCTTTCTCCAGTCTCTTGCACATGGCAGTTTATATCAGCACACACACACAAATAAACCCTCTCTTCTGTCTCTCATAAGTTTCTCTTGTTGATGTTTTCAATTGTGTCAATAAAAGGCAGTTTATGTTGAAATTCCTTCTCTCGCTCTCGATCCCCCTCTCCATGAGACAGACACAGACTGCATGAACAAAAACATTTAGGTAGGCCAAGTTCACATCTGGGAGGGGTTTCTGACGGGGGCCCAGGGGGCGCTCTGAGGACCAGATGTGCTTTTTTTTTTGGGGAGGAGGGAGAAGGGAGGAGGGTCACGTTCACGAGCCTCCAGAAGAGGAACGGGGAGTTTTCACAAGGCTCGGGAGAAAGTGGAGAGGCCCGGAGAGTGTTGTAGAGAAGTGCGCTGAAACGTCACTGTGCAGTAAACTCGCTTCAAGCTGCAGGCGGAGATCTGTGCAGCTGGAAGGGTTCACTGCAGAACAGTAGAGTACGTTCTTTAGCTGACGAATAGAGGGCCGATAGTTGTCACAAAAGGATTAAAACGAGGAAACTGAATCAAATTATGCGAGGATTTAAGTTCTTTGAGAAAATGATCATTCTGGTACAGACTGGATTTTCCATATTACACGTTGTGTAAAATAACTTTTTTCAAAATTATAAATAAATACCCACAGTAGGCTGATAAAGGGAAAAAAAGACAGTTCTGCTACACATTTTCTATCGTCTCGAAAGTCCTCTCCAATCTTTTGGATGAACGATGAATCGTTTTCATCTTGTTAAATATTGGGTGTAGTTTTACGTCGTCAGGACTCAGACAGTTTGAGAAGGGGAAAATCACTCTGAAAAACAGCTCAAAGACCATGTTGAGCACTTCCTAGATCAACGTTACAAACAACCAGCAGTCAGAGGGACAAAGGTCAGGGCTTTTAAAAACTCCTGCTTGTGCAAAACACACAGAACAAACGAGAGAGAAGGTTGAGGGTGATATTAATTGCAGCAGGTGGTTCTATTCCTACTTAATATCTGATGCATTGTTCTTAGGAGACATTAGTTTTAATCCCTAAACCTAACCAAAGCTTAACCACAGCAGTGGTTTTCTTAAAGGCCCCCGGCCAATTATGACGTCTTGCCAGATCAGAAAACAGTCATTTGTTTTCAAATTTTATTTTGTGAATTTCTTTAAAAAACAAAAAACAAAAGGGACAACAAGTGGCACGACCAGCTGATGTTTTAGGCCACTGTTTTCAGCTGACTGGTTTAAGGTGACTTTAATATGTAGTGGATGGTACATGATATCGCACTAAAGTACCGAGGCTAAAGCTGCACGCCAAAACGTCCCGGATACAGGATCTGCTGTAGCGATCGGGGTTGGAGCCGCGGTTTCGAGGTCCCGCCCACACACACCCGGGCGACTCGTGCCGTGACACCCCCCCCCCTTTTATAGCATCAAATAACTAATAAAAGACAAACTTCTGAAACCAACTAAACACACATCGGTGCGATAAGAACTACCTAGACCGACACGAACCATCTTTGGGAAAAGTGTATTTGTCGTGTACTTTAGTTTTTTAGTTTGGCTCGTGTCCCATCCGCTAACATGGAGGGGGCGGGGTTTGGTCTGATTGTATGACATAAGAAAACATAAGAAAAAATATTGTGTGTAACCACAAAATAATGTAGTTAGTGATATGCTGCTTGGCTTTGACAGTAACGCTGCGTTAACATTTCTACTGAAGATGGTATGCTAGTCAGCTGGATAGGCTAATCTTTGTAGCTTACTTTGGAGCAGTAAAACACAGGTTAACCCATTCCTTACTCTTTTTTTCCTGTTTTTTGGAAAGGCAAAGAAACACCCTCCAAACATACCTGCCCAGCACTTGACAGACCTGCTGTGCCTAGTTACGGTTGCTAGGCTATGATTGGACAGTCGCTGTTTGGGCCAGGGGCCAAATGGTGGAACTTTTAAAATGCTAAAACAAAGGGAGTGGGATGTGTCACTTTTACAGATTTCATGGAAATCATTCAGTATCTGCAATATGTTTATCGAAAGGTTACAAAAAAACATGGCAACAAACAGATCAATGGAATTGGTAAATACGTCTGATTTTAAAAGTGCATGAAAACAGAAAAGGGTCTTCTCAGCATTGATGCACAGATATCACATTAGACTGACAGTCAAACAAACTTAATGGACAAAAAAAAAAACCCCAGAAGTAAATCAAAGCTCAGTCATAGCCACAATCATGAAATTAGTCAGAGTTAGTATGAGATTCTCCAAATCTCATTTTGGAATTCATGCGGCGTTTCTCGTGAGAGGAGGTGAACGGAGGACAGATCATAATTGTAAAGATTTACAGCAGAGGATGTTAGGCAGCTGGCCGGGGGAAACGGTTGTGAGGCAAGAGGAATACAACGGCTCCAGCGAGGGAGGATAGAGCGTCTCCACCCTTCTCCTCCTCGGAGTCCGGGGGGCCTCGTCGTCGCGCCCGACAGGCTCCTGCAGGGACGTGACGTCTTAAAGAGATACACTCCGACCACGGTCCGTTGCGTCCGCTTTCCCTTCCCTGTGCACTTGCCGTCACTTTGCGGGGGAGGAAAAAGAATCCACTCGGGGAACTTAATGGTAATGTCGGTTGACCAGAGAGATTTGGCTCGGGGCAGGGATGTGTTCAGAGGCTACGAAGAAAGCAGGAAACACGAATATACGAGGTGTGCAGTGACATCTAATCATAATCTCGTGTAATGTAATGTGTCTGGTGAGTGCCAGTGGTGTTTCTGAACTTGATTACAAGACTGCTTGACATTAGCTAAGTGACTCGCTTGTTATCTGCTTATCCAGGCTTGAAGGTGTCGAGACGAGCGGGCTCTGGTCTCAGCCTTGAATTTGAACTGAAACTTGTGCACATTTTTAGTATTGGTATTAGTAGTTTTACTAACCGATGCCTGCAGACACCACTAATACAGCTTCGACCAAGCTCCAGTGACTTGAGCACAATGGGCATTTTAAAGAAATAAAAGGTCAAGACTCCATCACATTAACTTTTGTAATTTTAATCTTATATTCTCTGCAGATGCAAAATAGACTCTTGGCTAACAAAAAAATAAATAAAAATCACTGTATTTCTGTTAAAGTGGTGAATAAATGGGACAGCTGTGAGGAACCAAACACGTGTAGCACACTTTAGGTTTTAAAACAGTTTTAATGTCATCAGTGTTTTTTTTTTTTTAAAAAAAAGGGTAGACACAAGAAGCTTCAGCCTGCAACTTTTTGTTCTGCAGAAACTAGATTTTAATATCAAGTCCAACTCAAAAGAGAAGTGCAATATCAGTGTTCTGTATTCTTCCATGTGCTGGCTCCTGTTTTCAGCGTGTATGTGCTGTTTATTCACCATCTCTTCACAGTCGCAGTGTGCAGGAAGGATTCATGTTAGACATAGTTCATTTCAAGCAGGGGTTTGGTGTGGTCTGAAGGTCAGGGAGGGATTACTGCCTTTGCCTTCAGTGCCGCAACAGGAATACGATTTATAACGGCCTCTTATCCTGCGTCATCTTAGCAGTGTGTAATGTATATTCATGCACTGCTGTCCCCATCTGGAGGTATGAGTGGAGGCCTGGACCTGTATTCAGTTTATAGGGTAAAGGGGGGGGGCTACAGTGCTCCATGTTGTCTCAGACTCAGGAATTTCTGTCCCGCTTCCAGACCCAGTTGTTTAAATCGACCAAATTTTTAACACCATGAAGCCTCTGCTGACATGTTTGGTAGTGTTTTTAAGCTCTCTCTCTTTCTTTCTATGCCTTGTTTGGATGCATGACACAACATAAAAACCATGCCCATTGCATAGCGAGCAGACGTGAAAAACTGTTGATTAATCAACAACAGAGATAAGTCAAACGGACGATAGACTACACGGGCCGAAGGCATGTGGACACCCAAGCACTACCCGTGTGTGATTGCTGAACGTCTCATTAAATAAAGCATGGGAATTTATCTGAAGCCATAACAGCCTGCATCCACTCCTCTGGTTTCAGGCTTTCCACCTGGTGTCGGAACCTGGCTGCAGGGATTCGCTCCCGTTCGGACACGAGAGAATCAGTGAGGTCCAACGCTGATGCTGGGTGATAAGGGCCGGCTCGCAGTTCATCCCAACGGTGCAGCATGGGGTTGAGGTAAGGGCCCTGTGCAGGCCAGTCAAGTTCTACCATTTCTTTATGGGCCTGGCTTTGTGCACGGGGTGGGGGGGGGCATTGTCATGTTGAAACAGGAGAGGAGGTTGGGGAAAGCGAGACGCGCACCAACATCGAAAATATCATTGCATGCTGCAGCACTAACATTTCCTTTGTTATTTGGAACTGAGAGGCCCAAACCATGAAACAACAGCCCGAGTCCAAAGGTCCACAGAAGTATTTGGACAGCTCATTTTTTTCCTTACTGACACACGCGCACGCGAACACGCCCACGTGGGCGCGCGCAGTCACGCGCAGTGGTGCATGAAGGACTCCTGAGGAGTTGATCCATCCCACGTCCCACTCCACCTTCTCCTTCTCCTCTTCCCATTCTTCCTCCTCTTCACCTCCTCGTCTTTCTTCCTCCTCTTCACCTCCTCCGCCTCTCCTCTTCTTCCCTTCCTCCTCCAGACAGGTCTCCTTCTCGGGGAAACACCAGACTGTTGCGCCCCGTGTCGCCGCGTCAAGCCGGAAGCAATAAGATCGGATGACGGGATAGTTAGCTTCAAAATAAAAGCACGTATAGAGGGGAAAAAAACAAAAAACAAACAAGGAACAAAATTACTCCAAGAAATGTAACCAAAAACACTTTTGCAACATTAATTATGTGAAACCGAGAGGTGTAAGAGCTAAGAAAATGTCAGGTCTGCCCATGTGAGTGGGCGGAATCATGTTAATACTTAAAAATACCACTAAACTTCACCTGTTACAAGAAACGTTGAGTAAAACTATTTAAGTTATTTTTCGTGTAATAAACGGTTTCCTCTAACTAAGGCCACAGTGGTTCCACTGACATAAAGTTTCACTCCAGTCTTATATTTTCTGTTAGCTTAAATGACAGTGAATGTATACTTTAATAGCTACTATTAACTACAGAGCTAATCTTCAAATTATTCTTTGAGATTTATATGGTTTGGATTACTGGGGAGGGGAATAGAAATAACGAGAACAAAAAAAATAATAATTCGGGCTTTGATTTTGATAGGTTTAACCGGATTTTTTTTGTGTTGGACTCTGGCTAACTTGACACCAGTCTTCGCAGCAGCTGAGTCTCTCCTCTCCACCGGAAAAAAAAAAGGAGAAAAGCTCACTCGCGGTGAAAACAATGAGGGCGCACGACGCGCAACTCGCTCCAAGCGTCTCCAGCGGCAGCGGAGTTTTTCCTCCCGGAGGATTCGTAGCATGCGTCTGTGCGCCAACCGGAGGGAGAAGGACCACAGGAATATAACTTGACTATCTGCGGAGTTTGTTGTTATTTTTTGGAGGGGCAGAAATGCCTTTTTGCAAACGGACGGTACTTCCGAAAGATGTGTGCAAGCCCGACGGCAGGAGGCTGCGGGAGGCGCGTACGCAGCAGCAGCAGCAGGCGGAGGTTTTCGCGGACTTGGTGGACGTGTGCGGCTTCACCCTGTGCTCGGTGCTGCGGCAGCTCTCGGATCTGTCCCGGCACTCGGTGAGCATCCTGGAGGAGCTGGAGGGAGAGCTGGTGTCCATCTGCCACCGGTCCGGCGCGCTGGAGGGCAGAGTGGTCCGGCTGCAGAGGCACGTCGCAGAGCTGGTCAGGAAGCCGCCACCGAGAAGTAAGAGGAAATTAAAAAAACAAAAAACAAAAAGCATTTCATAAAAATAAAATAAAATAAACACACAGACACACCTGGAGTCACTTTACAGAGCTGTAAGTTGCACAAGGAGAGCTGAACCAGCTTTTTAGTCTGGTGGAGTCAAAGTCAGCGTGTCAAACTTTGGGATATCAAACCCAATCCATGCGTTTTTCTGGAGACATTTGTGGCTTATTAGGGAGTCTTCATGAGTGCAAACAGTGAGAGGTCATCACTGCACTGTGCGTTCTCCAGTTTAAGATTTATTTAGGGTGTAAGTAAGCCAGAGGTTTATTATTGGAGGGTTTGTTATTGTCAGCTGGCACAGAGGTGTCCTGCGTTCAGTTGCTGCTGGAAATATCAGGAACTTTACGCGTGAACACTTAAAATGATCCCAAAAAGTGACTGAATTCTGCTGGGAAAAGGGGGAATTGTAATATTTAACATGAACTAATTGGCAATATGTGACTTCCAAGGGGGTGGAGACCATGTGAGAATGTCAATAACTGATGTAAGAATGAGTCATTGTTGGTCATTTGTTTCTGTTTGGCAGTTTCAAACAAACCAGCTGGAACAGCAGGAAGGGTGATACGCCTTAGAAAGGCGTACAACTTTTTCTGACCACTTGACCTCTTGTGACAGCGACTTTTGCGGCTTTGCTCCTCAGGTTTACAAGATGCTCCTGAAGGCAGCACGTTGTGGGTGTGGAGAGTGAACTCGGTGTGAAAGCAGAGACGTCATGCATGTTTTAGAGTTCTGTCCCTGTCACCTCCTTCGCCGCTCCAACGCCTGCTTTTTCGATTTGACTTCCTTTTGGACTTTATTGTCCAATTTGGGAAGTTGAAGGGAGTGGCAGCAAGTCAACGCACCTGAGTTTGGATTCGAGATGATGCTCGTGTCACTCACGTGGACGTTAAAGACCCCCTCCCGCTCAAAAATATGTTGTGCTTGTTGTTACTTCGTTTGGATGTTTGAGTGATGTATGTGCAGAGTTTGACGCTGGAAGGCTGTTTTCACATTCATCTGCTGAAGGAGGAAAGTTTCTCTGCGCTCACTTTAAATCTGAGTTCAAGACGTGGACATATGAGATGATTTTGTAACATCACGGCTTGTGTGGGAGCCAATCGTGGCTCAGTAGGAAACCTACACAAGTGTGATGTGGGAACTTGAAACCTCCAGTGCGCAAACACTGAGAATTGGCTTTTCAGGGAAGTAGGAAACATCTTGTGTTCAGCTGTGAAACCTTTTGAAATGAACAATAGTTTCTGGATTTTTCATGAGGTAATTGAACCGTTTTGTAGAAGAACCACATCAGACACAAATTATTATCTAAAGCAGAGTATTTTCAAATGTCTTTGAACATGTTAGCAGCAGATTCTGCTGACTTTAAGAGTCATTTTCAGGGACATTTCAGGACTCAAAATCGTCCTGTTTTTGGGTAAGAAATGTCTGTTAGCCATACACAACAGACACTTTTGGATTTGGAGTAGAGACTGTATTGTCTGTAGTTTTTAAGTCAGGAAATGATCTTGAAATCACTTTTAAAACTACGGATTTTCAGGATTTGTTACCTTCAGGTGTTCATATTTAGCATTTTTGCACATTTGAATGAATAGTTCTTTTTGTTTTCAAACCCAATTGCCTCATGTGGGACAAACATCTGTAGAAATCAATTTTATTCAACTGTTGATCCTTAAATGTAGAAGTCAGTGCACTGGCCTAGAATACTAGAATTTTAGGCATTACTAGGGTTTCCAACCGTGCCGTAAAATACAGAATCATCCCGTGATTAGAAACTAAAAGACGTGTTCCGTATTGAACCGATACGGGACGCACCTTTTCGTTCCGTATTTTTAAATCAATTCAGCGCGAGTCTGTGGGAGAGAAATATTACAGGTTGGACTGTTAGAACAGGGCAATTTGTATGAGATAACGGAAACCCTCCTGCTCCGTTGGCCCTCAGCCTGTACGTCATGTTGTTCCACCACCCAAACAGAAGCCGGGGAGGCGCGTCGAAACAGCTGTTTGCGGCGCTCTGTCTCTCTCCCCCTCACCCTTCTGTCGGTACCTTTACAATAGATTGCCTTTTCCAACCATGCCAAATTTACCTTAAGACACTCTACGTTTTATAAAACATATAAAAGAAGCATGTTAACTATGTGAGTGCCCTTTGTACATCAACAGGGAACGAAACGGTCGGATTTGTGAATGAAGCTTGGTGAGTCAGCAGAAAACAGAACTCTTCCCGTTTACATTCATCGCGAGTTTACATTCATCTTTCATCCCACGCTGGATCATCATCTTAGGTCGGTTTCTCATAATGAATCCCCTCCCGACGTTCCGTATTTCCATTTCCGCATTACGGTTTATTTCAATCAAATTTAGCAAAAACAATCCCATTTTTTAAAAGTTCTTACTGTTTAAAAGGCTTATGCGGCGTGCCTACACAGGAAGCGTTTCAGTTGCATTTTTCAGCCGTCCGTCTCGCGAGTCTGATTTGTAACAGTTACTTCCTAGGCTGCTCGCACACACGCAAATGACAGCTAATTGGTTTTAACTTACAACTAAGACAAAGGCAACACCAGACACATTATGTTGAAGCGGCAGATTTAGCGCCTGATTAATAACGGTTTGATATAAACACGTTTTTACGCTTCAAGTCTATTTTCGTCTGTTTTATGTGTGTAACTACAGTGATTGTGTGTTGGGCTCTGAGCGATGCCAAAACCTGGGTGACCTACACTCAGTGCTGCGCCTGAACGCGTCCTGTGTAGACACAGATGGAGCACTGAAGCTGGTGCTCGCGCTGCGCCTCCTGTGTAGACACGGCGTTAGTTGTACTTATCCTCCCAATCCTAAAGAGCTTCCTTTTCCAGAGAAACTTCCACTGAATCAGAAACTTGTGACAGACTGACAGGCTGGCTGGTTGGGTTGGTTTCACACCTGTGGCTTTCCGTGCGCAGGCCGCCGTGTAGTCGACAGTAGAGTCATTGTTTCAGACACATCTGCGTCTACCTGAGTTAGTTCCCATGCAGGTAAGATGCAGCCCAGATGCATGATGGGAGATTTGCACCGTGGCCGCCAGCCTACTTCACTCTGCAAACTTTGCACAGACCTGTCGCGGGGAGTTTTCTCCTTGTTTGCGTTACAGCTCAGAAGTGAGCAAATGAATGTGGCAAGCCGACTGCGAACAAGAGTTTATGAGGCTGTCGGCAGTGTGTGTGTGTGTGTGTGTGAGAGAGAGAGAAAGCACGTACAGTATGATAAGAGAAAGTCCCTCTAAACACAGACCAGATGTAGAGCTGGAAAGACGAGAGGAAGAAAGATAAAACAAAACGCAGCTCGCCTTTTAGTTTACTTTACCGAGAGGAAGTCACCCGTGTGTTAGCCTGAGTGTGCGTGTGTGTGCGAGTGTGAAAGAGAGAGTGTTCATGTGTTCATCCGTGTGAGATGCACAGATGCTCACTCTTCTTCTCTCTCCTCTCTAAATCCTGTGTGGGTTCTCGCTGGATCACTAACATGTGGGCAGGAGCACACGGCGAAACAATCAATAGAGCCGGCCCGGGCCTTCGTCTCTCATCATACTCATCCTCTCTCCACCGCCTCTTTCTTTCCCTCTTACTGTCTCGGCAAAGATGGAAAACACTGATCTAACTTTCCCCAAAAGAATAACAAGGTATACATTTGGGTTTTCCTCCTTTTGCTTATTTGAAAAGCTCACGTTTTTTTTAGTGTTTTCAACCACTTTCCTCTCAAATCCAGTTTCCACGCGGCGATCCCTGCCGCTTTACTCAACCTTAAGGCGTCTGACAGCCTCCCATTTATAAATATTTAAAATTTGACACGATGTAATATTTGATAGCATGTTTCTGATGAATAGAATGAGGAACTGAAAGGTGTAATGTTGCATACTGGCAACACACCACATGAGTCAACGTGCTACGTGCGCACCGTGGAAGTCAACCGGCGTCCTGTCCTCAACCGCCTCGGCCGGAGAAGGAGCCTAAGCGTGCTCCATGGGCCCGAAAACGTGGAAGTGCTCGGAAACCTCAATGTTTTTGTGCGTATTCGCCTAGCGAGCAACTTCTGTAGGCACGAATGGGGCGCCATCTTGGAGCAGTTTGTCATAAAGAGTGAGACACCTGGAAATGAAGATAGTTTCATATAAGTATGTTTGAAAAAACTTATTGAATGAAGAGACATATGTTTGTTCAAATAGTTTCCACCTAATACATGTTTATCTATTTCTTTTATTTGTATTTTATAAAATTTTGGGATTGATGGGTTAGAGGACCCCAGTCTTCCAAAAGTAGGGCAAAATACCCGCCAAAAAAACCTTTCAAATCCTCATTTTCTCTTCTTCTTTGGTGCCAAGTGAATAAAAAAAAATCCTTTTGAACCTTGTGTTCAGGGACGTTTCTGTAGCTGGTGCTTTCTTTTTATCTACTCATGCTAATAACGGATCCTTCTAGAGAGTTGCAGCGTTGCATTGCTTCTGTCGTGCCGCGCGACTATCACAGTGTAAAAGCCAGCGGGCAGTGCGTGCTTAGAGCAAGTCCTCCAAACCAAATGACATAAAATGTTTTGTGATTTCCTTTTTAAAAACACCTCATATGAGAAATTATCCCATCTGACGCCTCCATCTGACGCTGGTCAACATCGTTTGTCAGTGCTTCTCGAAACCGTAACAGATGACGAGAGAAAGTCACATTCCCCCCCCACCCCCCCACCGGCCATAAAAAAAGTGAGAGAGTTGCATAAGGCCGCGCTGAAACACATGTTCCAGGCCTGGATGAGAGGATTTTTTCCACCCGTGCTTGTTCAGGAGCCGGATCTCCCGAGCTGCTTCCAGGGCCCCGACACGGTGAAGCGCCGGAGGGATCGGAGCTGGCTTCCTTCACCCGGGGGGGGGCAGAGGGGAAGAGTCGCACCGATACAGAGGAACAGGATGTCTGTTGTCCCTTTGCAGGGCTTGATAGCATGAGAGTGTGTGCGTGTCCAATTTCCACTGGAAGTTGTCACTCAGAAGGACCTGAACTTGAGGAGTTTGTCCTCTGCGACACCTCCTCCTGTAGCTTTCTGTTTCTCACACGGGGCGTATTTCCTGCTATTTTCTGTCGGCTGCCGTTGACCCGGAGTGTGACAGGAGCATCCCAAGTATGTGTGTGGGAACCAGTTTAGTTTCGTGTTTTCCTTTGGTGCCTTTTTCCAACTTAATTCTCCGGGAAACCACATTCTTCCTTTGACCCAAAACTGATTTTGGAGGCTGATTTTGGTGACGTTTTGTGGCAACAGAGTGCTCCGTGCTTGGCCCGACGGCCCCAGCTTGTTTTAATCAAACAGGGAAGAAGGCTGCTCTCACCTCTGGACAACTCCCAATCAATGCTCTCACAGCAGGTGTTTCCCTTCAGCTGTCCAAGGCAACGCACCTGCTACGACATGGCCTTAAGTGCAACATGTTTCTGGCCCAAGAGAGCTGTCCTTTTCTGCTTTAATATTGGCTGCACGACTGTGTGAAAATATCAGTATTATGCAATACTTCACTAACCCAAATCACAATGTAGGTGCATTATTTTTTAAAGGAGGAAAGTATAGAGTATATAGTAACACATTTCAGAAGCTGGATACAGCATTATTTATTTATTTTTGACTATCAAACTAGTTGTCATTCAGTTTAGCATTGTAAGCATTCAAACGGGTCACTTGAGGCATTTGAAACCCAACCGGACAGCTATGTTCAACAATTGTGGGTTTAAGATGAAGACACATCTGGAGTAAATCCGTTTGAGCCGCAAATTAACACCTTTGCTTTAAGTTTAGTCACTGGCGTGAGAAAACGTGCACGTCAGCTGGTTGTTTTGGCCTTAAATGTGAAACTTTTGGTTTGGAGAGCTTCTTGTGTAGGGCTTTCAGTTTTCATCAACATTCATCAATCATACACACAATCATCCATCATTTCATCTGTGAGTTGGCGCGGGGGGCGGCAAACCTCCACGCCAGCTTCAACTCCCGTGGACCAGAATGCAATGCAGCTTAAAGAAAAATAAAACTCAAATCACTTATTCTGTCGTCACCTGAATCAAAGGTTATCCTGGAGGTTGTCTGAAGGCATTCTGGGAAATAGAAGAAAGCATGTTTGAAGAAGTAAAGTCGAGCACTCCTGCCGCCTGTTGCACCACCTATGTGTAAATTCCCGTGGAGCGAGTTGCACCACACAAGACACAGTTTATTGTTTACACCTTCCCTGAAAGTGTAAGTCATTCCGTATTAACTGTTCTCAAAGTAGAACAGCTGGAAACGACTGCTGATAGAGAGGAGATGAAACATTTCTTTGCTATTTAAATCATCCCTTTTGACGTCCATGATGACGCTGACCTGCACCCTCGGCTGTACAGTTGCTGATATGTGGAATTGATGGCGGCACAAGTGTGATTTTATGCTGCGTTCACTTGACATGGGAATTGCTGCTGGCACCACTGTTATTGGTATCGTTTATGATGCCTTTAGTAAAACAAAAGTTCAGCAGAAGCGGTTGATAAATGGTTGCTGAATTATTAATGAGGCAACGGCCCTACACGTGTTGCGTCACATGTTAGCAAATGTTATGTTGTCTTAGTAACGCAGTATTGTAGGCCCCTGAAAGAGGAACTTCACCAGTTTTACGCAACAGTTTGCAGGTGTCGGGCAGTGCTACTGCATATGTAACAAACGTTGCATAAAGTCTTTTGTGGCTCCAGAGGGAGCTGTGTGAAGTCCGATAAAGTGATGTTACTTGAGTCAGCGTCAGTTGGGACTACAAGTTTTGAAAATGGAAAACAAATCTGCGGGTGTGGAGTTAGAAAGAAGTGAGTTACGGTGAGGTACGCGACCTCCGTAGCTCTCTCCCCATCTCTGCTTAAGGTTAGCGGCTCGAGGCTACATTAGCCACTGCTAGCATACCACAGCTGAATCTCTGCCCCGAACTGTCGGCGGTCGAATTGCATTGTGGGTAATGTAGGCGCCAGGTCTTGACAAGGAAGAAGAATTTGTAGAATAAGAAAAGTCGATATCTCTGTTTCTGCTGCATCGATTTTGATCTTTTTTCCCTCCAACTGTCCTTCTGGAACCCTGCAATGTTATAGGACTCAAATGCTAAATGCTAAATTTTACCTGAATGTTGCACAGGATGAAACTCTCTGCGGCAACATTCTGATATGGACTTAGTGTAAAAGTAGAGATGGTGCAGCTGCCCATGAAGTGGTGAGTTTAGTGTGAAATGAACGCGCTACATCGCAGCACAAAGTGTTGTCTTTACACTCCAAATTAAGACCAAACTTACAATGGCTGCTGAAATGCATGGAACAGCACACACTTATATATGAGTATGTGTTTTGTCCTTCCTACAGTATAATGCAGTGAAGGTTTCACTCTAAACTACAGATTTTCTTCCCCATCCTGCTATAACTCCCCTCTTTTTCTCTTTCTAATTCCCCTCCTCCCTCGTTCCCACGGGTGGACATCAACCACATGACTCACTATCCCTCGCTGTTGGCCCCTCTGTAATTCCCCTTCTCTACTTTTCTTACTTCTTTTCCTATCCTCCTCTTCATCGTCCAGCACTTCTCAGCATGCAAACAGTGACATGCAGGAGGCAAACAAATGCTTCTAAAAACAGCTTTTGAAGTTTTGAGTTTGTTTTTATGTTTTTTTAGAGATGCTTTCAGGTTCTGACCCGACAAAACGATGCATTCAGTGGCGATGGATGACTCTGGACATCTTAGCTTTCATTTTGGAGATGTTCTGTAATCCCACTGGTTGTCAGGCCACGGACTCGGCATCTTTTCAGGGTCAAAATGTTCCCTTCACCTCCCCCGCCCCCACCTTCTATCTTCCTACAGGCAGTGATTCAGAGGGCAGCAGCAGCACAGAAAACTTCCCGCCACCACTCCAACACGCTGCAGGAGAAAGGCTGTTATGTCTTTAATCATTTGATTTCGTTTTTAGTTAAATGCGATGTTCAGAGCTGCCAAATCGCCAGAAGTGCAGATTTTTTAGCGGAGTTATTCTCATCTCCCTGAAACAAGAAGGCTGTAGGAAGTTCTTTTGGACGCTCAGTATTTCTGTGCATTTCTTTTCCTCTGTCAGCTGTATTCTCGGTTCACGCCGAAGCAGTTGGACCAGGAATGGATTTTTGTTTAATTTTACCTTCGTCTTAACTTTCCTGCCTAAATATTTGGCTCACTTTTTGTGAATTCCGTGAAACCATAGCAGAACATGTTTTGAGTAAGGTGGTTCTGTATTCTCGACTGCTTGCTTAAAGGATAATAAGATTCATTTATTTTGAAATATGCAGTAATAGACTGAGCAAGAAAATAACCCAAAGACATCACAGAAGGTGCGTTTCCATCCACCTGTTTTCATGTGCATTTTTTAATTTGCGCATTAAAAAAACCTGAGTTGAAACACAGAAAATTCAACTCAGCTTGG
>CM022475.1:16213081-16240044 GCA_011952105.1 Coreoperca whiteheadi
GTGTTTGAACAACGCCCCCCCCCCCCCGAAACAGTCAGTCAAATGTCAGCATTGGTCAAACACCAAAAATGACCTATGTGTATTTTCTCCCGGCAAGCCACCACGTGTGGTTGTGTGAATAATGTCCACTGTCATTAGCAAAGGTAGAAGTATTGTGACATACTCTAAATATTATTTAGAGTTTACAACAGTGACCGATCGTCGTCCTGGGTATAGGTGAGTTTACAGACTGCATCACGTGTGCGTGCGTTCGCAGTGCGAGCAGCCTTTCTCAACATGTTTCTGCGCAGAGCCCTTCTCTCAGGGCTGTAATGGGCAAAAGGCCGGCTGTCAACATCAACACGCTTAACGTCGGCCAAGGCATGCTGTAATAGTGGACGCAATCACTTCCAGATGACGGGCAGAGCGGAGTGTGTGTGTGTGTGTGTGTGAGAGTGCGAGTGTGTAGGAGGATGTGGGGCTTGAATTAGAGAGAAGACGAGGGGGAATATAACTTCATTGTGGAGGGAGTTACCTGGTTTACATGCAGGAAGGAGGAGAGCGTAAGAGGGATTGTAAGTGCATATGTGTGTGTGTGTGCTTGTTTTCAAGTTTTTTTTACCATTAACGGCATGGTAGGAAAGGACACAAACAAGGAAAGGAGACAAGGAGACAGTCCTGGCTAAGAAAGCAGGAGAACGACTGGTGTAACATAAATTGTTTCTCCGCAGGGTTGAGGAAATCACACGCTCTTACCTCCTGAAAAGTTGACATTTTGGGGGAACAAAGTGTTTGCTGAACACTGGTGTTTTGTTCATCAAAATGTGAACTTTTTCATAGATTTGTAGAATTTTAAAGATGCACGTTTGCGCCAAATGAAGACAAATGCTCTTATGCTTTTTGATTTTGGTAACCCCCTAACAGTGCAAAACATCTGATGGTGTGAATTTTTAATTTTATTTTGACCCTTACAAAATAAATCCCACTTGAAATGGATGTATTGACGAACACAAATGTATGATAAAGTGCAAACTAACAAGATGCCATTTAATTAAAACAAACAAAACACCTGAGCCGCCAACCAACCCTATTTATTAGGAATGTAGTCTGGCGGTGGGCCGCTGCACGTTCAGGGCATTTGAGCTCAACAGCGACGTCATCTGACTGAGCTCAAAAAATAGAGGTTTTAAAATAACTAAAGAAGTGAGTTTAGGAGTTCAGCTTTTGGTTTGTCGGATCAGGGAGTTTAGAGGGAAAGGGGCCTGGCTGTATTCAGCGCTGTCGGGGGGGGACTCAAGTATTTATTGGCAGGGCGGTGTGGCGAGGAGGCTGGGCGGGTGAGCTTTATTAGAGGAAGGATACAACAACAGAACACACAGTTCTGACACCGAACACATGGCTCTGGACACCCTGACGAGTGTGTGTGCGTGTGTGTGTGTGTGTGTGTGTGTGTGTGTGTGTGTGTGTGTGTGTGTGTCCATGCCTCCTGCTACCAGCCCCGCTACCTGGCAGCCACGAGGCTCTGTGGTTTCTACACGGTGTGAATAAACAGTGTGTGTGTGTGTTAGTGTGTGTGTGTGTTTGTAAACAACTCGCAGACCTGCTATGTCGTGTACTCACAGCCCGTTTAGCTTGTGTTGTTTGGTGTCATTTGTGAGTCGCAGCCCGGTGGATCCCCGTTTAGCTTCATTATTCGGTCTGACATTGTGGCCACGTTAGAAAGACTCTGCGTGAGTGTGGCCGTTACTTTGCGTTATTCGGAGTCTGTGTTGTATCTGCCCCGTCGACGCTGCAGTAGTATCAGTTATCTTAATGTTGATCACGATGGCTGGAGAAAAATATGACAATTAAGGAGCTTTGGTTTCCGTTGTCAAATTGCAACCACTTTATAATCTGTACAAGCTTCAGGTCTGTTGACTGCTGCCTTTAGAAAGATGTTATGGGGCTAGGTGGGAACCAGTGTCTGTTTTTGATGTTATATTATGTATTTACTATGTTTGGTTTCGAGATGCAGTGTTTTAGTGCTGTTAAAGCTTTTATGTTACAACCTGCACAGCCCGTCGATCCTTTCCATGCTTGTCTTTTTCTGTTTCTGTTTTTTAGCCTCTGGCACAGGAAGATGACTTAAGGGTGTACTGCGTACAAATCACTGATTGGTTGATTGTTTCTCCACCCGGGGGAAACGGCCATTAATGAACACCAGAACTTTGAATCCCTCCAGAAAGTGGACATGTGGACAACGATTAAGAGGCCTGGAGGTTTTGTCCTGCAACAAGAGAGAAATATTCTCCTATCAAACTTTTGTAATTCAAAGTAATTATTATAAATGTTTTTTTTGGTTTTTTTAAAGCAACGTTTGTTTGCCAAAGAGTCATTAGTTCCTTACATGATGCACAAACATCTGCCTTCTCTGCTCCACACGTCTCCTCTGACAGCCTGACAGCGGAGAGGCGGGGTTTCTATGGTTACGGGGACTCACACATCCGCCTGCATCCATGCAGCGTTTTCGGATGCTGTTTTCCAACCATCGTTGAATATTTTATCAGCAGGCTTTTGCACTGTAATTGTATTTTATGAGCTCAGGTTGGTTTAAAACTAGTGTTCCTTAGTCGCCTGTGCAGCTCATTAGTCCATATTTGTGTGTCGTGTTTGTCTGTGTGTGTGTGTGTGTGTGTGTGTGTGTGTGTGTGTGCGTGCGTGTTGCTGCATGTCCTCTATCTGCCCTCTGACTTCATTAGTGCCCGGTGTGAAGCAGGCACTCTGCCCTGTCACACACTCACACAGCTTATTTACTTGTTTCATTACACTGCAGACACTCCTGCCTGAGTGTCAACAACTCGGCGCTCAAGTGCTGCTGATCATATGGTGGAAAATTTCTCTTGAATTCCATTTAAATTTTGCGACGCTATTTTCTTTACTTTGGGTGCAGTTTAACCCTCTCGGCTTTTTAATGAAGCCCTCTCTACAGATAATGTTAGAAAACAAGGCATATATGTATGTGAGAGACGAGACCCGGCACTTTTGGCTGACTCTGAGCAGCATGCATGGGGATACATTTCAACGTTATACGTGAATATATTTCTCTCCTTTTCCCCGATGGGCTGAATAGGTCGCTAAATTTGTCGCTAGTGGCTTTTTAGAAATAAAGTCGCTAAGAGGGTCTGAAAAATCGCTAAATCGAGCAAGAAAGTCACCAAGTATAACACTGTAAGGCGTGGTGGAGCTGCCAGACGGCGAGAGGACGGAAGCGGCTCGACCAGAAATGACAGAAAAACGTGTCTCAGAATAGTTTTTTTAAACGTCGTTTGCCGACTGGTTCGCCCTTGGACACATTCTGTAATCTACCGTTTGTAACGCTACTACCACAACTTGAATTTGGCCAGAATACTTCAGATTGTTGCCCACATAAGTTACCTGTGCTTTGCATTGGGTACTGCCACCCCCTAATGAAGCCAGTACTAACAAGAATGTGAGGAAAAATGAAAACTGTGGCAAAAATGTTCCCACTGACACAGATTCATGATGCCAAAACCTAAACAAAACAAATAAATAAATAAAACACCAAACACCTGAAGTGAACTCTATCACCAGATGTAAGCTGCTACTTGTATGAGGGAAACCGCAAAAATAAGAGTCACCCTGCTACGACGTCACCCATGTCAACAAGGTGCACGTCAGGTCCAGGTGACCTGATGATGGTTGTTTTTTTTTTCTTCCAAATCAGTCTGAGTAACAAACGTTTGTTGAAAACCTGTCTGATCGTATGACCGTTACTTTCGGATTTTCACCTCAGCTATTAACCAGAACGATTATTATTACTGATGGAAAGGATGGACAACATTGTGAATAAAAGACCCGAGTTGTAATAGGCTGGAGTTATCCTTAAAAAAAAAACTGCACTTCAGGTGTACGGTCATGACTTTAAATGATGAACGTAAATCAACAGCGATCTCGACAGTCCGGAAGTCTGGTCAATTTTGATTGCTAATCAAGCTAAGAAAAGAAAGCGAGTCCGTAAATATGATTACAACAAGTAAGAGTTGCATAAACACACACATTAGGCAGGACTAGAACTTACTAAGTAAAATGAAAGTATCTGACAAAAGCTCTCGATGACAGGATTAAATCTAAATACTGAATTTACTTTATACAACATAAAATCAATGATGTTTGTGTTGTTAGAGGAGTCAGGAGTGCACGTAGGGGGGTGTGTGTGTGTGTGTGTGTGTGTGTGTTTAGCATCTGTTGCTTTGTGCATTGCTTCTTGTTTGTGTGTGTATTTATCTCTGCTGGTGTGTGTGTGTGTGTGTGTGTGTGTGGGCAGGGCTGACGCAGCAGAACTAACTGCAGTGTGGTGAGTGAGAGAGGCGAGGCCCACACACACACACACACGTATACCCATATACACAGATATATTTCTACTAATTTTCAGCAAAGTTAATGCTGCACAAATATAACATTCGGCCTTTAACGTGACATTTGAAATCACATGATGCCTGCAGATACACACACGCACACACACACAGACACACTCATCCGTGTACTTCTATCTTTGTGAGGACCGTCATTACCCCTTACCCTAATCTTAACCATCACAACTAAATGCCTAACCCTAAGCATAACCTTATCCTATTTCTAACCTGACCCTTAAATCCAAGTCTCAACCTTCAAACAGCCCTTTGAAGTTGTGAGGACCGGCCAAAATGTCCTCACTTTCTGAAAATGTCTGTAGGTAAAACACACACACGCGCGCGCACACACACACACACACACACACACACACACACACACGGTTTGGATAATCATGTGACCTGTTACTGTTGCAAGTTCTGTTGCTAGAAAGGGACCTCGTGAGAGAGCGGGTTTAGAGTGAGAGTGAGGGAGAGAAAGTGTAATCAAATAGGGTGAGGATGCAGAGAGAGGGAGAGAAATCAGGAGCGAGGGGGAGGAGAACAGGAGTGACGCAAGAGGACGAACAAGTGGACAGATAGACGGACAGATAGGAGGAGAGTGTAAAGTCAAAGTAGCAGAGTAGGAGATAGATAGATAGAGGGGAAGGAGGGATGCGTTGGAAAAGGAGGCGACTGCCAGCGCAGGGGAGGACAGGAGATGATGAGGATGAGGAGAAGAGCTCAGACACCTCCTTCAGAGTGCATTTCTTCAAAGGTAGAGTGTGTGTGTGTGTGTGTGTGTGTGTGTGTGTGTGTGTGTGTGTGTGTGTTGTCTGTGTGTGTTTGTTGTCTGTGCCTTCTTGTTTTGCCGCATTTGTGTGTTGTCAAGTGACCAGTTAGCTCATCAATATGTTGCCGCCTCTGTGTGTGTGTGTGTGTGTGTGTGTGTGTGTGTGTGTGTGTGTGTGTGTGTGTGTGTGTGTGGAGGGAATCCTTAAGAGGAAAGCCGCAGAGCACCGTCCTCCCAAATTTGAAATCTTTTAAAACTTTTATTTAAAAACAGGATCTGTAGCATTTATTGAATGTTAAACTAAAGTGTAGTATGACGATGGCAAACAAATATGGGCGTGTTGAAGATGTTGGTGAGCTTCTGTCTCACACTTGTGCTGTTGAGGGTTGAGCGTCGTACGTTGAAGCTGCAACGTGACTGTCCGTATCGAAGTCCGTACAATGGCAAGTAGTTTCAAAAGGAGGCACCGAATGCGTGGTCAGATTTCAGATTATCAGTCTTGTTTACTTACTCTGCGAAAACACTGTGATATTTTCTGATTGAAATCACAATTTTGCAAATGTTAGGCTGTCATTTTTTTTTTTTCTCGTCTGGCTACTTCTGTTTAACTTACCGAAATCCAGGTGTTGTATCGGTACCAGTATTGCTTAAAGCTGCACTAATCAATATTTTTAGTTTAACAATATATCAAATGACTGTGTGTAATGTGAAAGGCGTTGCTCGTAGTGACAAACCCACAGAGGATTATCGCTACTGTTTTGATTCACTCTGCATGTTTCCAGCCGCAAAAGGGGCTCTTTTGGGCAAAAATAACCGTGATAAACCCACTGTATAGTACCTGACCGCACCAAACCTCAGAGTTTTTTTTGCCAAAAACAATTGCCCGGTGGTGCAGGAAATGAAGTCGATGAAGAGCGCTGAGACTGAAAGGTGTGGAAAAAGCCACCAGTAGGCAGCACAAACCAGATTATTAGACTGGTTGACGTCAAGCTGCCCGTATACTCCATCAGAACTGCCCGTCGGACGGTCGAAAAGCTGCCTTTACGAGAAACTCCAGCTGTGTTTGTTGTATAAATACTGCGACACCTTCCCGTCTTGTGGCATAAAGCAATGCACTGGTCCTCAAGAAATGCAACAACTACCTCAATTCTTGGCAAGAAACGTTCAAACACAACATCGCGCGTGCATTCATACCTGGGAGCCGCCCTGCGCCACGTTTATTACACAACGCTCGGAATGTGTTTGGTTCTGACATTTGTGGTTCTCCAGTGGTTTCTGTGGTGGGGAACTTCTACAAAAGTTGGACATCCGGACAGCTGTTAGAGAAATTAATCACTTGACGCAGCTGCACCTTCAGCGGCTAAACGTTGCGAGTCTAGACAGTTAGAAGTTGAACCCAAAGATGAAATGATGCAAGAAAATCCTGCAAGACTGGTAACGCTGTATGCTCCGCACGTGCAGCCAAGATAAACAGGCGCCTTTCATGTGTGCATGCTTGACTCATTCCAAACAAATGAGCTCAAAGGCAGTTGAAGAGGACTCGTGTTCGAACTGGGAACAAATCTATGTGGACACATAAGCCAAACCACAAGCCTCTGCTGATCTCTGCAGCCCACAGCGGTGACACAAACACACACACACACACACACACACAAATGCTGGTTTGAATCATTTTTCTATCAAACATCTGTTGTGCTTATTATTTAGCTATTTTCCCATCGACCAAGTGCATCGGTCGTCTCATTTTACTCGTGGTTTGTTGTGTGTGGTTGTGGTGAGACACACAGAACGTCCCCGTCCAGCTTGGATGCAGGAAATTGAATTAAAGCTAGTACATATGGCCTGGCAGCGATGCATTGATAATCTCCTGTCAGGTTTTTCAGCAACCCTCATCTTTCTTAACCAATCAGAGAAACTCAAAGTCAGGGGTTTGACCTCCAGGATGTCAGCTGGTTTCCTATTTTATTTCTCTAAGATATATGTTCTGTTTCACATAATATGTAATGTCAGACAAATGCTTTTGTTGTTGTTTTTCGTGTCTTAACCGTGTCATTTCAATAAAGGTGCCCTGTGGCGTTTACATTCACTCTTTCTCGCCCAAACACGATGCGTTTATCATTGAGATCTAGCAAACTCGTTCGATACATCTCCTTTTTTCATAAACCATTTTCAAAGCTGATTTTCGGAACCAGCATTGTCCAGACCCATGTTTGCTAGCAAGCAGTCCTCTTCTTTTCTGGCTTTCCTGGTGCATTGTTACGTTTCTCGGTGCCTCAGCGCCACAAATTGTTGATCAGTGGAATAGCTTGAAACTGTCAGCAGTCACTCGTGCAAACAAAATACAAACAAATTGGGGTAGCGCGCTGAAAAACGTTGCTCCATAGCGCTACCAGTAGGGACAAAAGTCAACATTTGACTTCAGTAAATGAGAAGAAAACAAACGTCTACTGTTAGCTGGTAGCTTGCTAGCTAGCATTAGCTCCATAAAACTGCCCATACCCGCTAGAGGTGGAAGTTTCAGAATAGTTTTGCTCAGTTCAATTGAAAGTTTTATTGTAGTTTGGGTTTGTTTCCAAGCGAAGCGATAGCGTCACCATTCGAAGAAAAACTAGTCGTATACAAGCACTCTTTATTAGGGTTGGGTACCGTTCACGTTTGAACTGATACCAGTCCCGGTACCTGGAGTTGGGTACCGGTAACTAACGGTACCTTTTCGAGTATGTATCTCTCGCATTTCAGTTGTAAAAAAAATAAGTCCAGTCTTCTCAATTTCAACATTTTTATATATATAGAACATTTTACCTCACTGCCTCACTTAAAGTTTAGTCATCCATGGAGAGTAAGTTAACTTCAGCTGCGGCTGCTGCGGGGCACTTGGCTTTCCCACCACCACGGTACCCTCTTCAGCTTTTAGATACATTTTGTGTTTGGGCAGGTGTTTCCTCAGGTTAGACGTGTTGCCCTGGCCTGTTATGAGTTGGATGAGGTAAGGAGGACCCAGATGCAGACAGTAACTGAGGAGTGGAGTCTTTATTGTCGTTTACCGTAAGGTAGACAGGCGAACTCGAAGAACAGGCAGGAAGACAGGAAACCAAGGTGCATGACAAAATCCACGGCGAGAAGAACGTAGGAGAGAAACCACAGGAGGGCAAACACATGGGAAGGCTAAACACACACAAGGCAAGCACAAACAATGATCCAACACTGAGACAGGGAAACACACGAACTAAATACTCTCAGGGGAGGTGAAGACAACGAGGCACAGGTGCAGGACAAACACAGGTGAACACAACCAGGGAATCAGGGACAGGAAGTAAGGTCGACCGAGACAGAGGGAAAACAGACATCTACCAAAATAAAACAGGAAATGACCAGACTGAAAAGCAACAACATGAACTGACGAAAGCCAGAATATACACAAGACACTAGGAGAACTAGGGCGACCTAGGAGCAATCAGAATTAAACAACACACACCCCCAAAACACAAACCATCAGACCCACAACATGACACTGGCCAGCTTGTGCAGAAAGTGTTTTCTGCCTCGAGTTTTGAAAAGTGCCCCTGACTCAGTAGCCCTATTTTTTTTTGACACAGAGATCCTTCAATACTGCCGTAAAGATGAGCCGTCATCACGCCTGCTTTGCTTGTTTTTTTTTTACACTGAACCAAACAACGCCAGCATAATGCCGCCCCAGCGTGTGATTTTTAGATAGCGGAAAGTGCCCCCTCACAGTAAGCGGAGCTGATCGTCATAGCGACGCTATTTCAGCAGTGTGTCAAACAACACACGGGAGCTTTACTTCCGAAAGTTAACCTTAACAGTAAACAGACGTATCACATCATGATTGTTTCTGCAGCTTTTGTGGTCTTTCAGTAAGATTTTAAACTGATGTCAGACGGGCATTGTTTCTGTTTAAAAGGTTTGTTTTGGAGCATTTTTAAAATTGAGACAATCGATAATTGATTAGATGAGATAATTGAAGGCTTTATTACATAGCCAGCTGCTGGAAGAGGGTTGGGTGGGAGGAGCACAGTAGTTTTTTCATATCTCTGGCTAGAGTTGTCTTGATTTTGCATGTCAAAGGTTCAATCTGATGTAAAGAGTCACTGTCTGTAGCACTCAAATCAAAGCATTAGTTGTTTGGGTAAAGGATTTGTCCTTCATAGATTCAAAAAATCAATGAATCTCTATTAAATCTAAATGACCATGACGTTTCCTGGGGAGATAAAAGTCCTGCTCTGCTGTGTGAAAGGGAAATACAGCAAGCTGGTGTTTTTCAATGCCAACCAGCCTTGGGCTGAAGCAGGGTCTGCTGTGCAACCCTGCTCACAAGGCAGGGCTGGACGGGGCACTCAGACAGACACTTTATAATGTATCTAGAAATGTTTTTTGTCCTGAAGGAAATTTACTGAAAGATCTTAAAGAAGAAGAAAAAAAAAAACGAAGGAGATGAGCCTGACTCATCAGCTCTTCACCGGTCTCTCTGTTGGATCTTTTGTATGTCTGACTGGAAAACATCCCAAAGAACCGTCTCTCAGGCTGACATTTAAATGTACCCAAAAGCATTAAATGAGCTTATTTGTCCGTGTCTTCTAAAAACTCTGTTGTTGGAGAGCCTGAATGGAGGAGGAAGCAGCATGCTCTCTCAGGATTTTTCGCCATTGTGCTTCTGTAAGGCCGAGTTTGACCCCAAACTGCCGACAAACGCAGTGGCTTTTAATAGGCTACGTTTTCACTTTTTCAACTCGCTGTTATGGCAGCATAAAAATTTCATGTCAGTAAGCTATGTTTATCAGAGAGGTACTGATTTTGCACAACGAACTAGGTAGCTGAACTACTGGACTTTAATTTTGGTGATATATTGTGGTGTTGAACTTGTTGGGAGTCGAAGTTGCTCACAATTTCAAGTCAACTTCAGCTCTCTGGCGCAAAGCCTTCTCAAATTATCCGCAGGCATCTTTTTGATTTACATCTGAACCAGCGTGCAAACGAGCAGGTGAGTTCATCTGCATGTTTAAATATAAGAACGTTGGCAGCACAGAAAACTGACAGTGAATAGGCTGATATACATAAGTGCCACAGCTGCTTGCACCGGTTATAGTTTTGCAACGTAAATAGGCAAAATAATACATTTAAATACATTTAATACACTCAAACTTTGCAGTTCATCTCCTGCTCTACATGTTTGAAAAGTCTCATTTATGCCTTTTAAAGTCCAATAAACATAAGTGAGTCCATATGTAAAACATTATGTGTACAGCTCCCCAGAATGTGGGGCTACTCTGTTTTGGAAGTACTGCACATGGCAGCGGAAGCCCACCAGAACTTTTTATTCCTCGCTCCTTGCTTTTTAAGAAGTTGTTTTGCAGTGTTGGCAAAGTGTTGTCAGTCGCTGTTACTTGAGGGGTTTCTGTTAAACTGAGCTACAGAACGTTAGCTTGTCCAAATCAAGATAACTTTTTAGCTCTGTTTGCCCCAGCAACTGCGGCAAACAATTAAAAACTGGTGTGTGGCGAAGCCTAGTTGGTAATCATATTAACATGGGGCGAGAGCGGTTCGCGTCTCAAGGCAGTGGAGCCAACAGCGTTTGATGCGTGTCGACGCACAGACGCCTTTTGTTTCCTATGTAAAGTCCCCCGCAGCGTCTGGATGCACACTAATTATCCAGAATAGCAGCAGTTTTATCACATTTTCCCCCCACAGATCAGCGTATCTCGGCTGACTTCTTCTGTCAGTATTAGGGGGCTGCCTGCCATCCTCAAGTGTAGCAGGGGGAAGAAAGCGTGTCAAGAAAGACGTACATGCTAAGCAGAGACAGCAAGCACTTGAAACCTTTATGCAGGCCAAAAGACAGACAAAATGATTAGGGCTGCAACTATCTTATGTCTTATCTTTTCGATGAATTGTTCATTCTAATAAAAGTAAGTTAATTGTGAAAAATACCCTCCTTAGCTTCCCAGAGCCCAAGGTGATGTCTTCCAATTTAAAAAGATATATTAGAATATAAGACTGCAAGTGTGCATGGGCTTGCCTGTCATCTTGCTTTGTAACCGCAATTGTCTGTTGTTTTTTAATGGAGCATGCTCACGTAAACTCTCTTAACCAGCTTGCATGACTAAAAGCAGCGAACGCCTGCATGATTTGGTTTTTTTTCACCAGGTTTAGCACCAAAAATTCAACTAAATAAAATTTTCTTCCCAAAATTCGTGACAATCAAATATACAAAAAGGACAGGGATATGAGGGTTGGCGGATCTGCATCGTTTGCTCACATATTTCACATTCTGATTCAAATGAAGCTTAGATAGCTGCTTTGTATTTGGCTGATTAAGCTGCTTTTTATGATGTAAAAACCTTGAAGCGTTAACATTCGTGCCACTAGTAAATCTACAGAGAAGGTTTCCTGACGTAGATTGTTGTGGCTTGCATTGGAAGCTCCTGTAAACTTTGCCGTGTCGTTGGTGTCGCGCGCGCACGCACGGCACGCTGGATAAAGGAAGTCCGATTGCCTTGTTATCACACACACTCAGCCTGGGGGGGTCTGGAGCTGGAGGCAGTGGAGTAGAAGCAAACAGGCCTGGCATTTAAACTTTTGGCAGAGTATTGTGGTAACAGAGAGTCACGTGTTACTTCCCTGATAGGACCAAACGGGGAAATAGAAGCTCCTGAAAGTCAGTTTTGAAGCTAAGTTTTGTGCACCTGTGCACGTAGGAGCACAGAAGACCTCCTCAAGTTTCTCTCCCTCCCTAATCCCTCATTAACTTCCCTCTTGTCATGTGACAGCAGTGGGGCTGCCGGTAGCTGGACCTCCTGGGACTCACTGACTTTACACTCAAACAGACACTCGCGTACACAACCGCCAATTAGCGCTGATTTGGACAGGATTCATCCACTAGGTTGGTTCTGACACAGACATAAAAGTTTATTCAGCCGTAAAAACATAAACCTCGCAGCAGATGGGAGATGAAAGAGAGATGCGATGGGATTCGCCACAAACAACACTTGTATTTAAGGTTTTCGAAAAACAATTTCATTGTATTAATTTATTGTCAGATCTTATAATAGTATCCATGGTCCAAAGTTTGAGTCAAAAACCGAAACATCACGTCGGGCTCTTGCAACTTTAATAGGTGTCAGTTTTTGATAATATTTGTAATTGTTTTAATTAGTGTGTCATGTCTGTGTGATGATTGTTTCGTGTGATTGAATTCCTTTGCCTGGAATCCTGTAAATAAACGTAATTTGTTTTCACGTTTCTATTGCAAAACAGGCTGAGCTCCACGAGCCCTCCTGAATAAATCGAAGAAATAACACGTAAAGCCACTGTGCGTAGAAAATTTCCGACTTTGGTGTCCCCCAGTGGAAATATCAATCGTATGCTATATTATGTTGTTTGAAAAGTTAGGGGTGATTTTGAGTTTTCCTATGTGCAATTTCATAAAGCCTCTCCACAATTTAATTACAATTTGCACAAGCCTAAAAAAGATGTTGGTGTATGAACATCTCAACCTACAGTAAAGAACTGATGTGCAGTTTCGGCCTCACGCGACCGTACACATAGAAGAATGATCTTAGGCACTGAGGGGTTTGCAGATTTTACATTTCGGAAAGACATTACCTGTTCAGCGACTTCACCGCCCTCTTCTCAGAAGCACATTAACAACTTTTCAAACCTACTGTACAGGAGGGAACTTTTTTCATCCTCAAATTAGAGATATCAGCTGGAATATCGCTTAAAATGCCTTGCTCGAGGGCACCTCGATGACCATTTCTGAGATAGGAGACAGCATCTTTCCCCATTCACATTCCCCACTTGTGTTTTCCCAGCTGGTGTGGGGCTCAAACCGGCAACCCCCCCCCCCCCCCGAATGCTGCGTCTCCCCTCCAGCCTGCAGGCAGCTGCTGGCCCAGATAGCGACAGTCTCGTCTTCAGTTAGATGTTCAGCAGAGGGAGAAACACACTTTGTGTTAATTAAAGTGTTTCCCTCAGCTGGGTTTCACTCGATTCAGCACATTTAGTTAATTTCAGCGCGTCTTCCACCGGCCTCCCATTCACCTCAGGCAGCTGTACGTGAATATATTAGCCTCCCGTACTTAAGAGGAACTTTATTAAAGGGTTCATTGTTTTGTTCTGTTCAGAAGTCTTTTGTAGTTCCATTCGCTTTCACTTTCATTTCATTTCATTCGGTTTGTAGAGAAGTCAAATCATCTAGATTTTACCTGGACAGGGACAACATAAATCTTTCTTCTTACTTAGAATTATGATGTTCTTCATAGTTGTATTGTATAGTAAAAGTGTATTTATGGATGTATATACAGCAGAGATAAGTGTTAAGATAAACTGAAGAGTCTGAGAAATGTCTGTTAGTTCTTGGCTACTTCAACTCTGATTATTATAGGGTTTTTTTAATGCTTAAGATGACCTTCGTTAAAACGAAATATGCATGATTTGTCAGATATCCGCATTCCTGAATGAAAAAAGTATTACGAAGTGTTCACGAACTGTTGACATTTTAGAGATACAGTCCATGGTTTTTAGAGGACAGTTGAAAATAGGTTTGTACAGAATCTTACCCCATCGTGCATCGCATGCACCAGGATTGCGTCGCATGTTTTTTATCTTGCCATAATTATATAACGTGAGACATACTGTGACTACTCATGTGACCTCTCTGAGCTTCTGTGAGATTTACATGAAGGTTTTTTTAGATTTTTTTGTCTTTAAAATCCAGTATTTTTGCTCACGTAACCCTTCCCGGAGAATATCCTATGGCATCAAAGTACCCTCCTTGGACATCATTGTTGCATCCTTGTTCACTAGTGGTTGTTTACACAGGCACGTCTCGGAGAGGAAGTGTGTCCAAATCGAATAATTTGCGTGTTTGCGTCAGAGCAGATTATTTTGTGCGAGCTCGTTTTGCTGCCAAGGATGTTGATGTACGTCTGGTTTACAGTTTTCTGATTGTGAGTTAAGTTTCCTCGTCTGTCCCTCGGGGATTTGTTCCCCCCCGGCAGTGCTTCTAACTCTTTTCCGCTGTCAGATTGGTCTTGTTCGTCCAACTGTCACTCTCCGTGTGCTCGTCGCCCTCTGTCGCAGCTTTCCCGTCTTTTTCCCTCTTCCCCCCCTTTGGCTGTGTCTTGTTTGCACCCCGTCTTCCCCCCCTCCCTCCCTCCCTGTCTCATTCTGCAGACTGTCGAGCATTGACAGAAACCAGTTTGTGATCGACAGACGGCGAGTGGACAGAGGGCAAACGGAGGCGAAATGAAAGGCAAAAAGACAGAAAAACTGTTGATCAGTGGACCAAAGAACGGAAAAGGAGGGCAGAGAGGTGTGAAATAACAAAGAGATGCAAAATGGGAGAGATGCTTTGGCAGGAAATTAGATGAAAAGAGGATGGATACAAGTGGAAAGAAGAAAAGAAATATGGATGGGTGGACTTTGACTGTGAGAAATACAGAACGAGAAAAACTACAACAATTACTGAGCAATTTATGTCTTTGACATTTTGGGAAATATGCTTACTTGCTTTCTTGCTGAGAGTTAGATGAGAAGATCGATACCACTCTCATGTCTGTACGTTAAGTTTGGAACTAGAGAGGTGGTTAGCGTAGCTTAGCATAAAGACTGGAAGCAGGGGGAAGCGGCCAGCTCGGCTGTTTCTAGTCATGACTCCCCGTGAAACCCCAACTTTGGACGGGGCCAGGCTAACTGTTTCCCCCTGCTTTTAGTCTTTATGCTAAGCTAAGCTAATAGCCTACTGGCTCTAGCGCCGTACTTAACATACAGACATGAAAGTGGTGTCAAGTCTCTCGTCTAACTCTCAGCACGAAAGTGAATAACGCGTATTTCCCTGAAATGGCAAACTTTTCCTTTAATGTAAATTATGTGCACGTGTAAATATCATGCACTTTTAGACATTTTAGAGATTAGGATTAAATTCATAAAAATTACAAAAACAACAGTTATAAACCAGATCAAAAAAAAGGAGAACAAAAGAGGGCAGAGAAACCCTGGAAATGACAGCAAAATAATTAGATTAAACAGAGGAGTGAAAGAAAGTGGAAACAACAAGAGAGGGGAGAGAGGGATGGGTGGGAAGCATTGGAGAAGGAGAAGGAGGGGATGGGAGGTCTGGATAACATGAAGAAGTTTGAAAAGGAGGAGCGGAAAGAGGCAAAGAATAAATGATGATAATACAGCGTAAAAGTGACAGGAAAGTTGTGTAAGAAAGAAAGAGGAGAAGATAAAAATGAAAAAAGAAGGGGGGAACGAGAGAGAGATGAATTGGTGAGTGGGCGGATGAAAATGGAAAGAGTGTTACTGTAGTACGATGCCCTCTGTGAAGGAATGCATCATTCATCAGCCTCTCTATTAGCCTGTGTGTGTGTGTGCGTGTGTGTGTGTGTGTGTGTGTGTCCATATTAGGTAGCTGCTTCAGGCCACCAGTATAGATTTCAAGTGGGCGTTCCAGTGTGAAAAATGCGTGTGCCTTTTATGTGTGTGTACAAAACATGTTACATCACATTTACTTCCTGCTTTAAAATGTCAAAACAGATTTTTCGAGTGAGTGTGTGCTGGCTGTGTGTTTGTTTGTGGTTGTAAAAATTCGTGCTTGTGGCTAACCAGACAGGTTTTGGGAATGCTGCCCATCTGGATGCTACCTCCTCTGTGTGTGTGTGTGTGTGTGTGTGTGTGTGTGTGTGTGTGTGTGAGAGAGAGATTAATACTACCAGCCTGCATGACAATGACCGACTTGTCTGTTGTTTATGTGCCCTGCCTGACGGTGCATTTTTCTCTCCAGCAAGTTTGGCACAAACTCTACTTGCAGCCAAGGTTAATGCGCGGTTCAATATACAAAAAGACAGCATAACTTTTTGTTAATATGTGTTTAGTTTTTCTCAAATTGTTTACACAGGCATCTCAAGTGGAAAACTGGGAGCACACGAACTAAAAGTCAAATACAATACGGTATTTTGTCATAGTGCCGTACCGTTCTGTCGCATAAAAGCAGCAGTGATTTATTTTTTTTTTGGCCACTTGGGGGCAGCGCAGCAAGCTGAGATATTATTACATCATAAAGTTGATGTGGTGAATGTGCTGCCGTTCATTCGGAGTCATGTGTGTGATGAAGTCTCACTCTCCCGAAGGACATATCTGGCTCTTTAGCTGCTAAATGCTCCTCTGTGTTCACCAGCTTGTCGCTAACTGTTTTGAGTACGTTTATGATGACTGCTATTCCCTAACAGCATACTAAAACTGACTACCCTGTCTCCTAGAAATCTTCATTAAATACTACTAATTTGTACGCTCAGTTGCCAGTTTATTAGGTACACCTACTGCAGCCTCATACAACAGTCCTGCGACGGATCCTACCTTCATGAAGGGTATAAATTTCAGGGTTTTTTGGGGTTGAACTGTATTGCGTTGCACTGACGGATGTTTCTATTATTTTGTCCAACCCATTCAAATCAATGACACTAGGCTAAATAACATAACAACCCCCCATGCCTTTTCCCTCCCTAATTCTTTCCTTTCTTCCTTCCTACTTCATTCATTCAGACCTTAATTTCTCTCCCTTCCTCCTCATTTCCTGAACGGGGTTTACTTTTCTACTGTTTTTCTTTGCTTCCTTCGTTCCCTTCCATCTCTGTACACCTTCCTTCCTCTCTTGCGCCCTCTTTCTTCTTTATATCTTTTCTTCGTGTCTTCCTTCCTCCCTCCCTCCCTCCCCTTTCTCCTTCTTTCCCCCCATCTTGCCTTCTCTGTCTCCGCCATACCTCTGTCTCTCTCTCTCTCTCTCTCGTTCTGTCTAGACATACTCCGCAGTAAATATTCTGTAATCAGCCTCACATGCTTCTCTGCTCGCACAGGGCTGCTGCTGTCACCGCACACACTGACGAGACTGTGTGTGCGCCTCCTTCCAGCTCTAGTTTTTGATCTAAGTGCCAGCCTATTTCACATGCAAATTATTTAAAGTGTATCTCCTCTCTTTCTCTCTTCTGTCATCCCTCGCTTCGTCCAGCTGCAGCGTGAGACTGGAGAGAGGCTTGTCTTCATGTTTTGAGGAGGCCGTAGCGTCACCGAACCCTTAGAATTGGGCCACAAGATTTTTAACACGGAGTCACGCCAAATACATCTAGAAATAACCCTGTCTGCTTGGGCTTTTACAGTCGCTGGCAATGCTTCTTTCAAGTCCATGAAGTGTGACATCCTTTCTGCACAGAGGTCATATAGGGAGGAGACTGGGGTGGACGCTTGAGCACAAATCGCAGGACTTTGACACTTGAGACCAGGATTTGTGTCCTTCATCCCTTCTGTTTTTGTGTTTACATTACTAAAACACTTGGTGTGGTAGACAATTACTGAAATATAAGTTGCTTAATCACTGTTAGCCTCAAAAGGTTCAGACTCAATTTCTTGAGATGTGCTTGTTGGAAACTGGTTCTAACAGGATTTGGGTGTTTTAGAGAAGAACACAAAATAGCTAAGAAGAGCCAAACACGCCCCTCTTTATGACCTTTTTCTAATGGCGGCTTGGATGTAACTAGGTAGGGGGGGTTATCAAGCGGGCCCTATGCAACCTCTGATGTGGGGAGTCTGCGTCCTGGTGCCAGTACTGTAATAAATTCATTGACCAGAGTGTCTCTTTATTCATCAATTGGTTAAGGTTGGGGAAAGATGGTGGTTTTGGTTAAATATCGAAAAACTTCACTTGAAAAGTTTTGAATCTGATTGACGATTAAAGCGATTAAAAGTCGCACTCCTTGGTCATAACCTGGTCAGTTCTTAACACACACACACACATCACACACACAGGGCTGGAATCAGGGTGACTTTCTCTTCCCAGTGATGGCAGTATATCTGAAGTCCATTGAGGAGAAAGGTCCATAAATACACTTAGAAATCACAGAAAAAAGACACACCGTATAGCATCCATCATAATCATCACGTTTCTTCAGCATCAAACATAATCTAGTGATCGTAGTCTGCAACAGGACATGCTAGCAGCTAATGCAGCGTGACTTTCATGACGCCGATTTGTGTAAATGTAAAGAAATGTAAGCTGAAAGAAAAGGGGGCTCAAGGTGAAGCCCACTCCTAACCCACTGACTCCATGGCAACATTGTACTACCTGTTTGTATCACTTAAAACATTGTGCGAACTGAAGTTCCAAAACTCAGAACATTTTTATGTCAAATAGGAAAAAGAAAATCAATATCAGTGACAAAATCTATAAATTTAAGCATTTCTGCTTCAAACTAGTCATAGAACTGTCTTTACATTACTAATGTCATTTATATAAAGATTTGTGTGAATACCTGTGGACATACAGGGGGGAAAAAAACAACTCAATATCAAATTTTGTAAAACAAAACCTGTCCTAGAACATGTAACTCTAACACGCAAGTTGTTGCCATTTCTGCCAACCCAGTCGCCAGAAACAGACGTTGCCATTTTAAATTTCTGCGAACTACGGATATGCAGAATCTCTAAGTGTTTTTAATACAGAAAGATCCGTATCATATCAGCGTTTGTATGGAACATATATCATATAAACATTTGGGACGTAGTCAAGATACGCCTCAAGAGTAACATTTCACACTCGGAGGTGGAGCGGAGGAGGATGGCGAGATCCGTAGCCAAAGAGATCCGAGATCCAACAAAGTTGAACCCGGCTCAACTTTTACTGCAGCGTGACATCATCTGGCAAGGCTGCTGCGCTGGCCAATGAAATACATGCTAACGCACAGTCCTGATAGATTTGTTTGTAACATAAACCCTGTATTTCTGTTATTTACCCTGCGAGCATTGCAACAAAAGCAACGTAAATAATTACGTTTCATTGTCTCACCGGGACCTTAAACAGCACGCCCCGCCAGCGCAGCCCCTCGCATTGTTTCAATGCAGGGCTGTTTGCGGTCCGAATCCCTGCCAAGATAAGTAGTGACTGCCAAAAGCCTCAGGTTCAAAAGGTGAAGTCAGCATTGACTTTCTCAGTTTTAAACCAAATCTTTCCCTAACTTAGACCAAGTGTTTTGAGTTGCCTAAATATAACCATATATACGTTAATCACGCTTTAGTTGCCAGGATAAGATACAGTAGGGAAACGAATAAACTGTCCCAGTGAACAGTTTGCAGATATGCCGAAACATCTCGTTATGGTGATATATATAAAATATGATCAGGATGGCATTACGTTTCCTACAGACCTCCCTAGAACAGTGGTCTGAAAGCTTGTAAGGAACTTCAAATCAGTTGTATTCAGTATAAATGTTAATTTTCAGGAGACTTGAGTTGCTAGAAAATAAGAATTTGTTCGGACAAAGTGTGCAAAGTGGAAGATAAACCCACGCTCCTCTTACAGCAGCCTCTGTGGTTTAAACGGCATCAAATCATAATGTCTGTGTTTGTGCATTTGTGGTTCATTTTGACCAGTTTTGAAGTTGCTTTCGGTCTCCAGGGATTCAGTTTATTTATTTCTTTTTTTAAAACTTCCTGGGACAAAATTCAGTTGCCAAAGTCGCCAAGCAGTACTAGCCAAAATGCAGGTTGCACAACACTTTTGTTTACAATCGGGAAGTGGTGGAAGGCTCTGGAGCCCCGGGGGGGGATTTAACTCTACAACTCTTTCTAGAAAGTTGGCACTGCACCCGAAAAATGAACACCAAAGCAATGTAGCTGTCCTTTCTTCACACTCTCGTCCCCCATTCTTTCCCATATTCTCACTCAGCTCCTCCTTTCCCCCCGCTACCTTCCTCACCATCCCTCCTCTCCCGCTTTTACATTTTGTCCTCCTCAATATCAGCTTCGCTCTGTCTCTATTTTTCTTTGCTTCTCACTCTGTAACTCTCTCCATCGCTTTATCTCCTCCCATCATCTTGCTCCCTGTCTGCAGCACATTTGAAACAAGACTACTGAGTGAAAATAAAACAAATTTAAGATGACAGGACCATACCTTGTTTAATTGGGACAGTCCCACCCCCGTGCTTTGGAAATGTGTTCGGAGTACTCAAGTACTGTGGCACCTGTACGTTTAAGTTAAGTTGCACTATGTATAGAATTTGAAAATGTCCGACTTGTGGTACACAGTGGTAGTATCGAAGAAGACCGCAATACATGTCATTTTCTTTTAACAAATAAGATCCGAGTAAATTGAAAATGCACAAACACGTCTACACATAGTGGATTTAAAATTGTGCAATCAGATTTCAAGCTGAGCATGCACAGAAATCAGGATGTTGTGCTCAAAACTTCTGCGACCACATCCGCGGCTTCCTCTTTTGTGTCTCTCCCACATCTGCTCCCTCTCCTTTCTCTTTCTCCACTCTTTCCTCACTCCTTCCTAACCTTGCATTCCCTCTTTCATTCCCGCTCGATCTCACTGTTTCCCCGTCTCTCCCGCAGTGGCGGAAGAAGTGTTCAGATCCATTACTTAAGTGTTCCAGTACTACAGTGTAGAAATACTCAGTTGCAAGTAAAAGTTCTGCGTCCAAAATCCTACTTAAAGTGGCAGTCCTTAAGATTTTTAGCCCTGGCTGATTTGGCGACACCTAGTTTACCTTGTGGTAACAGCAATTGCAGTCTAGTAAGACTGGTCACAGACGTCGGGCAATAATTGGCCTTCTTCCATCATTCTGTGAGCCACCGTGCTCTGAGTTTATGCTGCCGCGCCGGCATGGACCCTGCGAACAGCAGGGACAGCGAGAGGGAGTCGGTTACCCGGCTGAGAAGGCTTTCGCCTGCAGCTCGTCAGCGAGCAGCTCACCGTGGCTGCTCCTGACTGTTGCATTCCTCCCTGCAATATTTTAAACTGATCCGCTGTCAAATGATGCCAGAAATGACTGTTGTCTTGTTTTGTCGACGCAGTACTTTATATACAATCAGTCAGTCAATCAAGTTTATTTGTCACATGTAATCATAGAAGGTGCCGTCACAGTGAAATGAAGAGCACTGAACAAGTACTCTACAAGTACTTGATGTACTTTCTGTTTGTGTCTTTCTCTGGTTGAGTTTGTAATGAGCAGTGGCAGCAAACGGCTTCTTTTTTTTAACGCCATCTTTTAACTCTCCTTCTCTCTCCCCGCCTCTTTCAACCACTGTATTTCAGGGAGCTTTATTCGCAAGACGACATTGCCAAAACATTAGCAGTGATCCCCAAAAAAGGCAGGTATAATTAAAGAAAGCATTTAGAATAGTGGCAATATATTTATATATATATATATATATATATATATTTATATATATATATAGTGTATGTGAAAAGATATCTGTGCCGATTAAACACTCCCATTTCCATCCTGTCAGGCAGTTAAAGTAATCACCTCCCAAGTGTTTTCTTGCCTGCGAGTACTTTTTAAGAATTATTATAATTCCCCACATTACTCCATAAATCATTAATGACCTTAAACTGTGGGATTTAAAATGTGTGCATTGTTTAAAATGTAAGCCTTGCAAAGTCTTTTTCGCACAGCTCGTGATATCCGCAGGCTGAGTGATGTTGGCGTGATGTCAGGAAAAAGATGTGGGGGATTTTATAATACTCTGCTGTACGTGTGCGTTTGCGTGCGTTAGCGCGGATTTCAGACGAGGCGGTCGGTCAGATCAGTTCAGGACAGAGTGTTTAAGATGAGCTTTTATACGCAGCTTGAAACTTGTCCAATTCGTGCGTCTCGTGGTTTCAGTTTTTCTTAAATGCATATTTGTTGATCGATGACAAATCTCAAATCATATGAAACAACAAAAAGAAACCACACAGTCAAGTCTAATGAATGGAAAAAATGGCCTTGGAATTACTTTTTAAAAACCGCCGTGGTCAGATCTGACAGATGCATTATAGCACTTACATCTTGAGGAAATCCAACAAAAACAAACACTACCAACAACGCAAATAAAGATAATTAACCACACAAATAGGCCCACTGGCAATGAAAAAACCCCAATATGAAACTTACACAACCTCACATTGACATATCATTAGGCCTAACAATATAGTTACATAATTAAAAGTAAACAAGGCCTAAATAAGGAAATACTGATCCACATTTTAACAAATAAATGGCATTATTGTGCAGAAGAATGAACGCCCAAGAAGCTCTGTCAAATCAACTTCATGATCTTTTGCATCCAAATTTTCCCTTTTAATAATTTTCTGTGGCATTAAGTTCCTTTTAGTTCATCTGTCAGCTTATAAGGCTCAATGTAGAAGTCACAGAAAATAAAAGGGAAGGAAGACGTTTTGTGTCAAGCAAAGCTCCAGTTCTTGTCACGGCCACTGGGCCGCAGTAGAGCCCAGCTGTTGGTGTAAACCTGCCACTTTACCACAGTTTCCTTATTGGAGGTTGTGTGTGTGTGTGTGTGTGTGTGTGAGAGAGAGAGAGAGTGTCTTGCACATTTTTTCCCCTCCCATAACTTGTTTACTTCTATTACATCACCATCACCCTAATCCTCTTCTTCCTCTCCCTCTCTATCTCTCCCTCCCTCTCTGTCTTTCCTCACCCCCCTGCTTTGCTCTTTGAAGAAGGCCCGCGTCTCAGTGTGTGATTTATATTTTAAAATCTTTTCTGCTTTTGCCGTGCAGAATCTGAATGACTCGGCTCAAGAAGGAAGGCTGCACTGGGAGTTTGTACACTCTTGAGCAGCACTGCCAGGGTTACGGGTTCAATTCCCTCAGTTAGTCAGCTGCGCTTTGGTTGGCTAAAACAGGCTAAAAAGTGCCTTCAAAATGGATTTAATCCCTCAGATAGTGTGAGGTGGAAAAGGTTTGCTGTTCAAACCTTTTCCAGTTGAAATATCGGTGCAAACAATTAGCAACAGTAAGGGGGGGGGGGGCTGTGAAAAACATTCATTCACCGAGCTTAAAACTGCATTACCTACGTCAGGGATTTTAGAGACTGAGCTTCAGCGAACTTGTTTGATACGTTCGTCCGTTGTGCTCAGATCAGTGTGTGGTTTTTGGGTCAATTTCGAATCCAAGCATGAAATATGATGTGAAGTTTCGTTCTCGACTGGATCCATGAAGCAGTGTGAGTGAGCTCCGGGTTTCTTTACCATGACCACAGTTTTGTTCTTTTTTTTAGACAAATCAGTGGACCAACCTGATGGGGGAAAAATGTTTTAGAAAAAAAGCTGCGACAATTACTGGTTAACCAGTGGCCTTATGATGACCCTGTCATTACGGCACTTTAACGTTAAAATCTATCCAACAGCAGCCAATCAGAGACCGTCCTCCCATGAAGAACGATGGCTTCAGTCGTTTCAGCAAGCGCTCCGAAGCGACACGCTGACGTTCAAAGGCCTAGCGGCCGTAGCAATCATCAGGAAGATCAACAAAACATTTGGAATTAAGAGGGAAGATCCCACTTCCTTTCCCGTTTTAGGGTGAGGGTTGTCACCATGACGATAACGGTCCCCTTACCTTAACGTACGAGTCATTTTAACCCAACAAAACAGTGATACGTATATATTTCAACAGTGATTTGTGGCGGTTTTGGAAGCCACATATTAACAACGTCGTCCTGCTGTCCGATGAGAAAACGCTTCTATGTGTAGTTCAAGAGGGCACAGATAAACTATGCATTTTATCGTTTAACTTGGAGGTCTTGTCCTACAAAAAACCGGCCAATCACCAGGCACGATCAGTAGTAAACTTTAAAATCTGATTGGCCACTGATGGGCGCCGACTTCTGTGTCCGGCTTTTCTCCGCCAAACGCACTCTGGCTGAGTTTCCCTCAACCTCTCAGCTTTGTAGGAAATGACTCGGTGATTGCTTTGCTGAATGCAGCATCAGGGCAAGAGGTTCAATTTCCTCCCTGACTCACCGGAGACTCAAACTGGCACTTTCGCTTCACTTCAACTCCACTTTTCTCCCCACAATAGTAAAACTGTCTCTTCAAATAGTTTTGGAAACGTCTGAAAAGCGTAGATAAACCCAAGAGTTGTATAATGTCTTGATTTGTTAACGCCAGAGGTTTGCCACGAGAGTATTCAGTCTTTAGGCCCCTCTTTTTGTTTGTCACTGAACAAAACCTCGATGATACCAGCAAAGCAGCAGGAGCAATTTCAGGCGACATGAAGGAGAGAAACCAGAGAGGCGAAAATGAGACGAATAGATACAAACAGAAAAGGAGGATGACAGTGAGGAGCAGGTCTCTTCCTTCCTTCTTTCCACTCCTTTTAGGGATTACAGTCTGGCTGTTCTCTGGCTTCTATATCTGCTGTGGGATGGAGCTTTGGAAGATCATAACACAGTCACAGAGTCAGGAGTGTGTGTGCCAAAGTGTGTATAAGCCTGTAGTGTGTGTGTGTGTGTATGTTTGCGGTCAGTGATGATTTTCGGGGAAGCGTGAGTGGATCTCTGCAGGGAGAAGAGGATAATGAGGAATGAGGGAGTGGGCTGTGGCTTCGGGAGAGAGAGAGGCACCCAGCGGGAGAGGAGACCATAACGTCGCAATAAAAAACAAAATAGAATAAAAAAAAAAACATATGAGATGGAGTTTTGAAAACCCCAAAATGAGAAATGTTACTGTGGGACAGACGGAACTGGAAGTAGTACAACTTAAAAAAGGAAGGAAGGACGGGAATTTAGGATGGAAAGGAATGAGAAAGTGTGGGGAAAGGAAGATATAGGAGAAAGGAAGGGAAAGGAAAGGAAAGGAGGACCGGAAATAAATGTGGAAGCAGGAGAGTGAAAATGACGGGAGGATGGTATAAATAAGAGAAGCTGTGACAATGAAGGAGGGAAGAAGGTGAGAATGGAGGACAAAATAAAAGGAAGGAATAAAAAAAATGTATTTGAAAAGGAAGAAAGAAGGAAAGTAAAGACTATTAGAAGGAAAAAAATGGGATAAGGAAGGACAGGAGGAAGGAAACTAAGGAGGGGGGGTAGAAAGACAAATGTAAATAATAATAAAGAGGCGAATGGAACACAGCTCCTCCAGGTAAAGCTAACGGTGGTAAAACGGTACTTTAATTGGATTAAACGGCTCAAACCTGAGACTGAAGACTGCTGCGTCACACTGACAGTACTGAATTACACTTCAACTGGGATCATCAGTAACTGCCTCTCTCATGCTCATTGTGTGTGTTTGTGTGTGTGCGTGTGTGTGTGTGTGTGCGTGCGTGCGCGCGACCAGCATTAATCCAACCTGAGTAGACGAAACAGAGAGGTATTATTTCTCCAAACCTCCATTTCACTTCTTTTTTTCCCCTCCTTTCTTTCCTCAGTCCTGCTCTTTTCCCAAGTTCATGTTTCAACTCTCTTTCCTTTTAACGGCTGTGTCTTGTGTGTGTCTGTGTGTGTCTGTGTGTGTCTGTGTGTGTCTGTGTGTGTGTGTGTGTGTGTGTGTGCGTGTGTGTGTGTGCGTGTGTGCGTGTGTGTGAGAGCGAGAGATTAATTTTGGGCCAATGAGATTAACCTGTAAAACAGTGATTTCATAACAGTTAAGGGGAATCGAGTATCTCTGGATTTGCCCTTCAAATGACTAAACTCTTTCTAGACAAGAAACTAAACTGTTGGAAGTAGGACTTGATGACTTGACTGAAAGTTTTAAAATATGTGCTGCCTCTGACATCATCCACTGGGGGGTGCCAATAGCTGAAATATTCAAATTCTACTCTCATGACTTTAAACTCATTTCCACCTGGATCTAATTTACCTACTCATCCAAATGTTTTACCGTTGCAAGAAGATGCTAAACACCTCACAATGTCCTCCTGCAACAGTAATGGTGCATAACATGCTGTTGGTAAAAAGTGATGGGGGAGAAATGTGGCGGAAATGGTTAATGAGCTGCCTTTCAAGAGGTTTCCTAAGTGGAAAAACAGCAACAAATAGTATTTGTGCTCCAAATTGAATGTATTTCCAACCAGATTTTCGCATATTAGACTTAAATATAAAGTTCAAAATCATATTATCATCTGTTTTCATTAAGATGAGCAGCTATAAACCTGGTATGTTGTGGGGGAAATTTGTCTTTCTCATATTCAAATACCATATTCAGAATGCACATTTATCAAACGTAACGTCTGTTTTTAGGAGACGCCGGATTTATCCGAAAGACGCTCTCCTTCCTCCCCATCAGTTTCTGTCTTCTTCTGATGAGTGGAAAACAAACCGCCTCCCTCTCCTTCCATCTCTGCCTTCATCTCTCTGTTGTTCCTCGCCTCTGGGCACATCTGAACCAAACGTATACACAGAAGCTGCTATAATGGCCTGTTAACTTGTATCTCCCTCCCTCTTTTTCCCCTCCTAGCCGCCTCCCTTCCTCTTCCAACTCTCATCTGTTCCTACTTCAACATGTCAGATCTCATTTTCTCCAGCCCCCCTTTGTGTCTTCTGGAGCAGGGGAGGGCCGGGCTTGTTTTTGCCACACCGAGAGGAGCCAGCAAACGGATAGACGGCGGCAACTGTGGTTGCATCAAAAATTCGGCGATGGATGGGATGTGAAATAGCTGGTTTTCATGACTCTGAGCGTGACAAATTGCACGAAACGCCTCCCACATATCAGTTTGCGCGCCATTTTTCACCACCCATGTCTCAGTGATCTTGAAAAGTAAATCCTCCTTATCAGTCTCCTCCCCTTCAGCTACATCTTGGCTTGTTAGTAAGGATGAGGAAGCTGTGCATGTGTTTGCTCTGTGTGTGTGTGTGTGTGTGCACGTTGCACGTTAAGTTTATGAGGCGATACAGCGGTTTCTCCTTCCTTGTCGAGAGCAGCTCCAATAACTTTGGCGACAAAGGGGGGGGGGGGGGGGGGTTTAAAGAAGGGAGACTGGATTTTTTTTTTCTGAGGAAGCCCTT
>CM022475.1:16243204-16425406 GCA_011952105.1 Coreoperca whiteheadi
TAATCTGTGAGCATTACAACCATCTTTCTGTCTTTGTTTGTCTCTCCTCAGCCGTTAATATGAATCTTGACGTTTTTTTGGTTTTGTTTACTGACTCATGCTGCAACAGCATATTAAGAGGGATTTTAATTGAATATGTCAACTTTACCTTAAAATCCCCTAATACTACTTAATTTGTAGCCAACATGGTCTTAACAAGAATGGTGGTTAAAAGTTACCCAGCTGTGGGGGGGGAGCAATGTCGACTAATAATTGTCCATCTCTTTTGAATGAAGCTAATGGGTTTCTCCAACAAGTCCTGATCCAAGAAGAATCCCACATGTGCGTTTTCTGATCTGAAACCTTTATGTTTTTTGGTAACATTTTGTTTTGCGCTGCCTATATAAGTGCGTGTTGGGTGTTTTGCGGGGTGAACGCGAACCTCAGCTTCTGTACCGATGATCCCCTGCTGTCGGTGCCTTAGCAACTTTGTCTTCAACATTTTGCCGATAGAGAGCGCTGCAGGGATGACCAACCCGGAAGTTAGCATCGCCCTGGTTCCCTCGACAAAAAGCCAATGGGATATTTCCAGTGGATTTTGGATGATTGCAGAAAAGAAACAAACAACAAAGTTTATGACACTTACACGTTTTGTTCCCCAAGATAATCTTCAATCCTATAATTTTTGAAGTGTAAATGCGATCGGCAGAAGTAAAACGCTAGCGTTAGGCTATAAACGTACTACACCGCGGTGGCATGACTTCAGCGTCACCACCACTAAGCCTCCAACTTGTGATGTGATTTCACGCACTTACCTCTTCTGCAGAAGCCTTTCCTCTTAGCGTGACCTAGAATACTTTGCAAGAGTTCGAGTACAAACCATGGATGTATAACACGTCACACAAACTTGACACAACGAGGCTGTAAAGGCGGACTATTGAGTAGATGAGTTTTCATGTTCGGCGTGATGACATTTAATGTCCCCGACAAACTCTGTAGTGTCATTTAGCCACTTGGTAGCAACCGCCTTTTTTAAGACACATAAAATCTTTAAAATGCAAGAGTGAGGTGTTTACTGACGTATTTTATGTCATAGAAAAACACGTGAAAATCTCTTAAGCTTGTGTTAACCACAGACCTTATTTCAGGCATCTAAACTAAAACCCATTGCCTTTGAGCCGAGGGAACCGGAAGTGCTAAAATGCTAAGTCAATACCGAGTTTTAGGACTCATTCCTGCCACGATCTATTAAGTCGAACTTGAAGCCTTGAAGGCTTTACAACTGAGCAGAGATGCCGAGCGTGTGAGAAAGAAAGAAGTGCAAACAGAGAACGAAGGCCGAACAGTAAACAAACAGAAATATAGCAGAAGTATAACAGAGGCATCCTGAGGTAATGATCTTCCTTCAACCTTCCTTCAATCCAGATTTCCATTGCAATGACATAAATGTGTCACCCTACATGGCTTGACTTAAAGGCCCTCTCTCAACCACACAGGCTCTTCACCCATCCACCCATCAAACAGATAGTTTTGTCAAACATTTCTTGCACTGCTGCAGAATTTCTCTCTCATCATCGGGCACATTTGCATGGTTGTACAACGCTGCCTATGTGTTGAACCGACTGTGTGTGCGCGTCTTGTGTTTCACAACGTACTTATGCGAAAAGACTGCTGTTTGGCGCTAAAGCAGGAATCCCACCGGAGAACGGTGTCAGATCTCACTGTCTCTGTAAGTTTTTTCAAGGTTTCGGGAAACTGCTTCGTCCCTCTGGTTTCCGAAAGTTGAAAATCTGATCAGAATCACTTTATTCACCGAGAAGAATAAATGTGCCTGAGTGATGCTGCGGAGGCATATCAACACAAGTATCAACACACACACACTGATGTACAGTATCTACTGACTCACATGGGAGGGACTCAGCAGGACCTCACAGACCATGCACATACTGTACATACCAGAGAGAAACACTGAACATCTTGCTGCAAAGCATTTGTACTAGTTGCTATTGTAGAGGCTGCGGAAAAAGACAAAGAGGATGCAGAATAATTAAGAAATCCTGTAGTATGGTGATTAGCGAATAGGCATTGTGCAGATAAACGTAGTTACAGTGAGTACTTGCTAAAGGGGCAGAAACAGTCAGTGTTACATTTAAGATGTTATATGTTATTAAGAGGTAGATTGAGGTGTCAAAGTGTAGTCCATACTTAGAGAACCCTGAAAGCAAAGGTTTACGGGTGTAAATATGTATTTGATGTTGCAACATTTTCTACACGTTTTGCTGATTGCTGATTTGAATACTGTGTGTGCGTGCGCCTGCTTCACTGAGTTTTACGAGCCGACGTATCCGGCGAACAGGAAAAAAAACATCACACAACTTTTTGGGTGGAAATATGTTCTTCCAGTTCTTGGGCAACAGAGATTATGAAGAGCAGACTCTGTTTGTACGTGTACAACCTGGCCGACTCAACAGAACTACTGCAGCAGCCACATGTTAACATCGACAGTGGTTGGTTAGTTAAATAACTCTGTTAGCCAACATTGTTCCAGGTAACCAAGCTGATTTTGTTATCCTATAAGAAAAAGTTACTTTTGCAATTACAATCGAGCTGCAGATTCAACAAAATCCTACACGTATTTCTCACAAATTTGATTGTCTTTTGGGGCCTTAAAAGGAAGTTATTCAGTTGCTCCAGCTCTTCCGTCTTTTTAATATAGTAATGGCAACACTGCTACTAACTTTACGATTTGTTACCAAGAATATCACTGGATATTGTCATTATTAGAAGGTATGCATAACAAAAGGTTTCAAAAACATAAAAACTTTATTTCACGACTCGCTTTATTTGTGGTTTTGTAGATCCCACAGGTCTGTAGCTCTTAGTAGTCCTGTGATTTTACTTTCTATGGTGGGTTAACTTGTTATAAAAGTCGCATGTTTAGCTCGTAATTATAATGTCACTTGCTCTGGATCTCTAAGACTCCCCATTCTTAAATTTTTCGGTTCTTGAAGGTATTTTGTTATTTAAGTGTAGATTTGTGTCCCATCGGTGTGTCTCAGTACCTCCCAAAGAGATTAAGGGCCAATTTCACAGCCTAGGATTAAGCGTCATCCCTGACTAAACTCATTTTCCCCCCCAATGGAAACCTTCATTGAGACAGAAAATTACTCTCTGACTTGTAGCAGCATTTATTTCTGTGATACTACCCCCCGCCACACCCCTTCACACATTTGACAATCACTAATTATCCTTCAGCTTTCCCTGCAGCAGCTTCATTATATAGTTTCAAAGTTTCAGAAGTGTTCACAAGCATATATGTGTTCAAATGAGACGTTCACGATTTGAGAAAAGGTGTCAGAAAATGTTTTAATGCAACATATTACAGCTTTCAATTGTAAACAGCTAAACCAATTTATATTTCAGTTTTTTTGGTATATACAGCATCACATATACAACAGATGTCTAACGAATAAATCTGAAATGACATTAAAAACAGCTGAAGGGAAGATCAGATTGTAAAACGTGCGCAGCCTGGATGCTGGCGCTGTTTTCCACAATGAACGTGTAGTGTTTTGGAAGTCTTCGTCTCCTTTAGCTCCAGAGTACAGTTGAGAACTTCTTGTTGCTGTTGTGTGACCACAGCGTGTCCAGCAGTATTAGGTTATCAGGTCTCGAGGGATTAACCGATTTTCTCTGGTCTAGAGGAATGTGTGAGAGCTGAACAGCTCTGGCAGAGCGGACAGCAGATCAGAGTACACTCACCCTGCCCGAGACTGGGGCTTAACAGTGTGGGTGTTTACATTAATGCACATTAATATTCAGGATATCAGCCTCAGCCCTGCGAAGGTCTTTGGTATTCACACGGAGCGATCAGTAACAGAAGAGTGTAACTTATTTTCTCAGCTTCTTCCGATGAGCATTGGGGTTCAACCAGTTTTGGTTATTCCACAGGCGGGGTTTTCTGTATTTTTTTTTTTTTTATTTTGTCTCTGGTCTTCTCGCAGTTTTTTTTCAGTTTCAGTCATGAAGTCACGTATACTAGCACCAAAACAGATTTAGTAATATTCTAATAAAAAAATCCGATGACCGTTGTGGGATTGTTGCCCGTTGAAGCAGGTTAGCTGAGTTTTTAAGTGTTAAACTCTTAATAATGTGTTGCACATTTAGTACTGAATATTTAATGTTATAGGGAAAAACAAAGTTTTTTTGGAGAGTTAAGTATTAAAGAAATATAGTAGTTATATCGCCGTAACCCATTTTTATAATCTGGGTACGGGTTATTATGGTTGCTGCTTACACATGACTTCTGATATCCCAAACAGTAACGCAGAAATGTTTGGATGAACATGCATGTTAGTATTGGTTATCTGGTTATTAAGTGCAGCGTGTGATCTTGCTCAGCCAGACCTCTGTCTCATTTGTTCACAAAATCTTAAAACCTTTGATAAAATGAAGGAGTCTGGACCAGCGTTTTGATTGGCTGAGTTTGAAAATGCTGGCCTCTGGAAAGTATGAGCTTGATTAGGCAGTCTTGCTTGTGTTTTAGCTGTATTAGGGTTTTAAAGGGCCTCTAGTAAGTTCTCAGTCTTAGGCCCCTTTCAGACTGTTAAACAGCAATGTGTCAAAAACTCAGACTCCTTAAAGTGTCGCTGCAGAGGGCTCCAACAAAAAAACAAAACAAAAAAAAAAAACAGTGGTCCAACAAAAGATTGGATTCAAGCTTGACTATAATTTGTCACAGCACAATTGAGCATCATCTGGCAATGCACTGCATTGGCCAGAAAAAAACATGCAAGCACATATAACTAGTGGTCGAATACCTTGTAGCATGTAGTTTGTAGCATGGTTTATTATTACCATTACATCATTTAGACACAGGACAAAATTATGGCTTCCATGATATGTTTCCAGAGATGTAAACTCCTGCATTGGTGGATTATGAACAACTGTACACTGGCTTTGTGTCTCATAAACTTCCTGGATTTTCTGGTAGAGGACTTCAAGGGTCCAGAGAGTTCCTAGAAGCCCAGACTGACCTGGGATCAAAGTCCGAACGGGTTGCGATAGGGTCCTGATGTCTGCTAATAGCCATGTCAATTCGAGTGGTTTTGCTATCAGCTCCAATCACGCAGTGTGACAGTTTTGATCCCAAGAGAAAAATTCAGATCAGGTCTAAAGTTGTATACACTTCCTGGTTCCTGGTTCATGCTTCACCTTCTCACTAGTACCTTGCATCACCATGCTAACATCAACGCAGCCCCTTTGCAGTGCTTTCCCAGAGGACTGTTACAGTCAGTTTAAGAATGGCCATACAGGTGTTGTCATTTTGTCAACCGAGGGTTTAAATTGCCGTCCTCTCAAAAACCCCTTGTTTTTGGTTCATGTTCTGTAAATCCTTTCGTTAGACAACCCAGAGGGTCGCTTTGCCGATTGTTATTTTTCACCAAAACTCCTGAAGTACAAAAATCCCACGTTACAGAGTGCCGCATGTTCACTGGATTTTATCGTCTTCAGCCATGGATGCAGTTCTGGCCTCAGTCTCCTCGTGCAGCCTGGTCAGATTACTCATCACAGCAGAATGCTTTTTACAAATTACGCCAAGCGCGACGTGGTTTCCCACGCTTCTCATCTATGCCTGCGGTGATGTCATCAACCAGCAGTCGGCAGTGCATCTCACAGTGATGACATCATGTGTTACTGTTGCTGCTGGATTGCTCACAGTGAAGTCTCAGGGGTGTATTTTAGAGGCTGCTGGCACTTTCAACTGATGTGACATAGTTGGTGAAAGCCCAACTTCAGCTTTGGTAATTTTCTTGTACTGGAAGGATTACGTTTTGCAGTGGGAAGTTAACACATGTTCCAATTTGCTGGAAAGATTTTAGCCAACAGAAACATAAATATTCATCTGATTGCCAACCATCATCAAAGCTTTTCCCTGATGATACAAAATACTGAATTAAAATACTGCTTGTGCTGCTCTATTGGGAGCATTAAGTTTAGGAATGAAATGTTGTTCAGCTTTAGAGAGTGACCCCTTTAAACCAAGTTTCTAACTCTAAAATGAATGCTTGACAATAAAAAAACATTTTGAAAGTTCCGCATTTCAGTTTCAACCAACAACTGCAGTAATGGCTTGAGGTTTTCTTTGCAAAATGAGCTTCATCCTTTGTGAAAGGATTTGTGTTTTTGCAACGTCTCAAATGGTTTTAACCCTGAATTTGTCATATGTTCATGCCATGGAAACCATGAAAAGGTTTCTGTTTCAATCGCGAGTTGATTTTTGGAGTTTGTCTTTCAGCATCTCTGAAGGATCCGGATGATAAGTGTGTTCCTTTTGCCAACTAAACACTTACTGTAACATTGTTCTATGTTTATAATTCATTGCTATTCCCTTTTTTCAAATGTTGCACAGCTCAGTTTGTAACAAAATCCCTCAAGTAAACAAAAGCGACCTGGTACAGACGCCGCCACAGACTTGGCCTTGTCGCATCTTGGAATGAATTTCGCCACTTTCCCGATGTATTTGTATTGTTCTTTAGCTTGGAGGGGAGCTAAATGTTTAACCACCAACCAACAGCACTGATTATTATTTGATTAATGGACTATGGGGTAAGACTGCAGGAGGCAAAGGAAATTAAAGAGCATAATAGAGCAGAACTAAATACCAAAACACTGGGCAGGCCTAATCCTCGCTCAGCACAACAATGTGGAGCGGGAGGAGGGAAGTGGAGTGTTTCTCTGATTGCGTGGGTCTGTAGAGTTGATGTGTTGTTGTACTTGTGTACATACTGTATGAGGATCAAATGGCTGCCCAAGAATAGATCCAAGAAAACCCCCTAAAGTGAGGATGTTTTGCCCGTGTTCACCTTATTAAAAGGCTGATTTAAGGTTAAAAGAGTTCCCCGCCGATTTCGCATTGCACTCCTATAACATTGTCGGACTCACAATGGACAGTTTTTTTAAAAAGTATCTAAATCGATGCAGAGGAATCAGAGATGTCGTGTTTTTTTTATTCCACACTTTGTATTTCCTTGTTAAAACCTGGCGCCACAGTGGTGGAATGATCTGCCTGCTTCTACAAGATCAGCAGGTTCTGTAGCCACCTTTAAAAAAACACCTGAAAATGCATCTCTTCCGTCAACACCTAACTGACAATCACTAACTCCTACTTCCTTTCTATCTCTTAGAAGAAAAAAAAACTTCCTATCCTTAGCTTTGTATACTGTGCTGGGCTTTAACAGACTGGTTTTTGATGCACTTATCCTTATTGTTACCTTGTGTTATAATTGCTTCCACGGTCTTCCTCATATGTAAGTCGCTTTGGATAAACGCGTCCGCTAAATGACTAAATGTAAATGTACATGACCCACAATGCAACTTGACTTCTGACAGTTCGCTTGGAGATTCGAATGTTTAATGCTTGTAGCAGCACACTTCTTTCTAACGTCACCCCCACCCAGATTTTGTTAATTTTCAAACCAACCTCTGTTCACACGCTGTATGCAGTGGTGCTCCCCAACACCTGTAAGCAGACTTTTGATGTGTGAAATCAGTGGCGTTTCCCTTTAAGAACTAGGTTTAGGATCAGAATTAGCTTTAGCCTTTCCACTGGTGGGACTATCCTTCCAACGCAGGGTTTGGGTTGATTTTCAAATCTTTGTTTTTGTCACACCTTTAGTTTTCTAGCTCCTCACGATCCCACAGTTGCCAAAAAAAACAACGGAAAAAAATATTTCAGGCTGAATCACGATAAAACGTTGCACAAGACATAGACAAAAAAAACAATCTTACCTAAAGGTTTCTCCTTGCCTTTGTTTGTTGCCATGTTCGCGTGAAACCATGGGTCCTGTCACCACATGTACATGCATCCTCAGGAAACAAAACGGGGACCCACTCGTGAAAATATACCACTGCTTGTGGCCAACAACCTTGAGTTAATAATATTTTTTTGTGTGAAACCTTTCTTTCCAAGGCAAGAATGAACTTTCACACTCAGCCATGCGCAAGGCGTTTAGATAATCTGCTAATTACAGTGTGTGGGCATTTTATTCACTTGTTGCAATAAACTGTTCTCCCAAGAAAAACCACGGCATCTGTTCGTCCAAATGCCTGAAAACACAGAAAACACACGTTCGTGTTTAACTGACAAGGACGTGTGGTGGCTGTGTGTATTATGTGCATAGTTTTGTCGTTTGGAGGACTTGTTTTGGTAGTCGCAGTTCATTTTCCCCACGTCTTGTTTGACAGTTTAAATTGAGGAATGAACATGTTCTGCAGCCTGTTGATTTAACCCGTGGGCTCTAAACTGTATATTATCTGATATTAGCCAAATAAAACATGTGAGAGATCGGATGCCGCCAGCCGAAGTCAGCACTGTTTTTATAAATGCAGATTGAAATCCTGAGTCAAGCGTCTGGCTCACAGTCTTTCAGCATATTGGTAACAATCTGGACTGTCTAGCTTTACTCTGAACAGGATGACTGTTGTATCAAGCAGGGATCTCATATTGCACAACAGTCTGTATTATAGATTGGAAAAATTATAATAGAATTTGTCTATTTGCTCCAACTGACCTCAATCTCTGGAAGTACATAAATCTGCTCTTGGACTTTGCTGCAGATGTAATCTATATGCATAAGCAAAGACAAGATAACGTCCACAATATTAAAGGTTTGCAGGAGGAGACTTAAAAGATGTGAAAAGGTAAGAGTGTTTACTGCTCAAACAGCACCATTTATTTTCAGTTCCACCTTGTCCCTAAAGGATTTTACTGATTTTTGCATGTTTTAGTCAAACCACAGATAATGTATACTTAACATTACTGCCAAACCTTTTCCCACGGCATACCATACCTTTTAGATTTATTTCTGACCTTCTGCATAGGCAATGAAAGGATAATTAGGCATAAATGTGTGTGAGTATCTTTGTGTTTGCCTGTCTGTACTGTATGTGTTAGCCCTTTCATAGACATATTTAGGGAGACCCAGCCTCTCACCCAATGCATACTGGGATAGGCTCCATTGTCCTGTAATGCTAGTACTGTCAGCGGGGTATTACCAAGTCACCTTTTTTAAGATAGATCCCATCCAAAGTGAAGTCTTTCTTTTCATCATTCTCTCATTACAGCCATGTGGTGGGCAGGTCATTGCTTGATCTTGGAGAGTAGTCATTTTTAACAGAAAAAGCCTGGATTACAAGCTGGGGCTGTGGAGTTTGAGAGCCATGGGCATTTACCAGACAGGGAGGGTTTAATGAAAGACGCTATCAAGTGTCATTGTGGGAACAGAGTTTTTGGAGCTTGAACCGTACGAGGGAACAAAAGTCAGGATATCTTGGCCTCTGCCGCTTCAAATCAGCCCATTCTTTTATTAACCTGGCTCTTGCGTTAGCGCAATACTAAATTGCTTTAGTACTCCTTTAACCAAGGCAACAATTTGGACTAAGTCTTGGCCTCTGTTGCATCGACTTTGACAACTCTTTAATTTAATGGTGATTTACAAGGTCATTTATTTATAATTTTACAACACAAGGTTGCATAATGACATCCCTTCATGCTAAACACATATAGCATATAGAGTGAATAAAATAAAATAAAATAAAACAATATTTGTATAGTTACATGTATACAAAGCCTACACCCAGGAAAGAATTCTGCAGTGTATTTTTGGAATTTACATCTGTTGGAATGTAAACAGCCGATGGAGGCGGTGATGACAACATGGTTTCCATTTTAACACAAAAGGGTCGACATTTGTGGGACAGTGTCCGCCCAGCTTGCCTGCGTTTGAGCACCAAGCATCATCGATGTAAACACAGAGCCCTCCTGGTTTCATCTTGCCGGCGTCTTGCGCTCCGTCAGCCCGGAACACGGTCCGCCCGTCGAGGGCTTGATCTGGGATGTTGATGGAGCAGGTCTCTGCAAAGATGTGGACACACCAGTATCTGATTCCCGTTGCTTGGCCAGCCTGGGTCCCATTTTGTTCAGACCGGGCCAAGCCGGCCCAGCAAAGGCTCCGCTTCCTGCTGTCTTTCCTCTCCTCCTGGCGCGATCACAGCCGCCACCTGGTGGTGCCTGCCGGATTAAAACTGAAATGTCGCGAAGTTTGAAGGAGCTACCGGCCGCTGCATCGACATACGCAGCCGCACTAAATTGCTTGATGTTTGCTTACTGTCTCTACAAGTTGACTGACCGTAATGTAAAAATGAATCACTGTAGAAGATGATAATCGTAGTAATATTAAGTACACGTGTATATGCAAAACCGCAGCCACTGTATGGTCTTCTAAACCATGTTGTACTGTATCTGAATCCTGTGTAATACAATGTGAAGGCAAACAAAGCACATATCAAGTGTCTCCCTGTGTTGAGATGTAGCGAGCTGTTGTTGCATCAGTGTTGCCTTCAGGGTGTTACTGCTTCAGGCAGACGAGGGAGCGCTGTGAATTGAACACAAAAACAGTGTTATTATTTTTAAAGTTTTAGTTTAGTCCGTCATCTTAAAGTCTTGTTTGTTTATTCCCAATCTGCCACAGTCTTTCTGTCTTTAACCCTTCTTTCCATCTATACTTTTTCTTCTCCTTCCCGTCTCATTTTCTGTCCTTTTCTTCATGCCGGCCTGTCACAGATGATGGATGGATGAATAAAAACTTCTCCTCTGAGTGCGACAGGAGCGGATAGTGTAAAAAGCTAAAAAAAACAACAAAAGAAAACCCACTGGGGAGACTAGAGGAATGAAGTCGATAAAGGTGGCAGGTGAAAAAGGAGGATGGGAGGGAGAGAAGAACAAAGATGAGGGAAAGAAGGAGATAAAATGGAGGAAGAACAGAGGGGAAAGAGAGGGACAGAAAGACGGCGAGATATGGAATAATATCCCAAATGTACCCCCACCCCATGTGGTCCACCTCACCCGTCTGAAATCTTTCCCCCATGGTCCCCCGCTCCACGCACACACCATCACCACGAGCACATGATCTGTCCCAAACCAGAGTTATATAACTAGAATGGGGTTCTGAGCCAGACATTTCCTTATGTAACCCCACTCTCTCACACCACAGTGTGACAACGTCTGAATTTTTACTTCTCGTAATAATTGAAGGGTTTCATTCCAGTTTCAGGGGTAAAACAGGCCACACTAAAGTAAAGTTTTTTATTTTTTTATGTAACTCTTTTGTCAGACCACACCAAAACAGCTAAAACAGCACAATGGAAACTTTGCTCATGAGCAGCACCAAATGGCAAAAATAGGTATTTGATGGAATTCTGAGGACTACATTTCCCGCATTTCCAGCAACAGGATGTTAGTAATGCTGCGTTCGTGTTCATACTGACCGTCAATGTGGGACGCAGGGAAAAAGACATTCATATCAACTTCTTAGCTGAAATTCTGAGTAGGTGAAGAGGCATTTCTGACAGCTCTGATGTATCCTACTTGGCGAAATGCTTGACACACTAGTGACAAAATGGCTCTGTGCAACGTTATTACTGGTAATGTTATGGTTTCAAAAAATACATTGACTTCATTCTTGAAATGGAAAATTGAGTTTTCTCAACAATACAATAACTCTTGGACGTAGCAAACCCACCATAACTGGCAGTCCAGTGTAAGCTGTTACAAGTTTTACTTGGAGACAAACGTGCCTGATTTGGGAAACCATCCCAACGCTCCCAAACTGTTACAACAGGGTTTTTTTTCCCCTGCAAATCCCATCCTGATTATTGTTGACTAATGTAGGGTGATGGTGTATTGGGGGACAATGAAGAAGCCCAAGCAGGAGAATTTTGATTAAATTTCTGCAGTACTGCTGCTTATTGCGTTTGGTTGTCTTGGATTGTATTAGCTATTTTTTTTGTGAGTCTAGTTTTCTTTGTGTACTTGCTGACTATCGTTTGGCAGAGTTTTGTATTTAGTTCTTAACTGTCAATTGTTTTTACTTTACTTTTGCAATTTGGTCAAACAGGGAATCTTATTTGGGATGCTCTTTAAAATCCTACCTTTATGCAAAATGTTTTTAATTCTCTCATGCGTTAGTGGTGTTGTTGTGGCCCCAGTGTTTGGGGTCATATAATCCTCAGCGTTTGGCCGTGGGTAGCTGAACAAATGGACAAGCCTGGGAATGTTGTGGATTAAGTTCTGCACACACACACACACACACACTGCTGTCACTCGAAATGCGGACAGCTGTTCATTCCTCACATGGCCAATCATCTCTGATATCAAGCACACATTGTCTTCGTCTTCATTAGGAATACATTAAAATAAAGTATTTGCATCCACAGCTTGAGAGGCAGTCCCAGATGCTTCCCATAGAAGAGCTTGGGGAAATGGCTGTGTGCTGCTCTTTATCGGAGGTGGAAAAGTTAACGTAATGTACTGTATATTTGCCAAAACAACCACCAAGCATACTGTCTAAATCTCACCTTTTTATGGATTGTCCAAGTAGGGTTGGTACGAGGAAGAGCAGCTGAAGTGGGTGTTATACATGGTTCTCAAATGTGCAGCAGACTTTGGGCCAGCAATAGTAATTTACTAAGAAAGATTAAGTTTCACCCAATTCATAAAAATCCTGCACACCACTATATTTATATTTCTGTCAACATTGCAATGGGCTTTGAAAGGTTTTCTAAAGGGTTGTAAGGTTTTCTGGCAGTTGTCATGGATTAGACAACTGAAACCTGCAGTTTTAGTTAAACGGTTTCTACCCAAAAGCATCTATATAATGCATTTATCACATTAGATCATATCATATCATTTCATGTAATATCATAATATTAAAATGTTCCATCAGTGAAAAGCCATGTTGTCTTGAGAGATAAAGGATTTGTCTGGGCCAGACTGTGGTGAGCAGAGGAACACTAATATATTTAAATACCTCCCACGTTTTCTTATCAAACTCCTAACAGTAATCTGGTTCTGTGGGGGGGTGGATTAACAGATTAGCAGCCTCCAACAGCACACACACACACACACACACACACAGAAATATGAACACGCGTGCACATATGCTTACATGCAGGCATTAATACAAGCTTAAGACTGCAGGTGACAGTAGTCAGAATAAGCAGATAAAGAGAAAGAAGTTGGGACATGTTGGGCTCGGGCTGTTAAGTGACGACGGACCACAGCGTGCACAGGATGAAGGCCTTAAAGTTTCGCGGCCACCGTAGTTTCTCCTACACGCCTGCAAGGGGAGGGTTAGGCGAGCGGTATTCAGATAATTGCAAACTCCAATTTCACCGCTTGATGCCACTAAATCCTACATACTGGACCTTTTAAATCTGTGCAGAGATAGTCGCTGAAATTTGATAGTTGTCAGTATACCAATGTGAAAAAATAGGTCAAAATGCACAGTACTGAAGGACGTTGCAAGTTACAGTGTATAGAACATATACTGTAACCTGAACATTAAAAAGTAAAAAGTACAACTTATTGCTAAAATGATAACTTTGAGCTTGTTAACATTCTAACATATAATGTTAAGATTGTAGTTTACTGCAGGCATGTTACTATGCTAAGCGTAGCACATTATAGCCTTGCATTATGCATCCATGTTAAGGGGCAACTGTATCGCATCAGATTAAAGGTTATATATCTCATGTGGAACGCCTCAGGATTCCCAAGGAGGAGTTAGAAACCGTCGTTGGGGCAAGGGTCGTCTTGACTACCTTGGTTAGCCTGCTGCCACCTCGACCCGGCGCCGGGTCAGTGGCAGAAAATGGATGGATTTCCGACAACATGTCATACAATCTAGTTCTGATAGAGTATACCTCGGCCCTGAGCGTTCAGCTCGACATGCTGCTGAAAGCTGAGGCAAGTTTGACAATTTAAAGCTCACCCTGACAGGTTCAGTCTGAGATGTCCTAAAATGGAAACAGTACACAGGATAAACTCTTTTGATTGATGTGTGCCAACATTTGTCTAGCGCCACCCACACGGCCAAACATAAATGTTTTTAACAATAGGAAAATATTCTCTCCAGTTTTCATCCTAGTTTTCTAAATGTAATGACCATTACAGCGTCACAAGGCTGACAGAGTAATTTCCTTTCAGAAGTCTTGGAGTTTCGTGGTTTAGTTTGGAAAGACTTTGGTTACACACACTGTACTGACTCAATATGGCGGCATCAAAGCCGTAAATCACAGATAAAGCGTGTCTGTCTCATACGGCATTCACAGTGGTCTCTCCTTGTCACACTTTGACAGTCCTTTCTTCTCGATATCCATCTATAGTGTTTTTCTTGCTTTCTCTGGAGCTCCCGTATGAGCAGGACTAATATCACCAAGAGACGTCACATAGCTTGTTCTACTTCAGGGAATAGATTTCAACAGCTTACAGCTCTGCCACGTCTTTTAGTTTGTAAAAATTGGTGAAGACAGAGATCCCATGAGGGTACAGCTCCTGTGAGAATTCAACTCTGCAGTTTCTTCAGCTTTACTTTGGTGATTGTTTTTCTTCTCTCAGATGTGGGGTTTTCGCTCTTGTTCCTACATTTATCATTTAAAATGGGTCTTCCTTAGAGGATCCATAAGATGTAGAGCAGGGCAGCAGCCAATGATTATTTTTATTATCGAGTAATCTGCACACTATTTTCTAGATTAATCAGTTCTTTGCTATGTTTATAAAATGTCCGTAAAATTTCTGTACTTTTTCCGGTGACTTGTTTTGTCCAACCAACTGTCCAAAATTTACTATCGTATATGACAAAGGAGAGCATCAAATTTTTCAGGACCTGAAAACAGAGAATGCTCTGCATTTTTGCTTGACTGTAAATGTTTCAGCTCTAGTGGAAGGCTTTGGATGCATTTTTGGCGTTTGGCAAATCTGAGTTGGAAAGTGATGGTTTATATATAATCGCTCAGGCAAATGGAAATACAGTTAGACTGTGACTTTCTCTAAACACAGAGGCTAGGCGTAATTTGTCTACTTCTTGAGGTTTACTTATACTATAAACAGATGGGTGACAAAGGAAAAAAACAACATAAAGTGTCTTAGTAAGGTGTTGGCGTTGTTGTGCCTTATTACTGATTCTCTGGTGAGCCGCTGGTGGGGAGTGTCCAGTATGGTGGCCTCAGGATTGTAGCTCTGCTTTTTGCGGATGATGTGGTTCTTCTGGCTTCATCAACCTGTGAGCTCCAGTGTGCACTGGGGCTGTTTGTGAGAGTCTGCACCTCCGTGAGGCCGCGGTACTCTGCCAGGAAACAGTGGATTGCTCCCTTTGGGTTGGGAGTGAGTTGCTGCCCCAAGTGGAGGAGTTAAAGTATCTCAAGGTCTCGCTCGTAAGTGAGGCGGAGATAGAGCATGTGATCGACAGGTGGATCTTGCTGGAGGGATTCATCATACCATGTATAGCAGCATCTGCATTTGTTATGGTTCTCCACTCATGTATTCATTTTGTTTTTTGTAGTCACTCATCTGCGTATTCCCATGTTTCAAACATATGTGTTCTCAGTCTTGTGTCTTCCATTTTCCCCACATTGTCTCTCTCCTCTTGCACACACATTGTAGACATCCCTCAGGTGTGTCCTCCCTTTCTCAGTTCATCCCCGTGTTATGACCTCAGTGCTTTTGTTGTTACCTCGGTTTGTGAGGTCGATACTATCTTCAGCATTTGGCCTTGGGTCACTGGACAAATGGACAAGCCAGGGAGTCTTCTGGATTAAGTTTTACACACACACAGACACAGTGAGATCACTCGAATGCTTACAGCTGTTTATTCCCGACATAACTAGTCGTCTGTGTTTTCAGACACACATTAGGTTCGTTTAAAAGAAATCTAAAGAATTGCGTACAAGTAATGCAATCAGAAAGTAGAATCATACCTGCAGGATGAAAGTTACACAGCCACACAAACACACCCACAGAAACACACACGAAGGCAGGATTAAGGGCTAAGGATGGTTTTAAGGATGTGGTGGTGGGCAAATGAATAAATCTCTAAACACATCTGTGTCAGTCTGTGTGTGTGAGTGTGTTTCTGTGCGGTGGATCACAGCTTAATATCAGTTGTTCCCCTGGCTTGCTCTCTGGGGGCATGAACACACACACACACACACACACACATATATATATATATAGATACAAACCCCCACACATTTTTGTGTATCAGACTGTAATCTATGTTCCTGTCCTGTCAGGGTCCTCGCTCAGCGGGAATCATTAAAGAGCAGTTAATTACCCATAATCCACTCTGGGCCAGATGTCTGCTCTGTTGGAGTGGTCAGAATGTGTGTGCGTGTATTTGTGTGTCAATACTTGCCACCATTTGTGGCCGCCTCCTCTTCCTCTTCCTCGTATTTTCATGCCCATACTGATGTTTGTTTCCTCCATTCATTCTTTTCTCCTCTTTTTCTTACATTTTCCCTCCTCCTCCTGCTTTCCTTCATCCTTTGTGGGGAGTTTGCAAACTTGTTTTCTGTCAGTGTTGCTCCACCTCTCCCCTTTTTGTCTTTGCCTCTTTTCCCCTCTCTGTTTCTGTTTCTCTGCCCAGAAATCTGTTCATCCCTCCCTCTCTATGCCACTCCTCTCTCCCTCTTCCTCCCCGTATCATTTCGGTTCATACTCACTTGGACCCAGAGGGACTCTGTTGTAGTCTACACAAGACAAACCTTCTGACTGAGACACTTTAAGGTACTGTAACAATTGTGTGTAAGTGTTCATGCATGTAACTTCTCTTACTATGAATCATGCTTGTTACATTGAGAGTACCTAAGTGCCTGCTGAGGCAGTATGATACTATTACAGACTTTGAACTTTGATATCTGTGTGGTTGGTGATAATAGAGGTTTTATGGCTTCCTTGTTATTTTACACCTTGAAGTGTTAACTTGTTATGGGTTTATTTTGGCAACTTTCAGTTTTAACTGGGTCAGCTGATCTTAAGTTTACTTGGTTACAGAGGAAAATGTGTCAATTACCTGAATCGTTATGTATCATAATTTGTAGTGACGAATTGCTGTTGCTGGTTTTTGGACCATGTAACCCAACAAACCAAATAGTATTTGAGAAAGATTTTGATGATTTTTTTTTTGGATCCAAATTAGGTGCAGAATGGGTGGTATTTCTAATATAAAATAATACTTGTCAAATGTTTGGTGAATAACAACTAAGCTACACAGCGAAATGTTGAGTTTCTGAGTTCCTTCTTGACCTTGGAAACAGTGGTTGACAAAACAGTCTCACCTAAAGGTCCAATTATTAGTTGTCCTGGAGCTTTTGATTGTATCACCTGAATTTCATCAGCAAATGGAGCTTTCCCAGTTTTCATGAAAATTCCTATTTTTATGAGCACTTTAAAGACTTCTTGTCCATGTTCGTTTTCAAATGGAGATAACTTAGTTATCCTGCTTACATTTTCAACTTCAGCAACATGCAGCCTGAATAAGTCAATAGATTTCATGTTTAAATAAGCAATAAGCAGATTTTTGCATCTATAATTGTGTGCTATCATCGCATCGCAAAATAAATCCACACAATATTTTTGCATCAAGTCAACTTTGGTCAACTTAAACATACAAATTCACGCCGTTGACCAATAGGAAACTGTCTGCACTGTGCTGACATTTGAGGGAACGGACAGGTGGAGAGTCCAAAACGAGAGGATGTTATCGTAGCTTATTACCTTTGTTGCACCGTCAACATGTTAGCAGTTAGCTTGCCAGCGATAGTTCACCAACTAACCCTGCTAGTAGTCACTGTCACCATGCCTGTAGCAGTACACAGAAGAACTTTGCTGTGCCACTTTCCTGGGCTTAAATAAAATGAAGCTGTACTCAGTAAATTGTTCCATCGCTCTTAACTGACAAACTGACAAAATTCAAATCCACTGATGGCTGGATTAACCAAGTTTGGGTGAACCACTTCTGTGTCCAGCCACTAAGAAGAAGAGCTGTACTTCATGGCTGTCTTCTTGGTTGATTTCTGGGAGGATGAAGTCGTCAAAAATCAGGCAGTTACCTCTCACTGCCAGCATGTGATGTTCCCTAGTGCAGCGTTTAACACTCAGAGGTGTACAGCATGAAGAAAAATCAATGGTTTCACATATTTTCACAACTCAGCAAGGGGTCGACTTTCAAACAAAGTTTCCTGTCCTTGAATAACCTCAAGACATAAAATTTTCACCCTCAACTGCAAATAATTTCTCTGGTGAAAATGAGGTGTTGGTGTACAGCAGTGAATCAGAGACATAAATCAAAGTTTAATTTACTTGGAAGAATCACTCTTTACTCCTAAACTAGATTTGTTTGCGAGCTTTCTTGGAAAAAGAAGGCAAGTTAGACAAGTTTTTACACCGTACCACTACATATGTGTAGCGGAAACAATTCACCTCCCTTTCATTTGTTTAAACTGGACAAACAGGTAAATCATTTTTGGTGTCATTTTTCTTTTCTAGTAGAGTCTCTTTGAATGGAGATTACCTATTGAACAGACCAAGACAGAGGTAAACAAAGCTTGAATACTGTTGTTAAAGAGTAACTAAACCCCCAAACCACTTTCTTTCCCAGCTGAAAACCAATGTATATGGGTATTTAGTAGTGTTGTTGATGAATTCAGGTCCAATTCTTGACATTTTAGTGCAAAGTATTTGAACTAGCCAAATCTGAGGATGTAGTTACCCTTTTAAAGAGAAAGAAAAGGAGGGAGATCTTTTGTTTGCCTTGTTTTGATCCCTCGTTTCTCTCAAAGCAACCACTAGCTTATTATGAGAAGGTTTGGCTTGGCATGCGCTGCATTGTTTGTGTGTTAGTTCAAGGTCGGGCCATGTTCATAGGAACGAGATAAGAGGAGAGTAAATATTATGGGTGCTTGGGCGAGATTTGGGCAGCGAATGAGAAAGAAATTCGGACTTCGTATCATCCTTAGGTGAACCTGTGTGAGAACTGAAGTGATGTGCAAGGAAATGATAGATCTCCTCTATCATATCATCTCTATCATCTCTTCTAACAGTGGGAATGTGACATTTTCTCACCTTGTCTGGCTTTCTGACTGGGGCAGACCGAGAAAGAGATGAAAGCATGTGGCTGAAATAGTTTAAAAGAAACGGTTCAAAGAAAGAAGAACAGAATGTGTGATAGAGCGAGCCGTCAGCATAAGACAGAACCCTAAAACGGGGAGAAAGAGAGCAAACGTCCCTGTTATCCACAGTGATAGCTGACAAGACGCAGCCGCTTGTGTGAAATCAATGCCGGCGACTTATAGAGATGTTCTGAAAAATGGCTGGCAAAATGGCAAATCAGCAACTTGCTCTCTTACAGCACTCTGTTCCCCCCTCTGGGCCTCGGCAGCATTACGTAAGCGGCGGGATCGAATATAGGCAAAAGCTAAAAGCAATCTTTGTGGAAGGCCCAGGGATGAACCTGGATTAGTGATGGTTTAGGGATATTTGTAATAGGGAATCCCAGCAGATTTCACTGTGCAAATATGTTTCTCATATGCCAAGGAAAATATACTGCTGTTGCAAAAGGAAAAGAAGGAAGCAAGCTGGAAGATGTGCATTCAGTCCCTTGTGATAGAAGTCGTCCGCCTGCTAAAGTGTCCTTGAGCAAGGCACCGGATCACTACTAGCCCGGTGTTTAAGCTCTCCTACATGTTAAGGGAGATACGGGAAAACACATCTTTCTTTTCCATCAGTTTCCTCCAGCATTCTGCTTTTTCAGATGCTCATTTCATATTTATTTAGCCATGCTATCAGCGTGGCTTTATGGATGGAAATGCTGGTCTTTCGGTAGATTGCAATTACATTTGGTACACACATTCATGCCCCCCACAGGATGAATTGCTACAACTTTGGTGGTCCTCTGACTTTTCATCTACCGTCATCATCAGGTCAAAATTTCTATTTGTCCCAATATTTTGGTTTATGACCAAATACCTGCAAAACTAATGACATTCCCCTCAGCCTCAGCTGTACTTTGCGTTCAGTAATTACCAAATGTTAACATGCTAAAACACTACACTAAGACGGTGAACATGGCAAACATTATACCTGCTAGAAATCCGCATGTTAGCATTGGCATTATGAGCATGTCAGCATGCTGATGTTAGCATTTACCTCAAAGCACTTCTGTGCCTAAGTAGCCTCACAGAGCCGCTAGCATGGCTGAGGACTCAGACTGTCTTGTGTCCCATCTGTTTCCTCCAGCGTCCTGCATTTTCAGATACTCGTATCATATTTTTCAAGGTTCATTTCTGTAATATAAAGCTTAGGGTACGTGAAGCTGATGAGAGCTGAGCTGAAATGGTTGCTCTATAAACCACTTTGATCTGTTGCAAAATTAGTTGGCAACAATTTTAATAGATTTGTTTGACGATCTTTAATAAAAATAGATTAATCTAAACATTCCCTGGTTCCAGCTTCTCAAATGTGAGGATTTACTGCTTTTTTTTCTGTTTTATATCATTGTAAACTGAATGGAAACCCTGAATTTACATTCTCTTTAACAAAACAAATTTTGGGGGGCTTTAGGACATTGTGCTTGACATTTTATAGATTATAAGTTCTAAACTAAATGATTCATTGATTAATCAAGAATATAATCAGCAGGTTAATCAATAACAAACATAATGCATAGTTGCAGCACTTGATGATGGTTTAAAGGCCAAACTTCTCCAGTCAGTCCTTAACTATAGTACCTACCCTGTAAAGATCAGGAGTAGAAATACAGAGAAACAGGCATCATCTGTCCTACAAGACCCAACCAGCACCCCTTTTAAACATGTGTTTTATTTAAAAAAAGCCATAACGATCCTAATAAAGAGAAGAATAATCTACTCAAACGCGTCTTTGGGGAGAGGCGATGAGCTGTGGAGTAGTTTTTCTCGGTTTCACGGCTCAGCCTGTTACAGCCGTGATGGCACTCTGCGGAAGAGTCCAACCTTGTTTCTCTGAAAGAAGACAGACGGAAGTCATTGTGCTGGAATCTCGTCTCCATTTCCTCATGTTTGATCCTATCAGTGTGTTAGCAGAGAAAATACATGTCAGCAAATGTGATAGGTGTGAGAGCTTGACATGGGAGAACTACTTAGATACATCACATTTGCCACGATGGCACTGGCGCGGAAAGTAAAACATCTTACGCAAGACTCACTATGGAAAATACTTTACAAGTATCTTTTAACAAATGAAATGTTCTTCAGCTTCATACAGGATGTGAACACAAAGACACTGAATTCAAAATATGTTCCATATAAGATAGATATTGTATTTTTATATCACATTATGTTATTAATCCTATCTTTTCTTAAATGAGTGGAACAAACGTCGAGCATCATGTGCTCACCTGAGGAGAACCTGTAGGAACACTTCATTTGAAGGCATTTACATTTTAGTCATTTAGCAGACGCTTTTATCCAAAGCGACTTACATATGAGAACATTTACAAAGCATTTTTGGGGTTCAGTATCGTGCTCAAGGGTACTTCGACGCATGGCTGGGGGATCGAACCGCCGACCTTCCAATTGGAAGGCAACTGCTCTGCCACCAAGCCACAGCTGCCCGTCTGATGAGAGAAGGCAATCTCATGTCTGAATAATCACTTCTAAAGATTTCGTGTGTGGCGAAACATTTCACATTGCAATTACTGTATGCACGTTTTCGTAAAATGATTCATAAGGCAATATTTGAACAACAATATAGATTTTTGTTCTCAGAAATTGGTATAGGGCAATGTCCTAAATTAACCCCTAACTTCAAAATCTGACCCAATATTTTTGCGAAATTTTCATGGCTTCTGGTTGTGTGGGTGTGTAATCATTTTCGAGACGGCTGATATTTTAGGGCACATCTCTTCAGTAACTTCAGCGCCTTTTTCTATCAGCTGTTTGTGAGGATGTGAGCTGCAGCAGTGGGGAGGAGGAGGAGGAGGAGGAGGAGGAGAGGTGACAAGGATGGAGCAGATTTACGATGGCAGCAGGTTCCCTCGCGTTGCAACGGATCAATAAAAAGACAGACACGGAGTATTTAGATATCTTAAAACCATCGTTAACATATAATAATTAGATTAAACCATATTGAGTGAAATTAAATTGAAGTGAATTGAAAAAATGAGCAAACCATAAACATTGCTGCACACAAATGATTAGTCCTTTTCACGGCAAAGTTGTGTTTCATATTATAAACAAGCCAACAAAAATGCCACAGTGAGAAATTACAAATACCAAATGTATCTTCTAATGCACCTGCTCTGAGAAAAACAATAGCAGAAACTAAATTATTAAGGTCACTGTCAAAGACAAAGATGGGAAATCCTACCGTTTCCTTTCCCCCAGACACATGTGATGGTTGCACTTAGAGGAAGAGATGAAGTATTAACAGAGTTGTAGGTGAAAAGTAAATGTCACCATATAGTCAGAAGATGATGATGGGCTTGAAAGAACGATGGCGAGGTGAGGAGGTGAAGAGTTTTGGGATCTGAAGGGAGGAGACAGGAGGGGAGAGAAGTGAGGACAAGAATGGCCTCCAGTGCTTTTCACCGTCTGTTCCTGCCAAATGGACATGACTTACCAGTGTGTGTGTGTGTGTGTGTGGTCCGGTTTACTTTCATGGTTAAAGGCGACCTGTTTTCTGTGTGCATGGTTTGGTTAACTTGAGAATTTGATGAATGGCACAAACAAGAATGACTTCTTTTTTTTTTACTTTAAATACACGTCTATATAAATTTAAGACCATCTCATTGGTTGACTGTCACCACCGTTAAATCAACGCCAACAATTGCAACGCGCTTATATTTGTTTATATATATTCTCACAATAGCTATACGGCTGTGTGTCACAACAGCCTAGCTTTGGGTGCAGCGACGATTAATGGACGAATTGCAACATTTCCTATTTGTTTCACTGACTCATAAAGTGAAAGATAAACTTTTGCTGGTAAACGTTTTACAGCTGCTCAGATGTTTTTTCAGCTTTAGACCTTTGGACGTTTTTTTGTTTTGCTGCTAAGCTTTTCCAAGTTTCAATTTCAATTTTTTTGTTTTGGCAGTTTGGGGTTAGCATTTGTAATGTTTTGTAACAATGTGAAGAATAAACTGTAAATTCCTTAATTGATGAACTAGTTTATAGATTACTTGATAGTGAAAATAACCCCTCATGTGCTATCGATGCTTGTTACAGCGCAAGACTTAACCTATCATTAGCCCTGTGAGCTAAATGCTAGCTAACATCTGTGACAACATTGTATGTTTTACTTTGCATTAGCATATTTGGAATGAATGTTATTTTTAATGTTGACATGGGCAGTGTTGCTGGCACGCTAGCTGTTTAGTGCTAACGCAGGCAGCATGAGTAGGCCTGCTGCTCAGAGCTACAAACTAAAGTTAGTTAGAATTATTTAAAATTATATATATATATATATATATATATATATGCGTGTGGTTTTTTTTATACAACACCCCTTTTAAACATTGGTGTTGACGTGAACTTTAACAGAAATATGTCTCAATGGATATTTATGAAAAGCTCAGTTTAACTGTAAGGAATTTAACTTTAAGAAGCATGTTTATCAGACAATTTATCAGCATGATGTTGTTTAAAACTGTCAGAAAATGTGAAGTGTTTGCAATGCATCTGAAATGGGGGGGGGGGGGGGGTTTACACTAAAGCACATGGAAAAGGGGCTAATTTCACCTGATGTGCCTAGATATTCATGGTGAACTGGGTTCAGCAATGCATGAAACAGCTGCCGGTGTGTGTGTGTGTGTGTGTGTGTGTGTGTGTGTGTGTGTGGTTTACTAGATAGATGTGTTGACTAGATAAAAGGAGGGGAGGGAGAAGGGGGAGGGATAAAAGGAGAAACGGGGGACAGATGAGGTAGAAGGTGTGTGGATACTTGTCATCCTCTGATGTCTATGCTCTCTATATTTGATCACACACACACACACACACTCTTTCCTTTCTCGTACATCCCTACCTTTCGTTAACCGGCCTCTCCTCTCCCCTCTTCATTCTGCATTCCCCCCATTTCTCTCTGTCTCACTCTCTCACTCTCTCGATCTCATTCCCTGTGCCGCTCACTTCACTTTCAATTCCTTTCCCTCCGTCTGCACCCACCCAGTCTCACTCAGGTCTTCATTAATTCATTCATTCCTCTGAGTCTCAGTATGCACTTCTCTTTTTTTCTTCTCTCTCTTTCCACCTTCGTCACTCCCCTGCAGTCTTTCTCCATCACTCTTTTCTCTCTCATTCTCTCTCTCTCTCTGCAGTTAAACTATATGGCCAAAAGTATGTGGACACACAAACGTTACACCCCACATGTTTTCTGAGCATATTCTTTCCAAAACCCGGGCCGTTGATCTGCTGCTCTGTTAGGAAGACTTTCCGCCAGATTCTGGAACCTGGCTGCAGGGATTTGCTCCCATTCAGCCACATGAGCATCAGTGAGGTCCAACACTTCCACGCCGAACTAAGAAGACCATTGCTGGGTTTGTGCACGGGGCCATGTTGTCATGTTGAAACAGGAAAGAGCCTTCCCCAAACTGCTGCACCAAAGCTGGAAGCACACTATTGTCTCAATGTTTGCAAGTTTAATAGCTTTCACGTCACACCATGCATATATGTATTGTTTTTTTACGTGTGTTTCCGTTATCAGACCAAAAATAATGGAGAATAAAGAGCAAATCAAAAACACGCTTTCAGCATTCAAACCACTCAAACGATAAAGAAAAATTAGAATTCATGCATGCTGTCAGCAGAGTTTATTTTGACGTTTTAGTCCTTTCGGACGTTGCATGGACCTTTTGTCAGGCTTCATATTCTCTATACATCTATACAGATCCAACAACTACTCAGGAGGGCAACCGAATCTCGCACCTGAGATAATAACCACATCAACATTTGATCAAAACATTTTTAAAATGAGACAAAAGTATGTCAGAATCCAAAAAATATATATATATATATATTTTCATATGTACGTATAGACAAAAACACTGTGTCGCTAATAAACTCAGCGCTGACAGTTTGAGGGAATTCAACTCCTTCTTTCACATCATTTGATTTTCTTACACACCTGTGGACCGGGTGCGTATTAGATAACTCTTGGGATAGTGTTTACGGAAAAGCTTGAAGGAGTTTCCTTCTCCTTCACTTTGTTAGTCATTAGATTTATGGGGTAAGATCCAAATCTAAATTGTCTTTGTGCGTTAGCGGGATGTAAGAGTCTCCTGGTCATTGAGGCTGGCTGAAAATATTCCGGAGGAAAACCGATTGTGTGGGCTGTGTGATTTGGGAAAAGTGGAACGTGAATCCCATTTTCTTTATTACTCTGCCTACTATGACTTTTCCATGAAATGTCTCATCAAAATTGTGAAATATTCTGGTTTATAGATTATTAAGTGGAATGGTTGTTTTATTTTGATGTGTTTAAGTTTGCAAACTGAAACCCTGGAAAAGAAGGAAAGAAGGACTATTTAATTAGTATTTTACTTTAATTTCTTCAGTATCCTATAATAAATGTTTTGTCATTTATACATTTGGTTGTAGACTGGTTTTCTTCATTATATATAGAACTTTTTGGAGCCGAGGGTTCAAGTTCTGCCCCTCAAACGTACTTGGACTATGTGGACAGGGGTGTCCACATACTTTGGGCCATATAGTGTGTCTCTCCTCTGTTTTCTAGTCACATAGCCGAGCCAATCTATCGCTCTGTCTCTCTCTCTGTGCCAACCCCTCCCCTTTTTTCTTATTTCTCACTCCACCTCTTTCACTCCATTCCCCATCTCTCTCTCTCTCTCTCTCTCTCTCTCTCTCTCTGGCTGCTTCCTGCCTGGCTCTTTATGAATTGAACAGCAGCGGCTGGATGCGACTGACTGGAAGCTAATCAACACAACGAAGGCTCGCTCTCTCTTTCACACACACACACACACACACACGCGCGCATGCTCATCGGCAACAGCCAAACCTTTAATTAAAATGTGCAGAGGTGCTCATACACACTTTCTTCCTCTCTCTCGCTCTCTCTCTCTTACATGCTTGCACACTCATGATCACGCACACACACCGGCACGCACACACACCGGCACACAGCCTGCTTTGTCAACAGCTCACGTAGCGCGGTGCACTCAGGCGAGCTCCCTCTCACACACACACATATAGCGTAGGACACTCTCTATCTCTCTCTCCCCCCCTCTCTCTCTTTCACGTCTTCTGTCACTCTCTCGTTCACCCTCAGCCGCAATCACATGCCGAGCTTCACACACACACACACACACACACACACACACACACAGACATGCAGACGGCTTCAGTGATGCTGTGACGCTCTGTCCTTCCTCTCTCACCCACACACACTTTCTCGGTTGTCCCTCGTCTTGCACACTCGCATGCTTTAACACACGAGACACACACACACACACACACAAACACACATCTCGCCAGCCTTTCTCTCAGTCATCAGTCAGTGTGTGTGTGTGTGTGTTGGTGGAATGAGGCGGTGATGTTTTGGGACAGGAAGAATAGTATGGGCAATTCCCAGCGACGGCCCAAAGGAAGACACAGACCAAAATCGGCAACAGGTACTTTATCTTTCGATATGTTGTTGTTGTTATCTTTTCTCTACCTGTCTGTCTTTGCATCCCTCCATCTGTCTGTCGGTGTAGTATTGGCTTTCCATTCGATGCGTCGCTCCATCCAAAATGTCTCTTATTCAGGTGTTTGACACCCATGCGTCCCCCTTTTCACCCCTCCGCCCATTCATCTTTCCTCCGTTTATCTGGCACACCCATGCACGTTCCTTTCATACATTCATCCATCCATCTAGCTATTGAAAAGTGTCTGACGTCCATGCTTCCCTCCTTCAAACCAACCATGCATCTTTCCTTCATTTTACACGCACATGCTGGCAAGCCTACATTCATTCACGCAGCTATCTGTCTATCTAGTATTGTCATGGCATCCATCTCCTAATTTCCCCATCCCTCCATCCAGAATGTCTCATGTCTATGCAATCATGCATCCATACATACATACATCCTTTTCTCCACCATTCTTACAGACACATGCACACCTAACTTGGTCTATCTATTATTGCGTTTGCACCCAATCCTTAATTGTGTCCGTTTATCTCCAAATGTCTGCATCCAGAATGTCTCCTGTTCGGATGTCTCCCACCCATGTCTCCTTCTTTTCACCCCTCCATCCACTCATCCGTCCATGCATGTTTTCCTGCATCCATCCTATACACACATGCACACATGCAAGCCTCCATTCATCTATTAGTTTTCCATCCAGTGATCCAGTGTTTCCTTTTGACCATTTATCTCCAAATTTCTCCATCCCACCATCTCAGATGTCTCACATTCAGGTATTTAATGTCCTTGCATCTGTCTTTTCATCCCTCTTTTAACCCATACATTCATCCATGTATCTTTTCCTCGGTTTACTCAACACACACATGCTGGAAAGCCTCCATTCATTCCATATCTAATTACCTTCTATCTATTTCTGCATCCCTCATATTAAAGCGTCTCATGTCCATCCCTCTTTTTGCCCTACCTTCAAACAACTATGCATGTTTTCTTCCATTCATTTTAGAATCATGATGCCAAACCTCCACTCATTCCACATATATTTATCTAGTATTGTTTTGCCATCAAATTCATTTTTTCCTTCCAGTTATCTCCAATTTTCCCATCCATCTATCCAAACCATTTCTTAGCCATCCGTCCATCCATCCATCTTCTCCTCCAGTCAGCTTTTCCTTCGGCTGGGTTGCCAGGTTTGAATGAACTAGGTCAATTGGTCTTTTTCCTCTTGGCGTGCGACTGGGCTGAGAGACTGTGTGTGTGTGTGTGTGTGTGTGTGTGTGTGTGTGTGTGTGTGTCCTATACAATTGCAGCTTTTGGTACACTGCTGCTGAGCTGTTTGTGTGTCCATGTGTGCAAATACTAAGGTTTTATGTTTCACGCATTTTGCATACTCGTGCCGCGTGCTGCAGTCTCGTGCACGCATGTGTTTGTGTCTGATTGCTCGGCTGCACTGCCACGTCCTGTCCGTTTGGATGGGATTACAAGTGGGCTCTTTAATTATCTCTGAGAGCGAGCGACGTAGAGATAGTGTGCGGGAGAGAAAGAGAGCGAGGGGAAGGGAAACGAGAGAGAAGCGGAGATGACAGCCCGTGTAAATGTGCCCCTCTTTCTTGCTTCCTCGCCGTACGATAAAGGATGGGAGGAGGAAGAGGAGGGGACGGAGAGGATGGAGTGAGAGAGGGGACAGTGGGAGGTTGAGGAAGAGGATGAAGCAGTGAGAAAGAGAGAGGAGGGGGAGAGTGGGAGAACGAGGGGGAGAGAGAGGAAAGGAAGGAAGAAAATCAGAGGAAATTAAACAAATAGGTGGATGTGCGATTTTCGGAGCTGGACATGAACGACGGACAGGCAGGCGTGATGAAGGTTTGGGCAGACCGGGGGGGGCAGGTGGGAGAGGAGGAAGAGGAGGAAGTTGATGTTGCATTAAAAACACACATGCAAAGTGTTTATTTCATGCTGCAGAGCTGCAGAGTGCACACACTGCCAGCCGAGAGTAAACACACCCATATGCTCACTCTTACTCTGTCCACACACACTACATGCATATCCCCTGGAGAACGGTGTGTGTGTGTGTGTGTGTGTGTGTGTGTGTGTGTGTGTGTGTGTGTGTGTGTGTGTGCGGTGCAGTATGTATGTATGTATGTATGTATGTATGTATGTATGTATGTAAGCTTTAACACAAGCCGACAGCCAACCAGCCTGCACACACCTGCTATGGTGCAATAATCAGACACTTCTGGATACATTTGACCTTGACTTTAATCAGCAGCCGAGGCATATTTATCGCCTTCAGACGTGATGGTCGCATTACTGTAACCGGGGCTGCGTTATGTCCCAGGCAGTGTAATTTACTGTGTACGATGATGATATGGTCAGGGACAAGAGGTGTAATTGAGGCTTAATGGGCAGAAGGAGGAAGTGCATTTTTCATGAATAAAGGAGACTGTCCTCAACAGAGGCACACCAGCAGTGGTCATTTGGTCAGACACTTGAAACAACCTATGTTGACGTTTACCTGCAAGGAGCTCCCGTTGCTTTTGTGAAAAATGATTTTGGCCTCTGTGACGCAAAGACGGATTTATTATGATGATGTGACGCGGCAAAACCTCATAGGGAGGAAGTTGGGGCGGAGGTACAAAGCGTCGTTGAGATCGTTGTTCACATCACGCGCTTTACCAGGTGAGCCACCGGGGGCGCCCCAAGTTGGGATTGTTTTGTCAAACTACTATTTCCAAGGTCAAGAATGAACTTTGATGTCAAACGTTTAAGCCAACACAGACAAGGAACCAGATGCATAAAACTCAGTGCAGATTCATGACTAAAACGTGAAACTGGTTCTGTTTATATAAATCTAAATCATTGTGGAACCGGGTGCACCAGCAGGAGCCTCATATCCACTTCAACACTTTTTTTGAACCTTGACCATGACTTTTTCTACACACACACACACACATATATATATCACCATTTTTGGTGCCTGCGTCCTCATTGCTGTGGCGCTGCTGGACTGCGCTACCCAGAAATCCCCTGTCAATCAAACAGCGTGGGCAGGCCTGTGATTTTCTTCCTTGGATTTTCTGTTGGAGGAGTTCTAAGTTCCTCTTTGCTTGGTCTGTTCAGCCGTTACCGCTCGCATTAACTGCCAATTTCCTTTTCAGTCTTCAGTTTATTACAAACAAGCTAAAAACGACAAATCCAACACTTACTGTACCGCAGAGATCGTTCGAGGACAGACCCCCTGGGTCCATTGGCTTTAAAGAGACAATTTCAACTCTTTTTACTTAACTCTATTCGTTGTTTGTGTGGCGACCTCCTCTCCACCTCCTGCTATTTTTCTTTTACTTGTTTCTCTGTACTTTTTTTCATTATCCTTTTTTACGTTCTCCGTCTCGTCCCTTCGCGTATACTAAAACACATCTCCCTTTTATGTTTTTCTCTTATGCCGGGCTCACACTACACGATGTTAGCCTGATTCCGAATGATTTGACAGATTTGTGGCTTCGGCAGTTTGTTGTTGTGTCCCATGTTGTGTTTTATAGCGGGAGACGACCGACGGCCGCATCTAGGGCCCCTCACATGATCGGAAAGGCAAGCTTGCAAATCAGTGTTTGACTTTTGTTTTCGTAATTATGTACCGTTTACAACATGACTTCCCGGAAGCATAATCCTAATCATCACCTAAATCCCTCTTACCCTCTTTCCTTTGCACATAATGCAGGTTGTAAGACCACAAGCTGTGATTTTTCAGGGTTTAGTGTGTAGTCTGACACCTCTTGGCCAAGTCATCATGATGGCCTAATCTGACAGCTAGTGACCATCATCTCCCAGTAGTCTCACTCCACCTTCCTTTCCTTTTAAACCTATTCTCTCATCTCTCCATCCTTTTCCCTCTGTCCCACGCTCTGCCTTTTGCTCGCACTCTTTCACTCTCCCTCTTCTCTCACCCTCTCTCTCCTTCTGTTCCGACTCTTATTTCTTTCACCCCTCTTCTCTCATGTTCATTTTTGGCTGTTGCCAGGGCGCTGATGCGTTTGCAAGTTAAACACACAGTGACTGTAGTTTTCTATATGATACCTCTGTTTCTGTGCTCCTCGGGCTGCTATGCAACCGTTGTCCCAGTGATCACACTCGTTTCAATCCTTTATGGCTCAAAAATACAAAACTACTGTGACTACTTTTCTTCTTCTTTGTTATTATTTCTTCCTTTTTCATTCACTGGCTCATGCTAATAGGGATGACCGACCATACACACACACACACACACACAGAACACGTTCATTCATATATTTTCAGATCGATGATGTCATCTTCTGCACAGGCAGCATCCTGCAGCAAGAGAGAGGGGGAGGGAAAGAGAAGAGGGGTGTGTGTTGAGATAATTGGACGGAGGCGAGGGGGAGGAGGGTTTAGGGACAGCGAGAGATTGAGAGATCTGAGGCGAGATACGAGATGTGAGAGAGAGCAGCGAGAGGGGAGAGAGCTGTGGGGCGACAAATGGAGGGAGAGATGGAAGATGCTCAAAGAGAGGCAAGGAAAGCAGGGGAGAGAAGGCGAAGAAGTAGGGGAGGACACAGGAAACAGCGCCTGGGAGTGTGTGGCGGAGGCTGCTGCTACCATGGCAACCGTACAGGTGTTAAAGCAGGTCAATTGAATGCCGGTCGGCACTCTGCCAGTGACCAACGAGCACGTGTGTGTGTGTGTGTGTGTGCGTGTGCGGGCGCTTTCACTTGTTTCTCCATCCCTTAACAACAGATTGTGTGTGAAGCCTACTGATCTGTTTGCCGCATGGCGGGCGTGTTCAGATGACGCGATACGCGGTTTGCTCTGCCGACCGGTCTTACATGTGACGGGCGTGACCCACAAGTCCAACCTGTGCGTTGCTGATGACACTAAGTGACGACAGCAGCAGGAAGCCGCTCACCCTCACGGCTTTTGAGTGCTGTGCGATCCAGCGAGTGTTTCAAACTGTAATGTTGCGTGAAATCACCAGCAAGCAGCGGTGGAGGAAGTATTCAAATTCTTTACTTAAGTAAATGTACTAATACCACAGTGTAAAAATACTTTGTTACAAGTCAAAGCATTGAAAATGTTATGTAAAAGTATGTGAGTATAATGTACTTAAAGTATTTAAGTAAAAGTATTCAGTGCAGAGACATGTCCCCTGTGACTGTTATACTGTTATATGTGATATCATTAGATTATTATTACTCATGCATTGATGTAAAAGCAGGATTATTTTCATTATGGATTAATCTGCGGATTATATTTTTCCATTAACCAATAAAAAATCTGAAAATAATTACCCAGAGCCCGAAGAAAGACACGCCTTCCCACTGCTTGTTGTCCAAGCAGTGGCACACATTTTTAATTTATATAAACAGAAATTCAAATAATTAAAAGGTGATGCAGCAGCTCTTCACATGTGAGGGGCTGGAACGACATGTTATAACAAAACATATTTTATAAGCGCTTCATGTGTTTTGTATGTAGAAATCGTAATTTGTAACTAGTAACTAAAGCTGCCAGAGAAGAAAGAGGCATGAAAAGAAAAGACTCAAGTACAAGTTCCTCAAATTTGTACTTCAGTAAATATATTAGTCCTTATATTATGATGTGTCTTTGCCATGTAGCAACCAAGCATCATCATTTTTAAAATTGTAGTTTCATGCACAAACGCGTGCATTAAGCAAATTCACATATAAAACACCTGAATTTGTATTTCTGAAGGGAGATGAACCCCCCCCCCCTCTGAGGTTAATCAGTCGATATCTGCTCAGATATCTAAAAGAACAGCAGTATAAAAGAATATTGAGTGGGCAATGATTTGATTTCATCTTGAAACTGCATGAACTTGTCTCAGACTTCACTTTACTAGACCTGGGTTCAGCCTTGTTTATCTCCCCTCTAATGCAGATTTTGTGGAATTGCAGACTGTTATTGCAGCTTGTATCCCTCTTCTTGCTCATCGAAATTAATGGTGTGTTGCAACAAAGGAGGATGGAGACGATTAAGGGCAGATGCGGCTCTAAGATGGAAATGAAGCCTTGTGCTGCATTTTTACATGGGACGTGAAATACACAATATGCTTTGGAATTTAATTAGTCAAAGTCACGGGAAACCATTGGTATGTTCCCTTTTCCGAAAATGCTAAGTGAGTTTGTGTTTTATGGTCATCCAGCATTGTATTTAGGGTTAAGAAAAGAGCACAACGACAAATCAGAGGGAAAAGGTTTTTATGAAAGCTCTTCGCAAGAGGAAGAAAAAAGAAAAAAGGATCATGAAAAGACTGCTGCTGTAACTTTCAAGGCACGGTAACATGTATATCATCAAGTTCTTTCAGCAGCTACTTGATCCTAAAATAAGCCACAACTTAGAGAGAAAACACGGAAATAAAATCACTTGAATGAAGATTTTGACCAGAATGGATGGTGCTTTTTGATAAATAAGCTTGAAGGATCTACTAACGGCGTAAAAACTGCACTAAACCCCCGTAAACTATGATTTCCAAGTGAGTGTTACAGAAAGAGTTTGCTGTGTGGACTGAACGATAGAGGTCACAAGTTCAGTGACCCTTGTGGTCAAAGTTTTCTTTATCACGACACTGAACCAGTACTGGCTTGTTAGTGGAAATCGGTCTGGAGAGGCTTGTGCCTGTGGAAAAAGAGAAACCTGAGAAAAATCGATGCTCGTTGCTGCTGAGTCACAGTAATAAAGCTCCGAGGGTTACACGCACGTTGGCTAAACACCAGCAACAATTTCTATCGCCGCAAACAAATGTTTGGCTCATTATCAGAAAATGTGCCTTCAAATTCACCCACTTTCTCCCTTTATTTCAATGTCCACAGATCACAGTTGCCATAATTGTAATCACATTTCTGCAACCTTATAATATGGCTGCTTTTAGATAGCACTTTTATCCAAAGCGCCTCACAAATTGCCTCTCAATCACACACCGATGGCAGCGAGCTGCCATGCAAGGTGCTGGCCTGACCACTCGGGGGCAAATCGGGGTCCAGTGTCTCGCCCAAGGACACTTTGTGTGGACAGGAGGAGCCGGGTCCTGAACCGCCAACCCTGTGATTAGTAGCCACCCCGCTCTACCTCCTTAGCCACAAATATGTAATCCAGTACTTTCTTTTGATTGCACAGCAACACTCAGCCTGGTCAGTTTGTTCTCATGCCTGGAGTGAAACATCTTTTTTGTCTCAAAGGTCTCACACATGCATGAGACCAGGTGAGACATTTTTATTTTATCCCGGGAAGACTCGCTGCGGAGCCCCTCTTCTCCTCCAGAGCTGTTATATCCCTGCACCGCTGTGCTTTAAAATCCAGTTTCATAGGAGCCGCTGAGTGCGGCCGCAGTCCTAATTGGGACTGAGCAGCTTCTCTGGCGCTGTCGGGAGTTTAGTGCCTTGCTGAGAGGAACCTCAGCTGTTGTATTTAAAGTTGAAGAGAGCATTAATCATTTGCTCCCTCGGCGGTGGAGATCTGCGAACTCAGCGCCCTCTCAGTCTCAGGCCGGCTTCTCCAACACTTAGGCTGCCGTGGCTTCCAGATATCCGGTATTAATAACACCTGTCATCGACTGTGTTGCCTTAATTCTTCCTTTGTCTGGTCTTTTCATCTGCGTGTTTCTCCTGCAATGATTATGATGCACCACCTGATCAGAGCTGACCGCGAGTATCCCCTCGGGTATTACTCGTGCCGCATTATCATGAGACAGTTTTGAAAGAGCAACTCCACGTCAGCTGAAAAGATGGTTTTTCCCGACCTCCACTGGTTTGAAATTCTCACTATGCTGCAGTGATGTGGAGGTGTGCTCCCAGGGTGTGGTCAGCTCACACTGAATATACTGTACAACTCGCGTTATACATACTGTAGCATAATGCTCTTTGTGACCTCTTGTTCGCTTTATTTCCTAACATCAGTCGGCTATGTTTTGCATCTGAAGTCAGTGCATAAAGATGTTGCATAGAGGTCACATAAAAAAACGATTTATGTCAGTAACATTTTTCAAACTTCAAACATATGTTGGAAAATGGAATCCGTGAATCTCTCAGTTATTTCTTCCGCATTTTAAAACTACAAAACCATTTTCTGTTGTTGAAGCAACACGTCAAGGTCGAAGGCTCTTCCATAATTAGGATAACGACGTTGAATTGAAAGCGAATCAACCCTAACACACCTTTACAGAGGATGCATGCACAAACCCAATGTGTGAGCGCTGCTGGTCACTCTTGTCACCTCCAGTGTTTACAGGAAGTTCCTGTTGAGAGGAAGGAAAGGAGCCGGGCTGCACCGACAATATTCCTGATGTGGGAGAGGAAAGGGGCCAGATAACATTTGAATGTAGATATTATTGTCTAAATATTGTTGCACATTATTTCAATACTCTGTTTTTTGAGGAGAATAACATTATGTGGTTCCTAACTGAGAATAATTACACAATAACCATGTAATAGTTTTGTTGGTGTATGTCATTCTTGTTACTTTGAGCGAAGGCCGAAGTCAAGGTTATCCCCGTCAAGTACAAGAGAAGGCTGAGCAAAGGCAAGAAGGGATCATTTCGTTTTGCCGTAACAAAATCAGCAGCGAGTGACGTGTCTGTCCCGCCGACATCATTTTCAGCAAACACAGGGGCTGTGGTAGCAGCCGCCAGGGTCAGGGTAACGTCTTTCAGCATGCCCCGAAGAAATATGTCAGTAGTGCACTTATAGCGTGCACTTCATCCACGCGTGTCACCATTCTCCAACCAACCATTTTAGAATTTAGTGCAACACCAGACCTTTTCGATTCACTGGGCACACCGGAGATGCGGGCTGCGATTCGGAGGTCTGAACCAGGCTAGCAGTCTGTAGGCCGTGCAGACAACTGAAATTTGGCGTTCCTCTGCTGTTAAACAAATGACCCACACGATCGAGTCATGTCTAAGAAGCCTGAGCTCGAGTACTGCTGCTCTGCTTCGGATTACGTCGCTCCCTGACTTTGTTCGAGTTTGTTATTGCTCAGCTGATTATAATATAGCCGCCCACATATGTTCATTCCTTACCTAGTAAATAGTTTGACGAAATACCTTAACTCAACTTACTCGCGTTTTCTGGCACTTTGAAGCCACATTAACGCAATCCGCCGAAGAAGACCGCAAGATAAAGTAGAAAGCTTCAGAACCCCCCCAGATCACATTTAACATGTAGCACTGACCGCCTGAACGATCTCTTGAAAGCTTTGTAGACTGCTTTAAGGTGAGAGCTGGAGGGGAGAGAGGGGAAGGAGTAGGGGAAGTGCCAGGAGGGGAGAGGAAGAAAGAAATAAAGAAGGGGGAGGCACAACACCCGGCACCATCAGTTTCCTTCCCTTCTCTGCGCTCACACCATGGGAGCGGACTTTCCCTGCGCTGTTTCTTTCTTTCCTGCCTTCTACGCTTTCTTCTGCCCGTCTCTCCCTCTATATCTCTTCCCCCTTGCCTGCTGACACGCTCGTAGCCACAGCCTGAATGAGTCACTGGGTTTACCTCAGTAGGCAGCTGGCCTCCCCTCTCCACTCTCCCCTCTGAGTTTACGTGTGTGTGTGATAGTTTCTGTGCCGGACAGAGTTTGGGAATACAGACATGGAAGTTTTCTGGGCCAAGCCAGGTAAGAGACGCTGGGAATGTTTCTTCTGGGTGGGTGGATGAGCAGGGGGAGGGTTGAGGAATTTATGCGAAAGGAATCAGGGTTTTGAGGAATTGGTGCATGGAGCGGCGTGGTACTGAAATGGAGAAGGGCAGCTTCTTCTCACGATAAGAAAAGCCCAGGAATATTACACTTGACGTATGCGAGGGTAGCGTGACCGACTGTTGGCACCGTTTCTGGGAGTTAACATGTGGCTTCATGTGCGTTTCTTGTAGCCGTTGCTTCCGGTATTTTGAGGCACATTCACGGCCAAAGCGTCACACATTGCAGGAGCATCATAGCTACTGGTTAGTTTGTGTGTGTGTGTGTGTGTGTGTGTGTGTGTGTGTGTGTGTGTGTGTGTGTGTGTGTGTGTGTGTGTGTGTGTGTGTGTGTGTGTGTGTGTGTGTGTGTGTGTTGAGGTTTGGCATGAAACCTTTCACAGTTTTGAGAGGCAGGAGCAGTGTAACACCTGGTGTTTGTCGTGAAGCTGAAGAATTTCACAGGTTGTTAAAAATGGATAGCTGTTAGTGTCGCAGAAAAGCATGAAAATATGAAGTGTACAGTAAATAACAAACATTAGTAGCTTCTTAACTTATTGTTTTGAAAAGCAAAACCGTATTGGTCACCTTTAAAAATCTTAAATGAATCCCTTATTATACAGTTTTCCCCTTTTATTTCCACTTATATAGTCTGACGGTATTATTGTTCCAGCTCTTCGTTGAAGCTATGTGATGTTTACACCGAGGGAAATATTCAAACGTGGCTGCACTGCTTGATCACATGGGAGTATTCTAGATGTCTGTATCATTTTATACACATATCCCCAAATTTCATCCTCGCATATTTGGCCTCTTTGGAAACTTTAGGATCTCAATTAGATTTTAAAATGCAGTTCTGCGGAATTTAACCGTATTTGGTTTCACAGCAAACAATAAACTTGTGGTCACGCTCAACTTTTGATTGCAGACTTGCATGCGTACATGAGACAGACAGACAGCTTAGTGTGTGTGTGTGTGTGTGTGTGTGTGTGTGTGTGTGTGTGTGTGCGTGTGTGCGCCATCACCTCTGAAGAGCTCTTTGTTCGTCTTTTTCGCCCTCATAGTCTTTACACGTGCCTGTTAAGTTGCCGCAAGGTCAACTGAGGTCATCTGTGTGTGTGTGTGTGTGTGTGTGTGTGTGTGTGTGTGTGTGTGTGTGTGTGTATTGCTTTATACACACACATACGTTGGTTTGATATGTTGCTGAAAGTGCATTTCGACTCTGGCTTGGTCACAGTGTGGTTTTCTGCTCAGCTACCATGGTTTCCAATAGGGCAATTATTATAATTTCCAATAGACACGCACACACACACACACACACACACAGCTGAGGCTTCGCTTTCTACCATTTTACTCTCCAGTATGGAAAAATGAAGGCATGAAACATGACACACACACACACACACACACACACAGTCACATCTCCTGCTGTAGTAGCACACATACAGTATATACAGTATTTCACACATCATGCTCAGTTCCACGATAGCACACTCACACACATGCATGCTTCTCTCGTTTATCTCACTCTCTCTCTCTCTCTCTCTCTCTCTCTCTCATTCTCTCTCTGGGTCTCTCGCCCTCGCCCTGCCGCTGCCCAGTTCAATGTGAAAATGAGGGGGAAAGAAATCAAGTCTCATAAAATTTTTTATGCAGATGGGGAGCTAAATGCGGCGCCTCAACTGTCTGATCAGCCCGGCTGCCATGTGCGATGGATGGATGGATGGATGGATGGAGTGATTGGTGCGAGCCCGAGGCACAATACATTTTTCATTGCAGGCAGAAAGTCCTAACAGCAGCACATATATTCTCTCTTTTGCCCTCAAACCGACACATGAGCCTGATATTTGTACATTTCTGGCGATTTGCCTGTAGTGTTTACATACCGGGCTGTGTGTGTGTGTGTGTGTGTGTGTGTGTGTGTGTGTGTGTGTGTGTGTGTGTGTGTGTGTGTGTGTGTGTTGGTGATTCTAAATTAAATGAGCGTGTAAATGATGGCTTTGACCGGCGAGTGACTTTCCCTCGAGTATTTTGGCTCCACTTCGGCGAGCGTGTGTGCACGCGTGTCAGAGAGGACGACTCCAGCAGCCTCTCTGTCGGTTTTTCAATTCTCTCTTTTTCTTTTTTTTTTGCCATCAGTTAACCAGCAGACATTTGCTTTTCACGGCAAGAGTTAGAACATCATTACGGCTCTCATGTCTGCGTGCTAAGTACGACGCTAGAGCCAGCTATGATTAGCCTAGCTTCGGCTGGAAGCACGGGGGGGGGGGTTGCAGATAGCCGGGTTCCCAGTAAACCCACAAATAACTAGTTTCAATTACATTTCTGTTTGTGTAAGGATTAAGCAAACCAGATACAACAAGTTAATTAGTGAGCTTTTTTTTTTTGTTACTTTGGACAAAGCGAGGCTAACTTTTCCCCCCTGCTTCCAGTCTTTAGGCTAAGCTAGGCTAATCGCCCCCTGGCTCTGGCTTCATACTTCACACTATATCGAGCTTCTCATTAAACTATTTTCACAACAGTGAATTAAGTGTATTTCATCAAAATATCACACTGTTCAATTAATATAAAATGTATAAATATGTATTTTTTGTGCTATTTTTTTTTTTCACTTCCATAAGAGAATTTGCGGCTTTTCTCTGTTTTATATCTTTCTAAACTTATGTCCTTTAAAATATATATAGAACCCTCTCAGTTTACATATATATTGTATTGAATCTTTGTTCAATTATTAAAGTTATTAAATGTCAGTAATTCAGCCTATATCTTGATGAAAGTTTGCTGGTATAAATACTTAATGTGTAGAAGCTCTTTCATTAGAAAATACCTCTGGCTGTTAAAATGATTGATATTTAAAAGTAAAAAAAAAAAAAAAGGAGCTCTTAAATTAGAGTTGTTTTTAAAAATGTGACCAAAATATATAGTGATCAGGACATTTTGCAGTGAAAAAAATAAACTCTCTAGTTCTCTCTAGTAGAACTATATAATAGAGACACTGTTTTTAAATAAACTTAAATATGTCTTTGGCATTAAGGTATACAGGTTGTGTCGAAGACAAAAAAAGCTGGTCAGGTGCCTTTAACAAAACTGTTCTGTTACAAGCGCATCACCGCAGAGTGATTTGAGTTTATTAGAGCCGTCTGTCTGGTGAACAGGACGTAGATAGAGGGCTGTTTCCTGCCAAATTCTCCTCAGAGACAATGACTCCTGGAAGTAATCTGACCGAGACAGCACAGTCCTCTAGGGCCAACATGTGTGTGTGTGTGTGTGTGTGTGTGTGTGTGTGTTTGTGTGTGTGTGTGTGTGTGTGTGGTGTCACGGGAGGTGGCCTGTGCAACATCAACCCACCGGGAAGTCCAGACACACACATTCACTGACCGTGTGGGAATAATAGGATGGAAAGAAAACACATTCTTAATGAACAGTGTTGTGGATGTGAGTCGCAGGGGGTGCAGCGGGAGCTGCTATTGGTCACCGGCCACCAGTGTGGGCTTGTAGTTTGCTGTCAGACAAGGTTAACTCTCTCAAAGCAGGCTGGAACTACAGGAAGTGGCGCCAGAACAAATCTGAGGGCCTGGCAGCTGGCGATAAGGTGCCCGTGGGAATTGTAGTCCGCTCTGACAGATGAGGCCAACCGTCAATGTGGGCCAGACAGGACGTGCAGCTCTGGATCTAGAGCTCCAATAGAAACAAAATTATTTTTATAAGAATGAATAATTGTCAGCTACAGTCAATATGATTTTTTTTTTTAAATCACTGTGACATCTTGTTGAGATTTAGTTTAGCAAAAATAACTTGTGCGCAGTAGTATTTACTCAGTAGCAGTTAGGTATTTCCATTTTATGCTACTTTATACTTCTAAATGTCAGGGAAATATTTTATATATATATATGATATTGATTTGACATTTTACCCAAATACATGTATTTCTTTAGGTTTTGGTTGAGCTACAAGATCCTAAAATCCTCCGAAGAGCTGAGAGGAGCTGCACAGTTGGCAATAATTCTCTGTCAGTTCGTCACTACGATCAACCTCTTTAGGATTACGCATTTCATTTGAGCCATAGTTAATATAAATATATTGATTTGCAGCTTTAAAGTTTATGAAAGCTTGGTTTTTAAAGGGGGACCCTGATTGCTCGGCTGGCTAAGGTGCGTAACATGTAGATCATCACCAACTCTTTGCTTTTTCTGCTTTCTTCTGATTCAACAAAGAAAACTTTACAAAAATATTAAAGAATTTAGTTTAATTTTACGTAAACAGAAAGTTCTTCTTAAACACCCGTTTCGACACCTACTTTTTGCTGCACTGACAACTTTCCGCCTAATGATTTGTTAAATATCTCCTACTTTGCTTTTTGCCCCCTTCTCTTGTAATAGAGAGGTTTATAGGTATGAATGCTTGAATGAGAGTCCACATCTGTTATCCAGCTGTTTGTGGTTGGAATTCAAAAATCAACCACTTCACCTCTGACCTGGTGGGAAGTTTATCAAAAGTCAAAACTCAGACTAAACACAAAAATGCCCACGGTTGTAGAGAACCCTTGTAGTTGCTAAAAATATGGGTGTTTTGTGGAAATGAAATATCGCAGGAGGAGCAGGATTACAGTTTGTTGAATGTCAGAAGGCCAAAATAAAAGCACAGTGTGTCTCTTCCTGTTAAAGCAGTTTGACTAGTCCTTGCTGCCGGTTGTTGCAGTTTGCAGCATAAAATATTAAAAGCATCACAAGTGTTGTTCAGCATAAAATGTTAACGGGACATCATGTATTGCGGTCGCGTCGCGTTTAAAAGCAAAGACGAACCTCACTACTAGTACGCCTTGGCAGGCCGCTTGCTGTGTGCTGAAACTGTCCACTGTGTAAAGTGTTTCCCTGTTGCGTTTAAGAGAAGCAGTCTCAGTGGGAAACAGGATTCACTTCAAACTGTTGCTATCCAACTCCTCAGTCGATTCTGACTTCTCGTTCTCGTTATCATTTTCTGTCTTTTTGAAACTTTTATTTTGAAACTTTGTGTAGCCGGGTGAGTTTTGTGCAGATGTTTTTCCGCTTGGATGGGAGTGGACAGCTGTTCTGAGTGTGTGCGTGCGTGCGTGCGTGCGTGCGTGTGCAGTACACCTTGGACCATCTGTGTCCCAGTGTATACAGCAGCAGGGCATGTGTATTTACTACAGGGTCAGTGTGTGTGTGTGTGTGTGTGTGTGTGTGTGTGTGTGTGTGTGTGTGTGTGAGGTAAAGCGATAAAGGAAGATTGATGGACTACAGCAGGACGAGTGCGCACTGACCGCTGCCGATGGGGTCAAAGGGTCACAAAGCGGGACCTTGGCTGAGGAAAGCCTGTGTGTGTGTGCGTGTGTGTGTGTGTGTGTGTGTGTGTGTGTGTGTGTGTGTGTGCATATGGGAAACCAAGGTAGAGTTTGTGTCTGTGTATGCGTCCCACCTCTTGCCCAGGAGGAAAAGACTGCGGCAAACAGAGAGGAAGTGATATCACAGGTCTTCCAAGGTCAAGGGCTATACCATTCCTCTTCGCAACCCTGCCCAATTCACTTTCTGACTCTCTCTCTCTAACACACACACACACAAACACACACACACACACACACACGCGCAAACTTCCTGACCTCTGGCAGAAGTAGCTGAATCAGCCTTGAGGGCCCAGCCCAGTGATATCTGCAGTATTTATTTGCTATCAATCACTGTGATAAATAATCACTGACTGTGTGAGTGTGTGTGTGTGTGTGTGTGTGTGTGTGTGTGTGTGTGTGTGTGTGTGTGTGTGTGAGTGTATATGCAGTGCGTTTGGTGTCTGAATTTACAGCTGCAGTCGGTGAAGTGACACACAGTCCATCCTAACAGTCGGGACATGAGTTAAGTGGAGTGTGTTGAAGTTGCAGAGTACGCTGAGTGAGAACTCTAAAGATTGACGTCACTTCAACAGAAAGATCCGTGAAGTTTTGTTGTGCGTGGAACCACATTTTCTGTTTATGATTAACTCCACGTCACACACAAATTTTCATATGTGTGTGACGTTTGATGGCGAAAGGTGGCTTAAGTGACAGTTTGGGCAAAAGGGAGTTTTGTGTATCGCTGGGAATGTAACGATGCTTTCAGTTTTGTGATCATAATGACTTAAAAAGAATGGTGGATTACCTTTAGAGTGACAGTGAACACGATTAAGTTTTCCTTTTAAAGTTCATTCTTGACCTTGGAAACAGCAGCTGACAAAGTAATGTCAGCTCAAGTCCACTTAATAGCTTGTTCTGAACCTCTTGCCATAGCATGTGGTCTTCATCAGCAGATGGAGCTTGAAATGTTCAAACTCATCTTTTACTCATCTGAGCAAACTCCCTCTGCTGATTAAGACCATGTGAAACGGTCGAAAGCTTCAGATACAAGCTAGTAAGTGGAACTTGAGTGGAGATGGCTTTGGCAGGAAAAGGCACCTGCCATGAGTTTCGGCTTTTGTCTTCTTAAAAACAAAGTTGTTGGATCTGTTTATTGAAGTTTTAGGGTTATTTTACGTCAGACTGAGCACTTTTGCTTTAAGGTTACAATAAGTGACGTGTTGAGGTAAGGTTGGTCGTGGTTTTACTAAGTGAAAACAAAAAAACCTGGTTGAGTACAAGCTGGTTTGCGATTTTTCTTTTTAACACATATCAGAGGAAACACTTCACATTTCTTCTTGTATCTAAAAGTAAAACATTTCTCTGAGGACATTAGGCAAACGTTTTTGGTTAAGAGGTAGTGACAAAGCTGTGTTGGGGTGGTTGAAAGAGTAAAAGGGCAAAGTCTTAATCCAGCAGATTTTCCTCCGAGTCTGGCCTGTTGGCTCAAAGTGCAAAATGTGCAGTAAAGGTGCCGCAAGTCTTATTTGTGATCATCTCATTTGTTTATGGTAATCATACCAGTGCCTCAGCATGAATCTGTTACTAATTTGTTGTTGTTAAATGCTCCAAGCAGCACCATCAAACAGTTTACATGCCTGTAAAGCACAAAGTATCTGCGAGTTGGGCCGCTGCTGACCTCGTTTTGACTCAAATGATGTGAGATTATCACTGAAGGAGAGTTTTAAGGGGATCTGAAGGGATTTTGTAGTTCGGAGACGAGTACAAATTAAGATAAAACTCATATTTGGGTCGGGAAGCTCACATAACACAAAGTCAGATGCTTGTACACAGCCAGCGGTGCGGCTGCAGAAAATTAATGACATCAAAGATTAGGAATTCTGCTTTGGGAAACAGCTTTTTAACTTGAACGTTTGACTGTCTGAAATCATCCTCTTCCCCTTTTTAAGGTGGATCTTGTAATGACTCATTCCCTGGCAGTATTGCACATTAGATCATTGTGGTCATTCGATATTCCATGCCATATTCCTGGCAAATGTAACCAATCTGGATTTGTTTACTCTTAACAGTCTGCATTTAAACTGTTATTTATCCAGGAACATTATGCATATGTGGAATAAAAACAGCCTGCTTTGCATTTATATACTCGCACTTTTTCACTCTTGGGAGCGGCCAAGTGCAACTGTATCTTAATGAAATAAGTCCCCTCGTGCCTTAAATGCCTTGCTCAAGGGAATAGTAGTTGTTGAGATAGAGTTGAGTTTGTGACTGAGGTTTTAAACTTGCGACAGTTGTTTATATCTGCTGGGATTCATTGCATCAGCAGATTTAGCTGACGCCTGGTAAAGAAATGTTATGTTAAGTTATCTTTATGAAAAATGTATAGTTTTCCACCATTCGGATTTGTTTTTTAAGCATTTTTAGCTTTTTCTTTGCAGTGCTTATTCATTTATTGTTTGCATCATTGTTGTGAATGTTACCTGGAAACTCACGTCACATAGGTGTGTGCCATATCATATCACTCACTGTAGTGGAGTTAAAAAAACAAACAAAAGAGTAAAGGATTGACTTTGGCAGTGCCGAAGTTGTTTGATAACATCAGCCTTCCAACACAAAGAGCCGATTATACATCGCACAACGAAGGCCACGTTCGCCCTCATCATTAAGTAGGTTGATCCCAAGGCGAGACACATCAGGGTCTGATTCAGCTGATGTGACAATGATTGATCGATCACATTATATTTTCATTTTGTGGTAATTAAGGATTAAGAAAATCTTATCAGCTTTCACAACCTCGGGAGCAGTGGAGTCGAATGGATTAGGTCACAATCAGATGGGCTTGTGTAAGGAAATTTAAACTTTGATACTGATCAGCCAGACTGTGTGCAGCAATGACTCTGATCTCTCTTTCTCTGCTATACTGGTATAAAATTGATATTGTAATTCAATTCAATTTTATTTATATAGCCCAGTATCACAAATCACAATTGCCTCAAAGGGCTTCACAATCTGTAACATACGACAGCCTCTGGCCTTAGACCCTCGATTTGAATAAGGAAAAACTACCCAAAAAAACCCTTTTAACAGGGGAAAAAAATGATAGAAACCTCAGGAAGAGCAACAGAGGAGGGATCCCTCTCCCAGGACGGACAGACATGCAATAGATGTCGTAAGTACAGAATAGAGTCATAGCATAAAAATTATAACATAGACAGTTATGATGGCAATGGCACAATTGTTGTATATATATATATATATATAAAATTATGTTGAAAAGTGTGCGATGTAAAACATAATGACGGGCAACCGAGCAGCTTCAGGTGGAGCCCAACGAGCAGGACCCGAGCCACTCGTCCCCTGCACCGCAGACGCAGCAGCACGGCCCAGGTTCAGGTTCACCTGAGCCAGCCCTAACTATAAGCTTTATCAAAGAGGAAAGTCTTTAGCCTGCCCTTAAACGTGGAGATGGTGTCTGCCTTCCGAACCCGAACTGGGATCTGATTCCACAGGAGAGGAGGATATTGTAGTTCTGTAGACTGCATATGTCATGGATAGGCAGGTGTTGTTATCAGCCTTTTATTAAATACTAACTATTGGTGAGTCGTGTCTTATGTCCCTGACCATTTAGTTCTGTTTAGTTAAGTTTTTGATACATTTATTTTCTATTTGAGGGATTAGTATGCTGGAAAGGTTCCCCTTGCCATGAATACCTGCAGACACTAACAGAACTTCACTTAATTAAGTGTGGTTTTAGTGAAGCGTTTTAGTGCCCAGTGGTGGTCTAAATGTTGCATCAGAGGCCCCATTTCACAATTAAAACAATGCATTTCTGTTAAAATACTTGAAGTTTGTTGGTAAAATGTGGGATTAAAATGTATATTCAATGGACACAAAACGCTGGAAATAAGCAATTACAGTTTTTGCATTTCAGCATTAGCCTACAATATCCGTATAATCTATGTATTACACACAATCACACACACGAGTAAACCCGGCATGTAACTGAGTGTGTGAAGTGATTGAAATGCTTAGTCATTCATGCTTATGTTTGTGTGTGTGTGGGGGTTGGGGGGGGCACCTGCCATTTCCCCTGCAGGCTGATTTTGCTGTATCCACGGCAACCCTGGCACAATGAGAGCGTGCATTGAAAATAACGGTTATTAATTCCAAAAATACAGACATTGTCTTCATGTGGCAGTTTTGGAGAGGAAGCCGTTGTGTGTGTGTGTGTGTGTGTGTGTGCGTGTGTCAACCAGGGCGTAATTGAAGAGCTGGACGCGCTCCGCCGTGTTTGCTAACAGGAACAAAGATCAAATTTGATGCTAATTACTGGCGGAGAGATTTACGTCACTTTGATTGCGATGGTTAGTCGGACAAGAAGATAGTTAACGTGACTCACTACTGGGAACACACACACACACACACACATGCACAGATATATAAAGACACACTTAACAAGCAGAGAGGATGAAATAAGTGTATGCATTAATGCTCTTTCCTTTCGGGATGATATGTTTGTGTACAAACACCGATTGTAGGAGGCACGCGCACACAAAATACAGTACATGCATCTACACTCGCGAAATGGCCATTTGGCGCGTGGATTGTTTTGTTTGTGTTCAGTTCAGTCGATCTTATTCTCCACGGTGGCTGAGCCAGGTGGATTAGCCCTGTGATTACACACACACGCACACTCACCTTCTCATTATACTCAATTCCATTACTCCACCCTCTCGCTTGTCCCCCATTTTGTGTGTGTGTGTGTGTGTGTGCGTGTGTGTGTGTGTGTGTGTGTGTGTGTGTGTGTAATGAAGGAGATATGACAGCAGGAGAAAGAGGGAGACGATGGGGAACGCTCTGGAGAATAAGTGTGCGATGACAGAGAAATGAGGGAAGGAAAAGAGAGAGAGAGAAGTGGAAACGAGGAACTTTCTGCGATTGAGGGAATGAAGGATGAAATCAGGCGAGACATGGGAAGAGAGGCGAAGGAAGAAGGAAAGTGATTTGGAGAAAGAGGGTGGAGGAGGATAAACGAGTGAAAGGAGGGAGGGTGAGGGGAAATTGTGGCTCATGTCACTATAAATTACTTCCAGGGTCTAATAACTGCAGACAGCCAGGTCTCGCTGTAGAGGAGAGGAATACACGCCATTTAAATGAATGTGTGTGTGCATATTGATTTAGGAACTGTATTTGTGTGATTGCGTTTGTCTTCAGTTGCCAGAGACACGCCCGTCCGTTAATAATAAGCTGTCTATCAAAAGGTTTATGAGTGTAAGAAGCAAAGGTCCCTGAAAGTATTTAACGGTCTTTAATAACGTATTTACAACTATTGTGCTTTTTGCCTCAAGCTAAAACAACTGTGAAATTAGAGTGGTGCTTACAGATTGTGTGGCTTTGTTTTGCATTTGACGTTTATGGTAATAAGACACACACAAATTGTGCTGTTTTTAATCAGATGACTCCCGTACTTTGTGTTTTGGCTCTCAGCCCCAAGCCCATTCGTGGCTACTAAAGATGTCAATTTTAGTTAGATTTTGAAAAAAAAGTCTCAGTAATTTGCTAAAACAGCTGGTCACTGTAGTTTTTTTTTCAGCAAAAGCTACTACAGGAGTTAAACAGGAGTAAAAAGTACTCCGTTTTTTTCTGGACTACTTTCAGTGGCGGATAAATACACATTTGGTGCGCTAGGGAGTCTTTACAGCCGCAGGACAGTGTATGTGTATGTGGGTTTCAGTCGAAATAACCTGTGTGCGTTAATGCTAATCAAGGAACATTTCACCCAGTGCAACAGTGAGGCGCACTGATGTGTTTTTAATAGTCTTTGGGCAACAATGGGGCTCCGTGGCACAGAGGAAGAAAATGTATCAGACTTTGGATACACACACACACAATGCTTGCTAGTAGGTAGGAGGATCAATTCATTTTAAGCTCATTCATTTTCATTTTGTTTTGTCATTTTGGTTTTAAAACCGGTCATGAATCTAATGTCAAGTGGATATTGCGTGTTTGGGGTTGTGCTGTTTAATGTATCATTGAAAACATCTGGTAATGAGTCACAACTCCTAAAAACCCTTGACTGCGTGTGAGACTTTAGAAGTAAAGATATTCCGTAATAAACTGTGTATACTGTATGTAATATTTGGATAAACATGAAAACATTACACTCAAATTCCACTCGTAATACTTACTTACTAGTGCCTCTTCACAGAAACTGAACACATAAATAATTGATGCAGTTTTTGGTGTCCTCACTGTCCTTGTCTGTGTTTTATACCTGCATCGCCTGCAGGGGGCAGCACTGAGCTGCAGAGAGGCCGCTGGCTGCAGCAGTCAGGAGCTGAACAGGCACACACACACACACACAAACACACCCGTAAACACACACACGCACACTCAATTTTCCACTAGTTTAGCCATTTAGAGTTAATCTGACATGCTATGAAGGAACATTCAGGCCTGTGTCCAGACCGGTGGGCACATTCATTAGCAGCCTTCATCTCGTTTGGCCAAAGTTAAAAACCTCTGATTTCATTATCTGCCACAGCTGGGACTCCAAATACTTTCAAACACCGTCTTCATAAAAGTTGCACTGCATCCTGCACACGATCTTCTAAAGAATATGTTTACACTATTTTCTCCACATTTCACTAAGAATTGTCCGACACGCGTGGTTAAAAGTTAACGGGCACTGAGGGGAAAAATGTGCTTTCAAGTCTATGAAATGAAGGCAAAAGTGGATTTGATATTTCATTTCACTCTCTGTTCTTTGAATTGGCAAACAGTTATGCATGAATGTGACTGTCCCTTATGGGCCACCATAGGTTTTAGTAGGTGATTTGTCCCAAAGATACTGACAGGGGAACTAAAAATATGCACAGGCATCAGCCAACACCAGGTGAACCTCCAAAACAAAGCTGAATATTGATACATTTGAAGAGGTGTTAATACATCTTAATAATATCGAGAGCACCCTTTGTTTAACAGAAAGATAAACTGGAATCCTGTTACTTTTAGGCTGAATGTCAGACTCCCATTGACAACAGCTCAAATACGTATTGCATTCAGAATTTCCCAAAGACCGAAGAATAGGTCCAAGTAAGCATTCTTGTTTTCCATGTTGTATTCTGGATAGGAAACTTGTAGCAGCTTTTGGTCAGAGAAGAGCTGAGCACACTGCCAGTAGAAGAGGAAAAGTCAACCCTGCACAAAACACTGCTGCAACAACAGTATAACAACCAGATATATTCAGAATATTGGACCAAACTAGGGATAAAACAACAGTAAATACAGGACCAAACCAGTTCTAACAACATTAGTAAGTACGTGACCAAACTAGAGCTAAAGCACCAGCAAATCCTGGACCAAAAGCTTATCAATGGTAAATGCAAAGGCTTTTTGATCAGATGTCATTATGCAGATAATGTATCCAGTTGCAGATCTCATGACTAAATGGGATTTTATTGGTAAAATTCAAAGGTTTTCTTGCTAATAATCATCCCAAATCTGATCTGACATACTCCTCACACTTGTCCTGTCTTGACTCATCGTCATCGTTGGTCCATCATCGCAGGAAGAAACCCCCGGCTTCCGGTGTACCTTTCTCGCCACAACACCTCTGATTCCAACTCCGCTAATTGCTCATTTAGCCACCGGGCTGAGTGGGCTGCTCTGGCACGGGCAGAGTCACGAAAAGTGTCAAATGATACAACTTTGTAGAGCTTTATACAACGGTGTGAGTCAGATTAAATTCGATTGGCAGCGTCCAAAGGTCGTTGCGTGCTATTTTGGGGCCACTCAGTCTGTCAGTTGACTTTCCCGCTGGTTTGGATGTTTACTAAAGCTCACGAGTCAAAGCGGGGAAGTCAGTTTTATCTTTAAAGAGATGCAAAACTTAGGTATCACATGGCCGTAAAGGTTTTGTCTGTAATAATTACTTTTAATTAACCAAGATTTGTTTTCTGCTAATCGCAATTTAGTTTTATGGATGATTGTCATCACTGTTGACATGATCTGGAAACAGCTCTGCAGTTCTCTTGCTATCACAAAATGATTATATTTTAAATGATGCCAAGAAAACACTGACTCCCCCACTCAGACGTGGCAGCTTCAGTCAGTAACGTCCCCAGATTCCATTCAACAACCCAAAAAGAACAAGCCTCTATTGATCAACCATGATACTGGAATAATGAGGACATAATTACTATACTAAACATACATTAAATAATAACATAAATAGCTCACTCACTGCTTTTGACACATGATTATTATCAACAGAGATGTAGTCAAAACCTTTTTTTGCCCTCTTTAAAACGCATTATTACCCCAAACCTTAAACGTAGGGTTATTGTTTAAAATGTTTTTATACAATACTTTAGTTTTGGTACAGATACCAAACAATGCTTTTTTTCAATACCGTATCTTTAGAAATGTAACATGTTTTCCTTCAAAAAGGCAACAACCATACACGAATTTTGCCTGTAAAATAGTCTCGAAGTAGAAGGTATAATTGTGTAAAATTGGAAGAATTCATATATTTAATCAGAAACGGGTTGAACAAATAATAAGTCAAGAAGAGTATACATCTGAGCAAACATTCAGTGCCAGCATTGTACGGTAGCACCGAGTTTTCAGTACTTGACACTTCGATCGGGACAAAAAAAGACGGAAGCTATGCACGTTTTAGCACATATTTTCGGTATTTTCACACAGTTGTAAGCTCTGGTGCTTTATTATCTTGTTAGCTCAGAGACTCGGAGTTCAGATATATTATCTGCACTGACCTTTGTTGTTACTCAGTCATTATAACAAAGGTCAGTATGGATAATGTCTCTGCGCAGGAGGCCTGGTTCATTTCGATAACGACACCCAGAAGCACGGCTAACGTTCGGTTTGGGTCTCAGTGTCGTCAGTAAATCTAGTTTACTGCACAGTTTTTACTAACTGGGAGAAAGCACAAGGACTGTATACACACACACACACACACACACACACACACTTTGTTTTAGCCAGGCTTTTCAGTGGGCAGTAACAGCGTTATTTAAGACGAACATAAATGAGTCTGCTGAGCACTGGGCTAATGCTACCAGGGGCTCATAAGCCCGTCATTCACTAACACAAACACAGACACACACACACACACACACACACACACACACACACACAGACACACACACACAGGCCAGCACTTGGCGTACAGCAATAGCTCCCGGCCTATCAACCACGTTACATTTCCTCACAAGTGTGTGAAAGATACACAGATGTATTTTTATTATGCAAACACAAAATCTGTGCGGTTACGTGGGTGATAAAATATGAGATGGGTAACTTGTGTTTACCCATTCATCTGTGCAAAAGAGAGAGCGAGTGTGTGTGTGTCCGGTGATAACAGCTTGTCTAAATGTCCACCCTGCTGACACTCCTACTCGCACAGAGGGGAATGAATCAGTAATAGGCCTTTAGAGAAAATAAGTCCACGCAACACCTCGCTAATGCATGGGTGCGTTTGTGAATGTGTGTCAGCGTAGAGTAGGTGTATCGTGAAACTTTTTGTCTATTTTCGGCATTTGTGTGTTTGTACTGCAGGGTTGTTTTTGTGTAGCATGGACACTATACAGTATGGACTATCAAACATTTTCACGCCTGAAAAATGTTGGAGATCGAGAGGTTTGTGTGTGTCTTCATGAGGATGTGTGTGTGTGTGTGTGTGTGTGTGTGTGTGTGTGTGCCACATCTCTCCCTGGTGTGAGAGTGGGCGCAGCGCAAGTAACGCTCCTGTGTTTTCTCTGCGTCTGCTGGATGTAACGCTGGGTGTTTCAGGCCTCTCCTGTTTTCCTTAGTCTCTCTTCCTCTCTGTCAGTGTTTAATGAGAGGCAGAAGGTCAGTGGGAGCGCTCTCAGATCACCAGGTTAAATTTTGTCACCGACGCCAGTAATGATTCACGTGTTCATCCCCGCGCACTTGAGTGACTACAGCGCAGCGGTCTGCGGGTTTGACTCCCGCTCGGCTCCAAACCATGCATGTCATGATGCTTTGAAGACATTAAAACCATTCGTCTGAGCCAGTGGTTCCCAAACATTTCTTTCTGCCTTGAATCAAATAATATCGTCAAGAACATTTTCCGCATTTCACACACGTTTCTCATTGGGTTCTTGCTTGGTTCCAGACCTCTGAACTGCTGCCCACATCTCAATCAGGCCATGTGTAAGCTGAATTAAAAATGGGGACTCCATCTGTTGGTGGTTTTGCTTCTGCCGTGCAAATGACAAAACTTTGCCCAGACTGCCAGAGTTTTAGACACAAACAACACAAGGGTCTCCTGCTATACTGACAGGGAACAAGATAGGCCTCTTCTTATTTTGGGTTTGAAGTGTTTGCCTGCTGAGCATCACCTGTTCTGCGTTTCCCCGTCAAAACCCTGTCCTTCCCGTACTTAACATGTTGTTTTGCTGTCAGATTAAATATTGCTAAACTGAATCTTGATAGCACTGACACCATTTAAGCACTCGTATTTACTTTTCATGCCCAAATTATTATTATTCAGTTTCACACTCTGCATAGAAATTTTTGTTTTCCTTTATTGTTACGGAGTAACTACACCCAGGCTGACATTTCTACTTTGTACAATGTAAATCATTGTTTTCGATATTTACTGATTCGGCCAAAAAGATCCAGATTTTAAGTTTTTCAGAATAATTAAAACACACTTTGAAAAGACAAATTTGCACCTCCTATTTTAGACTCCAATATTGACCCGGATATTTGTGTGTTTGTGATTTTTTAATTTTTTTTTAAAATCACTGATGTTTAAAATTCAAAATAAACTACAACGTCCCTCGTTTTTATCAAAACAAAAATGCTGAGCCTCATTTACAAGAGTGTAGCTATTTACCTCAACAGACGTTTGACAGGACATGATGGTGAACAAGCACGTTATTCACACTTTTGCTCTGAACACGACCATCCACTGTCACCGCCATGCATTTCTCTCCAGAACCATCTTTTCTCTATACTCAAAAGGACTGTGAAGATTGAGGTTTTTTTTTTTACTTTAAATATGCCCAGTGATGCCTAAAGGCTTGTGTCTCTCCTCCATCCAATCCCTCCATCGTCTTTCCTTTTCATGTCACCGTGGTTACGTAAGGGAGAAAGGAAAAAGAGTGACATCTCCGTTGAGGAGGACTGAATTTGCTCTGTATGAATGTGTGCCTGTGTGTGTATCGCTGCTGCTCGACTTTTAATCAAGAATTTATTGTGGACCTCAAAGGAAACAAGTCTCCCCGAAGACTCCTGTGTCTCTTGTATCCGTCAAAACAGTCTGTGCCATCAGCTCCGAAGTTTAAAAGTATGTTGAGGTCAGAAAATTCCTCAGACGCCAGACTGTGAAAACACAACCAGAACGCTGTTTTATATATATATATATATATATATATATATATAGTTTTAAAAACAGCAATAATAACTCTGGCTTTATCCTTCAGCAGCTCAATATAGGATCCAACCTGTGCATCCTGCCAACCAAAGGTTAAGTTCCCCACTATCCTCAAAACATTTCTAGCCTATCTATTATTTAAATATTTTTGACTAAAAACTTATATTTATGATTCATTTTGGAAAAGAGTCCCCAGTGGGCCTTTGTCGGTTATTTAAATTATCACTCAGTGCAAGCTTAGGGGTTCATTTCCCTCTGGAGGGACCTTTATTAAATGTAAATTCTCATCAAACAGCCCTAACTTTATTAGTCAAATTATACCTTCTTACCTGCAAATTTTTTCTGGCAGGAGGATTTTATATTTTATATCTAATCAATAATCACTGATTTATCCAGACTTTACAGTTGACACTGACACTACTTTAGTCAGCATGGTTAACATAAGTTATGCTAATTTAAGGATATTATATTAATTAAGATATTAAAATGAGTTACCTCCATCTGTGATAGCATGGAGACTTACAGATGAAACAAAGGGTAGGTGATGTTTATTTAACTTAGCATAATTTAATTATAAAATCAATTAACAATATCTATCAAAAACTGTGTCTTCTCAACCTAGTGAAGCGTGTTTTAGGGCTAGGCTGGCTGGTTGTTTGCAAGCTGCTCAGACTATGAGTCGCTAGCCAAGTTAAGTAACTTTTTAGTTTTTGTCAATAGTGCTCAGACTTTGAGTTGCTAGTTTAGATAGCTAACTTTTTAGCTTTGGTCAGTAATGCTCAGACTGTCAGTCACCAACTTAGTTAGCTAACTTTTTAGCTTCTGTAAATACTATTCAACCTGTGAGTCAGCTATTTTATTATGTTTCTAGTGTTTTCTTAACACGAACAAGCATTTAACTAAACATTTTGTCATGATAACATAGGTAAAAAATAGGTGGGTTGTGGCAGGAGCAGGATTGTAACAGCTAACTGTGCCTACTCAAAGTAACGGTAGCACACTGTGTTATAATTGTAGCCAACATGAGAGCTAAGCTAGGCTTGCTGTTGTTTGAAGGCTCAGACTAGTGAGTCACTAGCTAAGTTAGCTAACTGCTTAGCTTCTGTACAGTAAATACCACTCAGACTGTGAGTCAGCTATTATCTTATGTTTCTATAGAGTCCTATTTTCTGGCCTCAACACCCCTCAGAAGCATTTATTCAGAACCTGCTCCCTGATTGGCACATCATGGCCACTGCGCTTTGAATCGTCTCTCTTATGATTTGACTGGTTGTCGTCTTCTTATGTCTAAGCTGTCATGCCTGTTGAAGAGAAACGTACTGTTGAGGTCGAGATGGAGCTGTGCGACACAAAGTCCACAGTCATTTAATTTTGTTTGACTAACCGCTCAATGGTCCTGCTGACATCCGGCTTTGTGGAGCTTCCTATTGGTTTCCTGGTGGCACTGTACGATCTGCCGTTGCACTGCAGCAGTAGTGGATGTGTATTGGACTTGGGCCTGAATCCTGCGAGGCTTCCAGTCTGTGAAAAACCTTGTTAGAGAGATGACGACTCCTTGCTGTGTCGATGTGCAGTGAGAACAGTGAGAAATTCTTAGCACACAGTCACAGAAAGAGTGATGCCTCAAAGGTATGACAGTAACTAAGGTAGTTAACACTCCCTCCCTCTCTCTGTGTCTAGATCGTGTATTTACAGTCATTTGTGCCACATTTTCAGAAACTCCCGAGGCTTGTGGGACTTACCTAACTCACAAAAATACACAGATGCACACTCTCACCCACACAAGATCATATATTTAACTTTTTAAAGTCCCACGTCTTCAAAACCTCCTATTTGATTTAGCGACTGCAAAGCCAGAGTAGCTACGTGCCCCGTCCATGGTGGAACACCATATTTAAGGTATATCTTTAACTATAACTTTAAAGAAACCCTTTTAGTTTTCATACATGTGTTCAGAACTACTGTACAATTAAAACAGCACCTTTTCAAGATGTCTCTAGCTGTGACTTTGGGAGGTTTGCTGCCATGAGTCACACTTGGTTAGAACCTTTGACCTTTTGCATAATATCCAAAAATCACATTAAAGAGCACCCTCAGGCATTTGTTACAAATGTTCTTGACTTTTTTGCCTATATTGCTGCAGATCTAAACACATTATCAGCTTCCACTATTTGTGCTGTAGAAAACCTGAAGTGCTTTCCTTTTACTAAGGCTGGAACATCTTATTTTTTCAGTTCCCTGTTTAGGTACTTACTCCGCTCTGAGCGATCTTAAGAGTGCATCCTTTTTTATTGTAAACAATGAGTTTTGAAAAGATGTTTCTAGTGAGCACTCAACCCCACATCGCATCTCTTACAACATGGTAGGGACAAAATATCTCTCAGTGGTCGGAGTGTTTCTCATTTACGCCATCTGCTATAGGCTGCAAAGGTCAGGAAACTCCAGGAGCCACAATCAAGTTGCAACCTTTGAACAAACCCGCGGCAACTCTGACTTTTTGGTTGTTTGACCCATTGGTCTTCTAACACAATGTAAGGGTTTGCACCGAATCTAACCTCTGTTAGGTTCAACGTATACAATGTATTTACCTGCTTTCATTGTACAATCTCGGACCGAACTTCCAAAAAGTAATTGACCCCGCAACCTCACAATTAGCGACAATTCTGCATCCTTGAATCATTTCAAAATGGTGCACTCATGCAACATAGATCGTGCCAGAAATACATGTTTGTAGTCACCCTTTGGGGACAACTTGACCAAAGTCCACTGGAGTAGCTTTTGGTTTTTCTCCTCCTGTCACTCTATGTCCAAAGCACACTATATCTGGGCAGGAAAAATGTATTTACCTAAATCTAATCGTTTAGAATTTCAAGAACACAGATCCAGTCTTACCACTAATGTGGGTTTAAGTACCACAATTTGTGTTCATTTTGTGCCAATATATGTCAGCAGCTCAAAATGATAATTGCCCGTCTGTTGGAAGTTATTTTGCATAATAGGACATAAAGAAATAGCCACAATACAGCAGGTGCAAAAGTTCCCTGCTGGAAATACTGCAGACTGAAGAATGTGGGAAAAAAACAAGTATAATCTGCTGGATGAGCCTCCACTTCAATCTCGAGTTCCCTAATGGGATATTTAGCTTGCAGCAAGACTCACAACACAATGCATACACCCAGTAAACACAGATTAGCTTAAGACAGAAACAATGCAAAAGAAATCTCAAAATGAGTGTATTTAAAGCTCCAAACGAAAAAAGTAAAATAGCGTAGGCTCCATGGTGAGAAGGTACGTCTGTATTACAGGACGTCATGAATCATGCATTGTTGCCTTTGCTCTCTTCTCTGCGGCTGAGGCTAACTGACGTGCACTTCTGTATCATAAACAGCTGCTCTCTCTGGTGGGAGCCGATTGTGCGAAAGCAGCTTAGGAAGATGAAGCCAGTAGCTGGGAGGGTGAAATTGTGATTCCTCTACAGTACGGCGGGTTTTCGTGAGAGGAGACGGCTGCTTCAGAGCAAACAAGACGTGATGGTGCCGGTGCACCCGCTGCAGAATAACTGTCCGTGCGTCTGTCTGCCGTACTTCAAAAACAAATTGTTGTTTTTTTTTTACAATAATCAAGAAATAGTTTCTGCACATTCCCCTCAGAGATACTTCCCACACACATGTCGGAGTCTGCATTTATATTTAGGGTTTTGTTGTGTTTAGCTGAGGGACCGAAGTGCTCAGGAACACACTGCCATGGACACGTACTGTATTGTCTATAGCAGGAATTGGCATGTACAGATATTGAGAAATTATTTTGAAAAACACCGGCACTGAACGTGTGTTTCTGCAGTTGAAGGGATTTTTTTTCCCCCCTTCGGGTTACTGTAAAGTAGGTTTTGTTAATAACAGACTCCTGCTTTTGACATGTGCAAAGAAAAATATAAAAAAAAGCTAATGCTAATGGACATTAAGTCTCTGTGTCCCATTTTATTTATTTTTTATTAAAGGTCCAGTATGTAACATTTAGGAGGACCTATTGGCAGAAATATAATATAAATAAATATAATATTTATCAGTATGTTTTCATTAGTGTATAATGACCTGAAAATTAGAATCATTGTGTTTTACCTTAGAATGAGCCGTTTTTAGCTACATAGGCAGCAGGTCCCCTTCTAGAGAGGCCCGCCATGTTACACCGCCATGTTTCTACAGAAGCCCAGAACGGACAAAGCAAACACTGGTCCTAGATTGGGCCTCTCGCGTTTTTCGCGAGTTTTACGGCCACCGTAGTTTCTCCTGCATGCTCGGAACGGGAGAATGAGGCGAGCGGTATTCAGATGGTTGCAATCTGCAGTTTCACCACTAGATGCCACTGGATCCTACACACTGGACCTTTAAATCCGCGCAGCTAGTTGACCCCAAGATGCTCTGCTTCACTATTAAACATAATTAGTGATTTGGCAACACTGTTAATTATGAACACTGCCTGCAGACACATTTGCTAGTGGAGAAATTCTCATGTCACTAGTCGCATTAACTTGTTTGTTGTTTTTTTATTCGAAAAAGGCAAAAACCACCTCAAGCGAGCGTAAAAACGTTTTTGCGAATTTTTCCCTTCAACCTTTTCTGATCCGATTCTTCAATATGGGCATTAACAATACGTTGATGGAAACACGGCCACTTTTGCATTGATGCTGATTGCCTTGTGTGACTTACCCTGCTGCCTCTCACTTGACATCGTGTCGCCATGTGGCCATCACAGCCGATAGCGTGAATGATTTAAGCGCCTGTGTTCTCGCAGCAAGTTTGTGCATTTCCTTGAAGCGCCTGACAGCTCAGTTGAACAGCGACCGCAGTCACGTTTGGGATTTTCTGTGTTTGTTAGTCGTGTTTTATCAGCTGCTGGATGTGTCAAATTATTTCATCACCACTGATTCAAAGCAACGCCTCATTCATGTCGACGTTGAATGGCCATTTGCGATCGCTCGGGATGATTTGTTTTGATTGTCTGTTCGTGTTGGAGGTTTGATAGTGACAGGGGCCGACATTTCCTTCGCTTCTCCTTCTCTTTTTCTTCTTTACTCAAATGACACAAACTCCCTCCTGTCTGCCTCCATTCCTCCGTTCTCCTCCCTTTAAATGTCTCTCTTTCCCTCCTCCTCCCTCTCTTGTTCTTCTTTCTCTCCCTAATGCCACAATCACAATTTGTCTCTTTTTTTCTCTCACACCTCCCTTCCCTAATCCCTCCCTCCCTCCCTCTGTATCTCCTCCCATGACTGTCCCTCTATCTTTCTCCCCCTCCTTTTCCCTCCTAATTAAGCGCTCCCTCGCTCTGTCTCAGCCTCCAAATCTGTTATCTACCTCTCTTCCCGTCCATCCCTCCCTCGTTTTCTCTCTAATCCCTGTTTCTTTTTTTTAACCCTCTATCCCTCCCTCCTTCCTTCCTTCCTTCCTTCCTTCCTCGGTCCTTGTTCTCCCTGACAACACACAGCGTTATGTAATCTGCGTCTCAGGGTATTAGTTAGCAAATTCACACATTTTTATTTACGTGTGATTTTTCTCTCTCTTCCTCCTCTCTCAATCCTTCCTGTCTCCTTCTCTATCCCTCTCTTTTTTCTTTTGTTTCTCTGTCTTCCTCATCTACTTTCTCATCTTACTCCCCTCCTCCTCTCTCTCCTCCTTTCTCTGTTCTCGCCCTCCTTTCTCTCTTTTTTATCTCCTCTCTCCCTCATTCTCCCCCTTTTCTTCCTTCGCTCCATGTCTTTCATGCCCTTCTTTCCTTTCTTCTCCATTTTCTTCCAAACTCTCTCTCAATAATCTTATTTCCCTTCCTTATTTCACTTCCTCTCTTACCCTCCCTTCTCTGCTCCCTCCATCCATCACTTCCTCTCAACATTTTTCCCTCCCTCCTCTCTCTCTTTCCTCCCGCTCCCTTCAGCCACCAGCGGTCTAGAGGCGGAGAGCGGCAGGCGCGGCGGCAGCAGCATCAGCAGCCACGGCGACGGCAACCACAGCAGCAGCGGCGGCGGCGGAGGAGGAGGAGGAGGCAGCAGCAGCAGCAGCGGCGGCGCGGCCCACTTCAGGTCTCCATGGCAACAGAGCGTGAACGTGTTCGGCTCGTGGAGCAGGCCGGAGTGTGTCGAGGAGCTGCACCAGCAGGCGCAGCTCAACCTCCAGAGCCTGCTGCAAGGTAAGGATGGAGGGAGAGAGGAGGATTGAATGGATGGAAGGAGTACGTGTGTGTGTGCGTGTGTGTGTGAGCGAGTGCGTGCTGTGTTTTGAGTGGGTGGGAAAGGCGTGGAGGCAGAAGCGGAGGCGGGTGGGAAAGTGTTTACATGTGTGTGTGGCAATAGACTGCGTTGATATGGGTGTGTGTCGGCCGCCTTAGAGGTGTGTGTGTGTGTTAGCATGCAGATATGCTGTGTGAGAGGGTGTGTGAGTGTTAAATTTCCCGTGCTACCTGGTGTTTATATTTTACTGAAGGGTGTGTGTGTGCGCATGTAAGCTCATAGGGACACAGCTGATGGTGTATATTGAATTCACCTTGCAGCGTTGTTATTTAAGGTAGTATTTGTAATTTTCTGCATGTGTATTAGATAGAATGAACACTTTTGATATATGATTGTGTGTGTGTGTGTGTGGGGGGGTTACATATCTGCAATGTGTGTGTGTGTGTGTAGAAAGAGGCATTCAAAGAAGTCTGTTTACATTTTAGTTAGTAGTCAGTGGTTGTAACTCTGCCTTGATTTTGTTTTTTAAGGTGGAACGCCGTCATTCTCATTTTAATATCAATCTCTTGTTTGTAGTGTTCAGCCTGCGTGTGTGTATGCAAATTAGTGCTCAGGGGAACGAGGGTTTCCATTTGTTCTCAGGTACCACTGTTTCTCTGCTTTTGCTTTCTGCTAGTTATCTCCCTCTCTCTTTCTATCTGTGTGACTCATGCTGTCTCGCCCCTTGCCCGGGTCTTCCATTAAAACGGTCCCTGTCGTGTTTTTGTGTGTGTGTTTTTGGCTGAATGAAGACTGGGGGGGGGTGTCTTAACACATTACCTTATTACAGATATTTTATATCCATGAAAAAACCAAAATCAACAAAGTGTTAGGCCATCTCTAAAAACTTTTTACTTCCGTACCCTGTGGCACTCAGCCCAAAGCCCACTGGCTCCCATTGATGTAAATCTTTAAAAATGGGTCACAAATATATAGTGAAATTTAAAAAAAAAGGGTAAGTGATGTCCTATAACGGCTGGGCATCGTAGTTTTTAACAAACGTTACTCAAACAGGGGTAATTAGTCCATTTGTTAGGGTCTATTTTTAACGGCGGATTAATACACAATTGATGCTCTAATAATTATTGACGCTTTTAGGATACTGTATTTGGGATTGACTCCAACAAAAACACAACAGTGGCCATTGAATGGATTCGATTAATTTTTTTTTTGCACAGTGTGTAAAATGTTGATTTGTGGAGTTATTGAAAAGTAATGTAGATGACAGCCGGCTACATTAGGCCCCTTTAGTCGTAATAGTCCTTTACACTGTGGCTGATGCTATTCACATGCTAGAAGTCTCTGGCTAACTTGTTGGGAATCGTCACACCAATCTGCGCTCGCTGTGTTTCTGTTGACGAGGTAATATCTTGAGAGGAGACTGGACAATGTGCAGATTCTACTCACTTCAGTCTGCTCCTGCCATGCAGCTGGGTAGGTAGCCAGCTCGGCTGTCTGTAGAGATCAGGCTGGCGTCTTGTCATAAAACTCAGTCAGTTGGAGCAGAAGTGAGTGTTAGTTAGTGAGCAGAATTTCAGTTTCTGCACTGTCTGCAGTCTGTACTAATTATTAAAAGTAGATGTCTGTACTCTACTTAATGGCTCTTTCCTGTGACATGCATGGTAGCCTTACAAGGGGTCAATCATGTTTTGGTCTTGGAAAAGAGTTGATTAAAATTGCGAGTCATCCACAAGCTTGAAAAAAAGTTATCACCCACATTTACGTGTTTTTAATAGTTTCTAGGCAAAAATAGAGGTCTTTGGCACAGAGGAATGAGCGGCTGAATGAGAGAATGAATGCTAGGCTTTGGCTACACAAGCAATACTAGTAGGATCAATTAATTGAGCCTTGGTTTTGATCCTTTCATGGGTTTTGTTGACAGTAAGAGAAATATAGTACCTAACCAGACTTATCCCTAAAACAATGTTTAGAGTACAAAACAAACCATTAAATAGAGCTTTTAGGATTTTCATTTTTCTTTCTTCACTCTCTGTGTATGTCTAGTGTATAGTTTATACAGTACAGTATGTCGCCTCCTGCATCTTTCTCCATCTCTTTTCCCTTTTTCTCCACTGCCATGTCTTTATACTGTGGGCGTGTGTGTGTTTATGTGTGTATTGCCAGTTATTGTCTCAGACGGGCTGGCATCTCGTGCACGATAAAAATAAGGGACTAATGCAGTCGTGGGTGGACGACAGCAACGTGTGTGTGTGTGTGTGTGTGTGTGTGTGGCCATTCATCTTTTCTGTCGACTGTGTTCATTTATGTCACTTTGTGTTTATGCGTTCAGTCTGTGTTTTGTGTGTGTGTGTGTGTGCTGTTTTACTGTCATGAACAGTGTGACCATGTGTATGTTTTCAGCTTGTATACTAGTGTGTATTTTGTGTTGTGTGTGTGTCCATCTGTTTGGGTGTGTGTGTGTGTTATATAACACTGAAGCAACCAGCTGTACTCTCTCTCTCTCTCTCTCTCTCTCTCTCTCCACTCTCTCTCTGGCCATCCTCGCCGTCAGCCTCCCACTGGCCTCAGCTCGGTGAAATATTCATACTCTTTCCCACTCCTCAACACCCTGCCCTCCATATTTATGAAGCTGGCTGTCGTCCGCCGGTGTTAGACGGATCTGCTGCGTTTTCTGCCGAGATTCTTCCCCCCTGCAGCGAGATTTGTGTGAGATTTATTTCACTGTTGCTGCTAAGTGAGCAACAGTGAAATCCGGCCAGAGCTCCCTCTCATCATCAACACCCCACCGTAGAATGATTAGCATACAGGCTTTTCATATGATGGACTGTTTTGCGTCTCTTTTATTCCTGATTTGATTCCTCACGAGTGCAATTTTACTTTGCTAAGCACATTTCATTTAATATGCAAGTCTTCACTTATAATTGGTCTCATTCCGATTTTGACCAATTACATTCAACAAGTCCTCCAAACTAAGTGGCAAAATATGTTGCTCCTCATTGCCTTTAAAAACGACGGCAGTTAGCATTTTATGATCGGCAGGGTGACATTGTTAGTGCCGTCCAAAACACTGTCACAAAAATGATTCACATGGTCTATTCCTGATCTGTCACTGCTATGGTTAAGGTTTGTTTAGGTTTAGGCACAAAAGCTATTTCGGGTTAGGGGGTTAGGGTTAGGGTTAGGGTTAGGGTTACCTTTTAAATGTTAGGGAACCTTCGTCCTCATGGCCAAAAGAATAGTTAAGTTAAGGTTAGGGGAAGATCATGGTTTGGGTTTAGAACTCCTCCTTTACTCCTCGGTTATGTGACTCTAAAACAACAAGAGTCACAATTCACACTGTCGCTAAAGGTCCTTGTTAACTTAAACATGTGTCGTATTTAGGCATTTGAACAAATGGCGATCGTTTGGCGCTGTCGTTTTCTTGAGAGGACAGTCTACTTACAGTGGTTTCGCCCCTGAATAGGCACCAGAGAAATAGTCCTGCTTTGGTTTTCCGGCCTGTTTCTTATGAGTATTAGATACAAGGGATTTTTGACCAATGCAGATTACAAAAATGGTGGCATCCTCATGGTTCACAAATGATTGTCCTAAACCAATTTTTAGGTACATTTGGGAGTCCCACAGGGCTCACGTCAAAATGAACGAGGCAATGATCTCATGTTGAAAGCTGCAGCTTGCATGTTGCAAATTTTGCGAAAAGACTGATTTGGAAAGAAAATACATTTTTTTAATCACTTTTTCTGCAGTGCCGTGCAGTGTTCTACAGTCCTCCTGGACACAAACCTTTGGACAGGATAGATCCTTTTCACATCGCCTCCTCTTAGCAGGATCTTCTTCCTCATCCAACTCTGTTAAGAGATCAGATTTCTGTCGCCTCTGTCACTCTGTGTGTGCTAACGTTTCTAGTCCAAGAGGTGTTGTCACAGACACCAGCATGACTATAATCCCAATTAGATTCAGCGTCAGAAGACAGCTCACCATTAGACTTGGTCAGGTAGTTAGCAAGTACCAACATGTCTATGAAACTTCATATTTTCCTAAGATATAGATGGCTTTACATAGAGATTTAATTAATTTTACTGTTGCTAAGCAGGTTACAGTAAAGTATGGATATTACCTTTTCTTATCAGTGCTGTTATTCTATCAAGTGAAGGCTGTTTAATTTTGACATATAAATCACAGTAAAATATACTGACATAAACACCTTGCATTTACCAAGCTTAGTGTTGTCCTCCACTGCGCACCGATTTGCATTAACATTCTGCAATACAGCAGATCTCAGTATCTCCATTAAGATTTACAACAATGAGAACTGCACATTTTGTGATCAAAGTTTTTTGGTTGCAATGATAAAATATTCACATGCTGCTCCTTGGTAGTGATATATTATATATTTAAAAGTCAGTATTGTACTCAGCTGAAGGCAGATATATTGTATTCTATAAAGGTACAATGATATTGAATCATGAAGCCGATGTCTATAATGCATTAAGGTTTGCACCTCCTAAGGTTTCCTTCTGCCCCTGACTGACTCTGCCCAGTGCCATGCATATTTATGAAAGCCCCCCCCCCCCTTTTACAGACAGATTAATTGTGTTTTCTGACAAGATATACAGCGGCCAGATTTGCATTTGTGTATTTTTTTTTCTGCACTGCATTAATCAACAGCAAAACATTCACATTATTCTTTCACATTAACAGTGAACTTTGTATTTGAAGTTTAGCTAGTGTCATCCATAATAGCCAGGCTGGCTATTTGCACATACTTGCTCTGTAATTGTATGACAGTCCATTAAGCAACGCTCAAATATTCATACTTTACCACCTCCTCAACATATTTCACTGACATTCTCTTTTGTATAGTTAATTGTATTTGTACCAATTCACGCATATTCGTTTTTTTTATTATACGAAGGATATATCCCACAAAAAAAGATGTGTATGACTTCAGCCCCAGTTTGACTTGATGCTGTATAATTCTTCGGCTTAAGTGCAGCCTGTTATTTTTGAGTGTTTTGCACCTTCCATTTACATTAAACTGATGAATTTCCCGTTTAAGTGGGCCTTTTGTAGAACTCCATTGGAGTTGTAGACAGTCTGCCAGAGTGGATGTGAAGCTCTCCTGGCAGCTCGTGTGTTGGCCTGTATCCCAATTAAGACACTTTTGTTTTCGTTCGATTTGGCAGCTTAAGATCCGATCTGTAATGACAGCGCGTCGACCCTGTTGAAACAATTTCATCATAGTACGTAGCGTTGTTTTCATGATTTACAGCAACATATTGTTCTGATACCTGAATTGGCATTTGTATCTATAAAAATCACTGTTAGAAATGATGTTGACGGCCGATGATAACAACAAAGTTTTTATTGTAGTGTCATGCATATAATAATATGCCCGGCCTGCAACAGAATGCATCACATACACATTCAAATGATACTACTGTACACAAAGACGAAAATTTACCAATACCAAGTCACATAACTTCAGACCTTAATGTCTACAACAAAATTCTTACATTTGCAGAAAAAGCTGTCGAGTTTCTTTAAGGCACAAACCGGATGAGGGCACTCTTCCTCCAGAGCAAACAAGAATGATAATATATTTTCAGCCAGTATATTCGAAATGTATACATTTGGCCCAACCCACATGTCAAACATCATAAAAATAACACGACATCTGTTTTGCACTGAATAGCATAAGAAAGAGAAAAGAACAATGTTTGTATTTTCACAAACATTATTACCAGAAACGAATGTATCAGACGTTTGTGTCCTCTCATGGGTATTTAAGCATCACATGTATAAACATACGGTATACACAACCAGACACAAAACCCAGTAGTGCTGTGGTGGTTAACTAGCAGCTGATTTGACTCTTCTACCAATGGCGAGTGATCAGAAGTGGATTGAAGAACTCAACGACAAGTTGGTGGTCAATATGGTGTTGGACAAATGGAGTCTCATGTACATTCATTGTCAACATTTAGTACAATACTTTTCTTTCCTGCTTTCTCCAGGTTGGAGAGTTAATGTTGGAGCAATAAAATTAGATTTTGTCCCCTGTTCGCTGATCGGAAGGTGGGCAGAATAGTTGGGCAAGCAGTGGTTTGTAAGATTAGAGGGGAGTTTCAGAGAACATGAAGAGGGGAGGGTTTTTTTTTTGATCACCGCTACTGTAGTTGTTCCTCTGAAGTGCCATGTAAAAAGAGTCAACCACTAACTCAAAGCTGCACCAGACAACTTTGGATGTTGGCAGGTTCAAATAGGTCCAAATAATATTAGTAAACTGCAGACAGTGATGCAGACATTGTTTGCATGCACATTAATACCCCAGTTTTGAGACTTAAAATGTTGTACATCATATTTTGGATATGACCTGGTTATTCATTCCCCTGTATACATGATTCTTAGAGTATTTGTGTTTCTTCATATAATATGGCAGGGCGTGCTATATACGAATAGGAGAGATTCCCTTTGAACAAATGAGTATAAGAGCTAGTTGAAATCCACTTCAGAGCATTTGATCGGCGAAGGGTTTTTGAGGTGTGCACTCTCAGTGTCAGCTAACAGCTTTTAACTGTCATCTAGACTGCCGTTGGTCACGCTGTAGCCAGAGGGCCTGAGATAAGAGTGTGTTTTCCATTACACTAAGCCATGTTTGAAGGAGAGAAACTTGTTGTAGCTGTTTGTGTGATTTTTTGTTTTTTTAGGTACACTTTCAAGTATGTAGTATGGGATTTTCTAACATCTCATTTCAGAAACCACGGGCTTTAATCTGCTGCTAAAACAGGCTCCACCCTTCTCTGAACGCTTCATAAGATTCTGGAGCCTGACCGCAGGGATTTGCTTCCATTCAGCCACAAAAGCTTTGGTGCGATCGGCCACTGACGTCGGCCGATAAGGCCTGGCTCGCAGTTGGCGTGCCAGTTCATCCTAAAGGTGTTGGATGTGACTGTTGGCACCAAGTTGTCTAAAGAGACTGTCCTTCCAAGAAAAACGACAGAATAGTTTTTTCGGTAAATACCCCAAAAGGTCCACAGGGGGCAGCGAGATGAGATGGGCGGATCGGTCAACCAAACATCTGACTTCATCACGTTTGTTTTTAACCATTACCATGATTGTCCCCTGACTGTAACCATGTGATTTATTATTGTAACTATGACGACGAAGGTCCCCTAACCGTAACACCCTAACAAAGTGTCATTTTAACCCAAACCATGATGTTCCTCTTAAACCCAACCCAACCCTAGCGTTGTCACATCATTAACAGTGAGTTGCAATGGTTTTGTAAAGGGCTGAAAAAACAAAGTCGTCCTGCTGATTAGAAAACACTGCTGTGTTGTTCTAGAGCAGGACTGCCCAATATAGTGCCAAAGTTGGCCCGCCATAAGGTTTGATTTGGCTCGCCAGATGTTCCTAGCAGCAGAAAATAATTCATTAAAAATAATTATAATATCAATCACTGTTCATACTGTTTTATCTTTTGTGAGGTAAAAATGCTATTTAAATATGTAGGATCCCAATTATTCATTATTTTTCGTAATCTGAGCATTGCAGAGTGACGCTGTGCAGGAAGGGAACTTGGGATCCCATTTTGCATCTACAATACAATACGATTGTTGATTTTCAAACAGCTGTTTGATTTTGGCCCATGGCCCACCATTAAGCTTCAGTTTTGGCCCTCCTAGGAAAAAAGTTTGGGCGCCCCTGTTCTAGAGGGCAGATACAAACGATGCATCTTGTAGTTTAATTTGGAGGACTTGTTGTATATAAAATATCCCATTGGGGGTGGGATTAAAAAAGTGTTCTTCTTCCCACTCCTTTTTGGGCAAATGGGAAAATAACCTTGCACATTTCATGCAAGCTTTTTGGTTTGCGTGTGGACATTAGGTTGAGGACAGACTGAATTAATGTGACTTTTTATGACTGTTGATGCTTTGATACTGTATTTAACACACTCCAAACAAAGTTGTGTCAAACTTCAGGCTGGAATATCTTTTTTTTCAGTGGAGGACATTCGTATCATTAGTGCTTGGCGCTAGATAAGAGTTACCTGCTCTAGTTTTCGCCAAACTCAAGGCCAGTGTTAGACGGCAGCACATGCACTAGCACCAGCGATTTTCTTTACCATTCACTTAATAATTTTATTTTCACCATTTATTACCAGTATTCTCTGCCCGCAGATCAGTAAGCTTCATTTTATCTCACCATATCTCATCTTATGCGGCAGAACTCTCCTCAGTACTTAAAGTGCCAATGCCGCAACCTGTCCTCACAGTGGACAATGCAAGGTGATGTGATATGACCAACCAAACTTTAAAATGTCACAGCAACCCTTTAATTGTGTCAGAGGACGTTTGAGTCGATGCCCGCTGCGATGCAAACAGTCTGATAAAGTTCCCCTGTCTGCACTAACTTGACTATAAAATGTCACAGCAACCCTTTAACTGTGTCAGAGAAGGTCTGAATCAATGCTAGCTGTTATCTACCCAGGCTGATAAGGTTTTGCTGTGGTCACTGTACATTACTGAACAGGTGCAGCATTGATCAAGTGAATGGAGAATGCTGATGCAGGAGAAACTGGGCAGTTTCCGTTTCATAATCTCAAAGGCAGAATTCAATATATATATAAAACATGTCACTACTTTGAAAATGAGACATAACTGTTCAATAACTGACATTATTTGAGATTTTAAACCGTTTACTGTATAATATACCTTCCATTGGAGCATCAGGCGGAATATTTGGAGCAATAGATATGGTTTTGATTGATTATGGTTATTGATTTAAATGGAATGCTGACTCTACATGACAAATACTGTGCATGTCAATTTAAATGCCTTTTACCGTTATTTTATGCAAACGGTTTGTTAACAAGGCATTTAATTTAGGCCGGCATTTAGCATTTCTGGACATGGACATTGGCTCATGAACAGAGAGCTCAAACGAGTCCTTGCTGTCATACTGAAACTCAGCCCGGAGCAGTACCTTTGAGAGTGAAGGGAGCCCTTTTTACAGGAATAATGGATTGTTTGAACTTTTATTACAGACTGACCTTTATAATCTGGTAGTCTGTTTGTTTTTGAACCACAAAATATTGTCTTTTTTCCCCAGGAAATGAGTTGGTTTGGCCAAACTGTCACTCTTTTTCTCTTTATCCAATTCCCCCTCTGTAGAGCTTTTAGTTGGAGTGACATCGCTGTGAATCAGGCGAGACAAACTCGTCTGTCTTGTTTCTTTCCTTAGGGGTCTTTTAGAGAAGTTTTTCAAATACAGGCTGAAGTGTGACACACTTAAATGCTATGATCCAGGGACATTTGCATTCAAGCCAACCTGCCAAAACCTCAAATAAACCTGGTGCTGATCAAACACAGGGCTGAGGTGACAGTAGCCTGAAGGTAAGAGAAGCAGACTCGTGACTAAAAAGTCACCTCTTTGAATCTATTTAGAGGTTAGAAAACTCAGGGCTCATGATGTGACGGAAAATTTTGACACATGGTGTCAGTCTGTCCTTGAGCAAAGCACTCAGTAGAAGTTGTGCGGTGGAAGAGAAAAATACGATATAGTGCTGAACGGTTAAGGAGGCGCTTATTCTAAGCATGTTTGAAACTGTTTATATTGAATTTATGCAACGTTTTCTTCTGATTGTTTGGCCCACTGTAAACAACACTATTCAAACTCAGTATCTTTTTGGTTTTCTAGAAGTCAGACTTTAACTTTGGGCAGACTTTAACGCTGCATGAGAAACGCCGGCTCCCTCATTCCTTTAAATGAGGCTACTGCTGTGACGCAGCGGGGATGCCGACGCACAGGGCTTCGGCAAAAGACGCAGGGTCGTCCGGTGAAAAACTTGTGCGACATCATCGCATTTGCTGATCAAATACATGCAAGTGCACATTCCTGGTTGATTATTTTGTAATGTGAGTGGAGTAGTTCTGACATTTTCCTTGTGATCATCGCGGCAGAGGATGAAATAATTTGCCGCCGTGATAAATGATCCTGTCTCATAGTATTATAATAGCATTATTTTGGCATCTAATAAGCCTTCAAACTCATGGATACGTTACTTAAACTGAACATGGTACATGAAGCCACACACCCACACCAATGCAGCCCCTTTTGTTTATCTTACACAATGCTGTTTCCAGTCTAAACCGACAGTCACTTGAATGTGTTCTAACCTTGAAGCGGTAATGCTGAAATGGTTCTGAGCCAGCTACAGTGTCTGGCTAAGATTTGTGGGTGCAAACTTGGAACGATATGGCAGAGAATCAACTCCATTTAGCAGTATTTGGGCCAGCTTTAGCCATTGGAACTAGTCCTTCTTCTGGCATAAATCTTGTCAACCAGGCATACTGGATTTACACTGGAATTGGACCAAGTGATTTTAGCCACCTGGGATTATGCACAAAAGCAGCAAACATCAGATTGCAGGACCTTGGATTCTATAGGATGCCCAATTTCTATGGGGTACCCCCTGAGGGGTAGTTATTTTAGTCAGCCGTAAAGTGTGTAGATAAGCTCAGGTTTCAGTATATTAGTTAGTGAAAGGTTGCGTGTTGTGTTTGCTGCCACAGAAAAGAAATAAAAAGTCGCAGTTTATGTAACGTTACTACGACGTCTTCTACTCTTCACAGCACAGTTGGTCCAGACTCTGAACAGCTATCTAGTTAACTAACACAGGAGAAAACACCATCAATCATCTGAGCACTCTGATTACTCTACCCGCGGTTCAAAACATACATCCCGGTGACCTCCAGTTTTAGGCTATTTTAATCGACTTAAGCCTGATTCGAAGCTGCTAACTAGCTAGCTGTTCACATTCTGGAGCAACTCTGCTGTGAAAAGTACAAGAAGACGCACAAGGCCACCTTCCTTAAAGGGGAAGGCTTGGCCAGGTGCAGTTAGGCTGTGGGTGTGCTAACTAGAGGTGGAAGAAGTATTCAGGTCCATTACTTAAGCAAAAGTACTAATACCACCTCCACTGTGAAAATACTCCACTACAAGGAAAAGATGTGCAAGTGCAAGTACTCATAGCGCAGCTGAATTGTACCTGTCAGTGTTTCATTATAAATGATGCTTCTGGATTAATATCACTGCAGCCTTAAGGTGTATGTTACATTTTACTGCCATGGATATTTAAGGTTGAGCTCATTTGAACTACTTTATATACTGTTGGGTAGTTTAATCTACAGAAAAGAGTCATATTCGTGAAGATCATAATATGTTTGCGCTATTGGAGAATTTACGGTATGTTATTTTCGAGAAAACATATCGAGATATATATCGTATATCGCAGCATAGCCTAAACATATCGAGATATTATTTATAAGCCGTATCGCCCAGCCCTAGTCACAATTCATTATTATTTGCTCAAAATAAATTCTGAAAATCAGCTAGGCCCATACGTAGGCCTGTTCTTACAAAGTGCCGCCAGATCAGTACAGGATGGAGACTCTGACTTAATGAATTGGATTTGAAATAGCATTACGGGGTAAAAGTAATAGGATTGAGACAGGACGGGATTTTCGAAGGACAAAAGTCACAGAACCAGGATGAGACTGGAAGCAATAAATCAGGACTGAAAAAAAACTGAAAAGAAACGTACTTCTGTGAAAATCTCTTATCTAAACCAATTAAGGAATGATGTCAAGATGTAAGGGTTTGCGACTACTAAGACATGTCTGCAGTTCATCAAGCTCTAAACTGAACTGGGCACATGCCGTGGCAAGCTGAATATAAGTTAAAGACGCTACTTGAAGTGTGCCTCTGGTTCACCTTAATGAATCAAGAAAGAAAATCTGACAGACCTTCACAATTTGAACCAAAGAACACTGTACAGGAGCAATCATCCCTTTTTTACAAACACACGTCAGGTAGTCATCCGCAAATATACCTTTGATAACTGACAAGAATCTAAGCTAAAACTTGTGTCCACAAAGAGAGCACGGTAATTGCCTCAGAACCCTCCTTGCGGTTTGTCATGACCAACATAAAGTAGGCCGCTAACCGCCAAGTCTGTCCTTCTAGGTCACAACCATCAGCTTTCATGGTGCACACATTCTCACAAACATCAGCCCCTTTTCCCTGTAATGGATTGATCAGTTGTGCATGTTAAATCACAAGGACAAAGACATGACATGCGTATGGGTGCACTCAAACACACACCCGTGGCAGCGTGCACGCAGTGTACACGGACAAACAAACGCTGTGGCTGCGGTGAAAGAGGGTTATTGTTAATGTCTGTCTTTCCCCCCTTCGTCCTTCTGGAGGGGAGAAGAAAGGGTGACCCAAATTTGACACGACTGGGGTGCATATTGTCAAGGATGGTTGGGTGTATCTGTGAACGGGTGCACTGTACAAACACACAAACACACAAAGATGCTGCAGATTCATACACGTAGACATGGGTTGTTAAAAGACAGTTAAAAGTTGGATTTTTCACACATATGCAAACGCATTTCGGCACACATCAGCGGCATACATTTGTGCACTCGCAGCACATGCACACAAACACCTAAGTAAGAGATACACGTGAACACCTACACACAAACACACACAATATACAGGTTAGTGATGCATGAGTGCTTGGCCAGCTTGTCTGGACAGAGGAAGGGGGTGGGGTAGGTCGTGCTTTACTGCTGTGTGTGTGTGTGTGTGTGTGTGCGTGTGTGTGTGTGCGCGCATTAGTGGGAGTGCCCGGCATACCTTTACACCCCACACACCAATAGCATCCCTCCTCCCCCTCCCTCGTTTTCCCACCACAGTACCCTGCAGTCATGTAGCTGAGCTGCACTCAGTGGAGCCTGGCCGCTATCTGAAGCATGGATCTACAACTGTTTACCTTCCCTCCCCTGCCGCTTTAGTGCTGCGGCTTTTAGGACGCCACTTCTGCCGGTCAGTGCACCGAACCACAGCGCGTGTTTTCAAACGTTTAACCTCAGCGGGAGAACCACATGTAGTTTCATTCGCTCCCAGGGTCCTTCTGCAGGCGGCTGAGTTTGTAACTTGGCAGTGGTGGAAGAAGTATCCAGATCCTCAACGTGAGTAAAAGTTGCAATACCAGAATGTAAAAGTACTCGATTGGAAGTAAAAGCCCTTCATCCAGAATGTTACTTAGGTAAAAGTATGAGAGTATTATCTGCAAAATGTACTAGTATAAGCAACACAAAGCCTCTGGCGGTGCTATATTATATATTATATGATTTGATCATTACCAGTACTGATACATTACTTTGTAAGTAGCATGTAAAATGCTGTAGCTGGTCAAAAGGGAGCCAATTTTAACTATAAACCTTTGGTTAGTTTAACATATAACAGTGCTTCATATTTTTTAAGCTGATCATATGTTTTGCATGTAAAAGCGTTAAAGTAATTAGTAAATATACTATAGCCGTCAAAGTAAATGTAGTAAAGTAAAACGTACAAAAGTATTAGGTAGCATCAAATAGAAATACTCAAGTGAACTACAAGTACCTCAAAATTTGCACTTAATTGCACTGCTTGAGTACTTCCACCACTGAATATGCATATTGCTTTCAAATGATTCGTAGCGTAAGAGGTTTATTAATTGTAACGGCTTTATTAATGCTCAGTAAGTGATTTGTTAATGTCTAACAGAATAGCATTCGACCACTTATCAAAACAACTTTGCTAGGTTGTGCTATAACCCCATGGTGCATATCCTCCTTTAACAGCTTTTTATGTCTTTTTGTGTATCCCTGTGAAAGAATAGCTCCACATTACACAATACGCTTTGAAATATGCAGTGGTTACAGCCTGTTGACTCCCTGTAAGACCACAAATTCAGGTTTTCATTTTACTGTTTGTGTACTGATTAAACAAAGTTAGTTAGTGAGCCTTAGGGGTGCTGGTAGGCGTATTTTTCAAATGTCGGAGCGATGCAGGCTAGCCTCCTGGCTCCAACTCTGGTACTCAACGCACAGACATGAGAGTGGTATTAGTCTTCTCATCTCGCTTGGCAAGAAAGGGAATAAGCTTATCACCAAAATGTTAACCCCTCTCCTTTAAATACTTAGTAGGGGCCGAAAAGCAGGTTTTGCTGGAGGAGGATATTCACAAACCAAATGGCACCCCAAATGTTTCCTTGTTCTGATAATAATAATAATATATGTATTTATATAGCAACTATTAAAACAAAGTTACAAAGTGCTTTACACTAAAAACATATAATCAAAGCAAATAAGATTCAGAACTTAAGAAACGGGCTTAAATAAGTAATTGTTAATACCTTATTACTGATCTTTAAAGCATTTATTAACCATTAATGGAGCTTTGATAAAAACGTGTCAAGTACGTCATCTTAGAAAAAGGTACTTTAACTTCTCTGAGGCTACTAACTTTGCCGCAGGAACCAATGAAGCTTCGACGCTTTTTGATGTGAGATTAATCAGAAACATGTTGGGTGCTTTTTAAAAAACGTCTTCTAATCACCCACCTTTCGGTCCAGAGCCAACTCTGCCAGCAGCTCCTTCCCTGTTCGTGCTGGTAGTTTTGACAGATTGGGCCTCGTTGGCGTTATGTTGTATGAATTCCCTTCCGCCTCCTCTTCCACCCTCTTCTTTTTCTACATCCTATTTGGTCTCATCTTACCCCCTTTTTTTCTTACTTTCTCTACAACTGCCTTGCCTTTACCTTCTTGTAGTTCCACTCTTCTTCTTCTTCTACTCCGCCTACATGTTCTTCTGCTGCCTTTTCTCTGTTTCTCCTCTTCTTCTTCGTCTTCTTTTTTTTTTTTTTTGACATATACATCTTCCGCTGCCTTTTCCTAATCATGTGCTGCTGCTTCTTACCGTGGCCCTCTTTCTTGTTATTGCACTGTAATAATCTGTTCATTTTTCATTTCTCTGCACTGTACCTCCTTAATTCTTCATCTTTGTACTTTGTCCCTTTTTTACCTTTTACAGCTTGTTTCATGTAATTTCTCTTTATCTGTCATCGTTTTCCAATTTAGCTTCTTGGTTTCCGTTTCCCCTTTGTCATACCCTTCCTACTCATTATGCTTCTTCTTATTTCATCTCCTTCTGCATCTCTTTTAAGAGCCCGCGCTCCTTTTTCTTCCTCTGCTTCTTTTCTCCCTCATTTTCTTCCCCTACTTCCTCCTCTTCCTCTTTCTCACCCCCCTATGTCTTTTTTTCCTCCCCTTTAGTCCTTTTCCTCCTCTGCATCATTGTCGTCTCCATCTGCCTCTCCTTCTCTTCTTCCTCCTCATGCTCTTACTTTGTCCTTATCAGGCTGTGTGTCTTCGGACTCTTGCTGACGCCTCACTTCTTTGGGCCGCTGCAGTCTGGATGAGATGAGTTTTGGCTTCAGCTCACTGTTTACTAACCGGCTGATCCTGCTGTTTTAGCATGCGGCAGTCAGGCAGTTTATAATCAATTATTTTTAACACTGCAAAATAGACAGTTCTCTATCATGAGCACCGGGTGTGTAATATGCCTCTATGAATACAAAAAGCCAGGGACGTGTTTTCGTAAAGCAAACGCTTACAAAGTGAAACGTCTAATAGCTTCCCGAGGAATTGGCAAATGCAGCGAACAAGCAAGTTCTCAGTTTATCATGTCATCATTAATATTTATTTCCAAACTTTAATTGCAAACGGACGAGTTTGGTTTCAAAGAGGGACATTTGCAAAACATGCCTCCCCTTCAAAGTTTCAGTTATTTCAGTTCTATTGTAAAGATATTGTGTTACGTTAGGTGAGGCTATGATATGCATAGCTTTTTGGGAACCACATAAAGTTAAACTTTATGAAGGGTTATAAGCTGTAACTAATAGCTTTATTAATGTTAATAATTATTTACTAATGCTGAAAGATCACTTCTATGCCATTAATAAACACAAATTGTCATTTGCCAGGTTGCTAGACAATTCTCTAGCTGGTGAGTCACTATTAGATGTTAAAGGAAGAGTTCCACATCTTGGAAAATTCCCTTTCTTCCCGAGAGTTAGAGGAGAGGCTCGATACCACTCTCATGTCTGTGCATTAAACATAAGGCTACCGCTAGCAGCCCGCTCCCTGAGCTCAGCATTAAGAATGGAATCAGGGGGAAATAGCGGGTTTTGTTGCCTTCAGACTGAGCCAGGCTAGCCGTTTCCTCGTTTCCAGTTTTTATAATAATCATCTTCTCCTTTATATTTAGCTAACAGACACAAGAGTGGTGTTGAGCTTCTCATCTTAGACTCAGCATGAAAACGAATAAGCGTATTTCCCAAAATGTCAAACTATTCCTTTAATAAAAAGGTCATGAGTTTCATCACTTGCTAATAAACCATCAATTCTGCATTTATAAAGGTTAATAAAGTCCAAACAGTTGGTTTCTCACTCTTCAATAAAGCAGCAACCAGTAAGTCATCTGCCGTTATAAATGCTAATAAGTTATGGATAAGGTAGTAAGTTTGTGATTGTACATTTTAATAAACAGGTAATGAAAGAATTTTGGTCCAGAGGCCCTGTAACTGTCTTCGAGGTCAGAGGTCAAATGGTCCATTGGAGACACTTGATGAACCAGTGTCCTGCTGAAAGTGAAACACCGGTCAGATGTTTTTACCATTTCACAAACCAAAGGTTGTTCTTATTAATGGGTTATACCTGACTATAAAGCATTAGTAAACAATTCATTAACCATTAATAAAGCCATTCAGTAGTTTCAACTTACAAACCAGTCACAAATGACCTTTTTAGAAAGTAGGTGGTACAGCTTTTACTGTAAAAATATCTGTTTTGCTCTATCAGTGTTCCACTAACTGCTTGTGAGTTAGCAGGAGCTTGCATGCTGATCAGTGGGATTAATGAGAGAGTTTTTCGCGTGGGAGCATCAAATCCATCCAGATTAAATTGGCCAGAGGTTGCACGGGCATGCTAGCTTCGTGCTGTCAGGAGGCAGGTTGCGTAGTCAGAGCCTGTGCCTCGCTGGCGTGCACGTTCCCAAAAACTTCCTCAACTTGTCTTCTTCTGCAGCATCTTGACGTCCCAAGCAGCTCGTGCCTTGTCTGAATCTTGTCCTATCCTTCTCCGTTGGATCGCTTTCCTTTCTTCTTCTGTCCTCCAGTCCCTCGTTTCCTCTCACATGCTGTTTGTGTTGCCCACATAATGTGGAAGAGAATAAAACTTAACTGTCAGCGTGTGGTGGGAAATTGTTTTCAGCGCCACCTCAGGGACACATAACAAGGAGCAGCCTACAACGTGTAATCCTCATCCTGTGAAAACCTCTTTGCTCCAGTTTTTCATTGTCATGGTTAACATCCCTCGGTGAAATGATGTGTACCATCCTTGACTCAACTGAATAACCTCCAAAATGCACAGTGGCTGAGCTGAAAACAACAACTGACATATATTAGTACCTCATCTTAACCTGGGCTGTAGGTTGAGAAAGTGTTGGTGTGTGCAAAGGCTGTCCTGTGTTTCCTCTGAAGTTTATAGGCATAATTGCTCTTAGAACGGGTGAGTTCTTTTAGACTTTTTCCAGCTTCTGGCACTTTTTAGTTTAGCAGAGGGAAGACGTCAACAGCGATGATCCCAAATGCCATTAAAAACAAAATAGCACAAAATCTGTGGGTGGGTGGACTGCCTGCCCTCAAATAAAAACACATCATTATCTTTTTGTATTTTGTGGTGGTGCTGCTGTATATTAATTTCTATTCATGACTCCAAACTACTCCCACGTTGCCTGCACTTGCTGAAATCTGACACCTGCCAAACTTTCTGTAAACTCCCTACATTTTGTGTTTACCAGCCGTGAAGGCTGCGCAGCAAAGTCTTAAGGCCAGCTTGGAGAGTTTAAAAGCAGATGCAATCACCCTGTACATTTTAATACTTTACCACATACTGCAGGACGTCCTGTAGTCACTAAAATGAAGGTAAGGTAAGGTAATTCAGCAGGTCTCGTTTAACTCCACAATGACCAGCACGCCTGAGAACAATGAGGATATTCCACCCAAGCGTTACAATCTATTTGCCGCTTTCGCTTCCATTTTGTAATAGAGTTACATTTATATGATTTAAAGCAGCATTAAGTGATGTTTTTCTGGCCACTTGGGGACAGCAGAACCTGCTTTACAAACAACATTGACAAATTGTCACTGTATAAGTAGATACAGAGCAACATTAGCATTAATGGAGAATGAAAGTCCAATATTCACTCTCTTTCTAGCTGTGTTTTGGTCTCCACCAACTCCTGAGAGGAATACGTGGCGCTTTAGCTGTTAAATGCTCCACTATGATCACCAGCTAGTCGCTAACTTTGTCTGGCTGCTGTTTTTGGCGCTGGGCAGGCAGTGTGCAGTGGGTTTATCACAGAAACAGTTGCCTGCTGTGACTGGAAACGCCAATCAGAGCAGAGAGTGAACCAAAACAATAAAGCTGCCGCCATAAAACCAAAACTATGTGCTGAAAAATGCAAGATGTAAATGAAAGTCAAATGTCGTGATTTCTGTTCAAACGTGACCCTTTAAAAAATTGACTGAATTGACATTTATGAGAGATTAATTGTAATTGAATTTGTAAAATGTGAAAAATACCGATGTATGATTTCTCAGCTCTCTCTTGTAAGCGTATTAATATTACTAATCCAGTCTCGTTTACTCTGGTATTAGGTCTGCAAATAATGATTATTTTCATTACCGACAAATTGCTGATTCATTTCTAGTCTACAGGGTCAGACAACAGTGGAAAATGTCCACTGCAGTTTCTTGTTTTGTCCAAACAACAGTCCTCTCATGCCGTCTGTCTGTTACAGCAGGCTTCTCCTGCTTTGTCGTGTTCTGGTGCTGTTAAAGACTACATTCCCCAGTATCAATACACAGAGGTTACCATAAACCCCTCTCGGTGGGAAGGTGTTGACATGCTTCGTTGTCAACCACCCCCTTGTGTCGCTAGGCAACCATATGCCGCCAGGAAGGAATCCATATTGTCCCGGGATGCAAGTTCAACCTAAAACTCTTCCTCACTGAAGCTGCTGTTCCACTGAAGCTGTCAGCGGCATGGGGCTGGGAGAGAGAGAGAGAGTGTGTGTGTGTGTGTGTGTGTGTGTGTGTGTGCGTGTGTGTGTGTGTGTGTGTTGGAGGGCTTTAGGGATGTGGGTCGGGAGTGGGTTTCGGGGTAAAGGGCTGGCTGAGTGGGGGTGTGTGTGTGCGTGTAGCGTGAGAAAGAAGGGGGGTTGGGGATTAGGAATCTGTTTACAATGGCCTGAGGAAGCTTCGTCTAGGATGCCAGAGAGGGAGACACAGTCAGATATCGAGAAGAAGCACGAGAGAAAGGGTCCAAGACGAGGAGAGAAAGAAGGACAAGACAGAAAGAAAAATAGAGAGAGCGTTGACGAGGAGGAGTGAATGGATGGAGAGAAAGCCCCGCAACTGATGAGAGGATTAAAAACAAACTTAAGAAGTCCTTTAAGGTTCCTCGGCAGAAGTTGCTGCACTAGGAGTCACAGGAGGGAAACTGCAGGGTGATGCAAAGCAGCAGTCGTAGTAGATCTCTGCTCTCGGCCATGCAAATAGGATATCTGGTGTGTGAGTTTGGGTCGTGTGTTTTTGTGTGTGTGTCAGTGCACTTTTATTCTTGCGTACTTGCGCGCGCTTGTGTGCACGGTGGCTTTTGTGCTGCAGAGAGTTGACGCTAACTTATAGGCTTTTTTTCTTTCCGTCTGTTTGTGTGCTTGTGCTGTCGGCTGGTTTGTCTGTCTGTCTCTGTGTGTGTGTGTGTGTGTGTGTGTGTGTGTGTGTGTGTGTGCGCGCGCAGACTTTGAGGAGCAGTTGTACGACACCAAGCTGACCGGTCAGACTTTCCGGCATCCGTCCTCGCAGAGCTCTGACGACACGTCCACCTCGCTCAGCCGATCGCCCATCTCCCTCAACAACAAGAGACCTGACTTCATCTTTCTGGTGAACACACAAACGCAAACACCCACACACATACACGCTCACACCAAATGTCATCTGTCTGGTAAACAAGCTCGCACGTGTTCAAGTTTCGTGCACGTTTATTCGAAGCCGTACGTCTGTTGCAAGTAAGCACACGTGCACAAAATTATTTCTACCTTTCTTATTCTATCATATAACCTTTTCCACAGGCAAAAAACACACACAGACACACACTTGTCCACCTCATGTAGTCCCGAAAAGCCATCAGAGCTGACCTCTTGCAGCTAAACACACACACACACACACACACACACACACACACACACCCTCAGAAACCCTTTTTCACTTTTCTCCCTGAACAGCAAGAGAGCAGCCTTCACGTTCCCACTAAACGTCCGCTAACTCACTCCGTCCCACGCTTTCCGCCCTTATTCTCTCTCCACCTCGCTGCTTTCTGCACTAGTTTCTGTCTGAACTTATTCAACACTTTCTTTTTCTTCTTAGCTTAGTGAGCCAGACATCAGACATTTACTGTATGTTACCCACCTCATTGCACACGCCGAAAGTATTTTTGTCCTTGATGAACGACATCCTTGTGGTGAGTATAAATCCATCTGTTTCCCTTCATTTATTCATTTTACTTTGCATAATATCATTTGATTACGTTCGGCAGGATGATGCGTCTGAGCATTTGATGTCTCCTTTTCATGGCCTTGTGAGTGCAAGCTATATTTAATGTTTTAACTCTACAATTTCCTATTTCAATATTTATGGCTAGAAAAGTTTTGTCCATTTAATGTTTTCACGATCGGTAAATACCTCTATATGTACAGTGGTCATTTTCATTGTTACTGGTGAAGTCCTCCTGCGTAATTCAATTTATGTACCCACGCACAAGGAATTCACAGGAAACATGCACACACTGTACGCCATGCGGAGGATTCAAGTCATGTAATGCAGAAGACACGTGATGGTGTCCAGTGGCAGAATGTACTCAAGTACTGTACTTCATCTCAAAGGCAAATATTGTACTTTTTACTCCACTACATTTGTCTGACACCTTTAGTTACCTGTTACATTTTCAGATTATAGCTTTTCATACACCTGTAACAGCGCATTGTCAGCGAGTCGTCTCTGATGACAGTTTGTAAAACTACCCAGTGTAAAATGCTCACTGCGGAGGCAGGCGGCGATGCACCGCTTCTTCATCTCCTCATTCTTTGGAAATTCAAATAAGGAGACTGAGCTGCTCTGTAAATTCCGGCATCCAGGGAATATGCATTTGCGGGAAGAAGGCATAGCTAGCGAGCAAACTGTAGGCTGTAGTAACTAACGGCAATGACAGTAACCGCTGGCGAACCACTGATGCTAATGCGCTCTAGTTAACTATAGCGCTAGGGGAGCGGTCATGCTCAGTCGCTCCAGTGCGTAATCCAGCTATGATTTCCGGCCCAAAAAATCCTGAACACAAAAATGGTGAAAAACTGTTTCACCAAAATAGTCTAACTCCCCATTTCACGGCCTTTGTAGCGTTTTTTGTGTTTAGAAGCAAATCTGTGAATTTCCTTTACACGGACTTAAAGATAAACTATTTGACTTTTGAGATTCTGGCTCCCTGTATCACTAAACCACTGTCTCCAAAGCAATCAGGAGTGAAATCTTAAGGATTATAAGTTGGCGGTCAAAGTGAGATACATGTCTTATTGATTAGCTGTTAGGGTGACTGCATGCTTATTGCCGGCTTCTCCTTTATTGAGAGAGTACTGTAGTTTCAGGATTTAATCAGTGACACAATGCAGTAGCATTATTCTTCTCCCCAGTAGCTGACAAATTACTATTTCAGTGTCACTAATACTGTTTCAGCTAAAATGTGTGTTGTGACAAAATGCCTCATTGCTTTTGTTAAAGTATCCGAAAAGTATTGCACAGTGTATCCCACCCCCTCGTTTAGATTTGTCAGAATTAGTCATCATCCCTTTCACGCTCTCAGCAGGTTTCCATAAACAAATGCCAAATCATTTAGTGTCTTCCAGATGGAAATATCACTTGATCAGAAATTAAAATAGCAAGTGACATCTGTACTATTTGCTCATTGAAACACAATGGAGTAGGTACTGACTGATTTTGGAACGTTAGACAGGCCGTAAAAATGAATTTTAAGGACTTAAGCAATAGTAATTTAATTGTTTTGTTGTCGTATCATGTTATAAAGTATCGACAAAGGATCAAAACTGAACACATGGATGAAACACACTCTCTGCAGCTACTTCCTCTCTGTTTTCACTCTTTCCATCTCTGCCTTTGGTGCTAATGGTTCTCAGGCTATTTCCCAGAACTGTGTCATTATGGCAGCTTGATGGACTCCCACGGGGATTTTTACTGCAAGATGGCTGCACATTTCCAGCATATCAACGCGGCGTTCCTTCAGCAAGCTGTTAAACAGCTCTGTTAAGTTAATGCCTTTCTTTCTGTTTGGGCTAATTTCAATTAGAATTTGCCAGATTCCCACGAGACAACTTGGATTTAAATTACTACGGTACACACACGTGTTTCTCACATGTTTTTCATCAGAAAGGGTAGACTGGACTGTTTCCTGCATTGCAGAAGCCCCGAAGCCGTTTGGGTTTCAGTGCGTTGCTTAAGGGCTCTTTGGCAGCGAAGGTTTAACACCAGGCAGCTGACAGATGCCAGTTGCCTCCCAGCTGGGATTACACCTTCCCCTTGGCACCAAGAACTGAACCGGCAATGTCTCTGCTACTTGTCGGCCTCTGTCCCTGCCGGCTAATATTTCTGCCTTTTCTCTTCACTTCCTCTCCTTTGCTATGTTTTCTGCTTTCCTGCAACAGCTATAAAAATGTAAATCATCACCTTATTTAGTATTGTAACTCACATTTCTCTTTCCTGTTCTCTGTCTTTTACAATAAATCTCTCTAACTACAAGACAGGTGAAAATGAGACTTTTACTGTGTTTATTTTTTTAAAAGTGTTTTTTTCTCTCTGTCTCTCTTTCTTCCACTCCTCACTTCTTTTCTACCCCATCGATGCTTCCTCTCACTGGCATTGAAGCAAAACAAAAACCATTTATTTTCGGTGGAAGTAGATGTGGAGATGACCTCCGCCAGGCTGTCTCGCCTCCTCCAAGTTTTCCATTGTATTGATTTTTGCTTTAATTTAGAGTTTATTTAGTGTGTGTGTGTTTGTGTTATGTGTTTGAGCCGATAACAACAATTTAAAGAAGAAAAAAAAACCCTAATTTTCAAAATAACTTGATAAAATTAAGTTGAAATGATAAAATGAAATGGAAGGAAGAACTCTCAAAGAAGTTGAAAGTATAGTACAAGATGTAGCAAAAGCAGAGATAATTGAATCGGAGTACATATATAGGGGAATTACGTTAGGAACATGGAGGGGTTCAAGCTGCATTAAGATGGCTGAAATGCATGGGGATAAATTTGGTTGTCACTTCTAAAAAAAAGTGTACAATACAGTTTAGGAGCAAGAAGAAAGCTGACCAGAAATAATAGTGAATTTGTGTTTTTAAGCATTTAAAGCAGCATTTTAGATGACTGAAACCATTCACAAACATTTTCTTGTAAGCTATGACCAGGTTTCACCCTTAATGTCATCCTTCTAATGGGGTGTCACTCGTCAATGCTCTTTTTTTTTTTGTTTTTTTTTTTTAAAAGCTGCACTAATTAATATTTTAATATTAATAGCGGAAAATGTAAAACATGTACTGTGAAAGGGGTCGCTCGTAGTGACAAAGCCACAGAGAATTATCACCCAACTCCGCGTGTGTTTTAGCAACTTTTAGCTCATTGTTTTGGTCTTTCGGGCCTGCAATCTTATTGTTTGGCTTCAGTCTCACCGCTCTCATCAACCTCGTTTGCAGCAGCAGCAGACAGCTGTTGTCAGTAAAAGACCTACTGTACGCTACCTGCTCAGCGCCAAACACCACACAGACAAAGTTTGCGGCTAGCTGGTGAAGGTAGTGGAGCATTTAATAGCTTAAGAGACAGATATTTCCCTCAGGAGTACGTGGAAACCTAAACAGAGCTAAAAGCAGAGTGAATATTGCACTTACATGTGCCTTGTAGCCAGAAACAAATCTCCAAATTAAAGTTGCTCTGTATCCGCTGGATGTGTAAACAGCCGACGTTCACTTCACCATATCCTGTTTTATAATGTGATTATGTCAGTGTTGTGTTAACAGCTTGTTTCACTGGTCCCAGGTGGCCAAAAGGAATCAATTAATGCAGGTTTAAGGCTGTCTGAAAAAACCCCCACTTTTCTGGTTTGCATTTATTGCTACATCTGGCTTTTCAGCTAACACTCCTTTAAGGAACTTGACTTGCTCAAGGACACATCAAGACAATTACTACATGTATTTCGGGAATCTCGCAACCTTTTGGTCTCTCTGAAGCAGCTGCATCAGATTGCTCACCATGTCTGACACTGCCTTTCTCCTTCCTCTAGCCGGCGTCCAAACAGCTCTACGACGATGAAACCACCTCCTCGGTGTTTGGACTGAGGTCCGTGACCGACCCGTCTCCCTCCCCGTCCCCATCGCCCTGCGGCTCGGATCGCCCCCCGCTGGGTTGGAGTAGTAACAACAGCAGCAGCAGTACCGCCACTTCTGCTACCACTGGACCGCCTGTCGCAGAGAAACCCCGCTGGCACCTCGGGAGACGCACACAGGGTCATTTCCTACCGCTCGACATCACAGGTATAACACCTAAACATTCAGAAGGTGATGATGTAAAGGTACCTATTTAAGATATTTTTGAAGGCTTACTTTTTGTGTTTTGCCGTTTTTGTAAAGACCTCGTAGGGGAGAGACAGGAAATGTGATGATATGCAACGGTTTCAAACTCCTTGCAGTGGTATTATATACGTCTTTGCCAACTGAACCTCCAGGACATTTTCCCGGTAACAGAGTTATTGAGGCAGCGTTGCATGGAAATTCTGGACAAAATCAGTATAGGCAGCAGAACACTTCCTAGTTCTTGCCTTAGAAGTCTTTGGAGTGTCACAGCTACAGTATCTCAGGGAATTCATGAATGTTTCATCGCCTGGACCAGAGTGATCCTGAGCCATCAAAGCTGTGAAAGAGTTTGCTGTATTTAAATGGGTACGTGTGAACGCAGGCGACTGGCATCTAGCCTGTGACGTGCAATATGCTTATATGCTCAAAACTATTTGGATATGGGATCGAGTGTTTGAGTCTTTTATCAAACATAAATGCCACACGTGCTCTGGTGTGTGTGGGAATCAGCTCCTTTCCTCTGTTTTATTTGATTGTAAATTGAATATTATTTGGTTTTGGATTGTTGGACAGACAAAAAAAAAAAAACACTTTAAAAAACGTCCCCTTGCACTCTGGGGGCTTGTTATGGGTGTGTTACAACATTTTCCGACATTTTATAAGCAAAACTATTAATCGATTAAACGCGGCCACATGACCAGTAAGGGAGGGAAACTGAAAGGGGTTGGGTCAAGGTTAATTATAGCGTGCTGTCAGTGAGGAAGCTGAGGCACTTGTTGGTAGTGTGTTGGCCATAGCCAGATGCCTTCAGGCATTACTTGGTTTTATTAGAATTTATGGCCTCAATATGAAAGTTCTCTGACAAATCATCTAAAAATTAAATAGATTAACCCCCAAGTTGAGATTGCATCGGAAACAAATCAGCGCTTAGCAGCTGTTAGACGGCTCTGAATGTCTGACTTGAAAACACACAGTGTGATGTGCAAACATCTACTGCAGGGGGTAATTTGAAACGTGTATGGTTAAACTGAATCTTATTTTGATGTCTTTGTCGTCTTTGGGTTACTGTAGTAAAAGAAAAGCATTGGTGACTTTGTTCCACACCCTTTATGCCTCAGAGCAGTAAAGCGGATTCACACATCCTCTGTGTTGCTTTCAAGGGAGTTGGTTTTTTCCTGTGACAGTTGTAAAAGTCGTGGGAAATTAGACTGAAATGAAATGCAAAACATCTGTGAATTTAGCTCTCTTTTGAGGTCAGTATAATTGGACTTTTTGACCTTATAATCTGAGTTGCTGCAGTCACTGCTTCATAATTATAGAAGAAGCAGAAAAAAACACAGGTGACTAGTTACTTTGATTTTGGCGATATCTGCAATCAGAAATAACCACCTACATGTTAAAAATGGCCCCCATGTTAGCTTGTATGTACCTTTTTACTAGCAGCAGGGTTCACCTTCTGATCAGCGGGGTGTGTGGGCTTGACAGCAACAGAGACATGAGATCCCGGTTTCTGCGCTGAGGTCCATTTTATGCGCCTGGGACCCGCCGAAGCTGAGTTGGTGTAACTACGGCCTGCAGATTCGTCTGTGGCTGTTCAGACACTTAGGGACACCTGTCATATCTTTTGTCAGCTTCAGCCTGGCAGCAGAGTCCATATTCTAAAAATGTTATTGCACAAGGCCCGAGAGCGACTTCTGATGATAACATCCAGAATTTAAACCCAGAGCGGCTCTCCAGTAGATATCATTGCCCTAGCTAGATAGCAGCTACGTCGGCCAGGTGACGATGGCCAGCTGATGTTGCTGGCTCCACTGTGATGTTTGGGCAAGGTGGGTTTTCCGACGGACACTCGAATATCCTGCCAATCTCTTTCTTACACAAATTTTTCCCTTTTCACAGTAAGAGAAGGAAAAAATACACACCAAATCTCATCTTCTTCCTCATAAGATTCACGGTTTGGGAAGATATATATTTGAACGAAGGTGTGTTGCAACATTTTCAAACGTAGTGGGAGTTTTTCCCAGAAGAGGAATCATCACTAGATGGTAGAATCAGTAATTTCACAGATGAAGAGGACACACCACTGTAGTTAATATACACTAAGATGATCCATGGCATAAACTGACCAGGTGAAATTGGACAAGAGGTATCATCCATTCTTAATTTCACTTAGTAAATCCACTTTAGTCGTGAAAAAAGCACTTAATAACGGATGTAAGAAGAGAACAGATGCTCAGAGTTATCCAATCGGCAAGGCGCTCCGTATTCCTGTAGGAAAGCGTCAACATTTAGTTCTCTGCATGGAGGTTCACCCGTTGCTTGAACAGTTTGCATATTCATGCCAGAAGTCATAACTCACAGGTTGTACTGGATGATGTGTAAATGGAGTATTTTCACACACCCGCACGCACATTCTCACTTGACACAAGTTTTAGCTTTAACAGTGAAAATGTTCCGGAAACAAGATTTGACGTCTGGAACATTTTCTTCTTATGATCACATTCGCTGTCGCCCTTCTCTGGCAGTCAGCTTTGCTTGTGTGCATCGTCTTTGTGTGAGTGTGTGTGTGTGTGTGTGTGTGTGTGTGCGCGCTGTCAGAGCTGTTAGTATGCTGTGGTCATCCTCGGCAACATCGTTCTGACACTCCTGCTTCCACTCGTCTCAGCCGAGCCTCCTCCTTGTTTACTCTGCGTGCATGTGTGTGCGTGTCTTTGCATGTGTGAATGTGTGTGTTTGGTCCTCCTGGTTTTTGGCATAGCAACTGCTCGGTCACTGGGTGTGTCTCCCCTCCTTCTCGCGCCTGTCCATCTATAGTTTAATATCTCTCTGTTTCTTTGTCTCTCTCTCAGGCTGCCTCTCTCACCCGCTGTGTAGAGGAGTAGAAGGTCAGGTATAATGATGCATGCCTGTGGCGTTGTACTTGGTGGGTATTCACTTCCTTCGGTGAGAAAGAGATAGAAACAGAGAGAGGAAGAAGGAAGGAGGCAGGGAGAGTAGACAGGAGACAAGATTGGAGAGCGAGGCAGAGGGATAATAGACTTAGTAAAGAGAGAGAGAGGGGAGTACTTTGAGGACAAGACTGACTTTATTCTGTATTTTCCTAATTGCCAACAAGTCCCTTGTGAAGACCAAAACCAACAATGTGTTTGCCCGGCTCTAAACTCTGTCCGGCTTCCCCAACCTGTCTGTCTGTGGCTCCATTGGCTCCTACTGAAGACGTAAATCTTTAAAAATGGGTCACAATAATATAGTTTCATTTATTCTAAAGGTTCAGTAATTTCATGCAACAGCGGGGCACTGTACTTTTTAGCAAACGTTACGTAAAAAGTGCAAATTTTAGGGGACTATTTTCAGCCGTGGATTAATACACATTTGGTGCTCTAGTGAGTATTTTCAGCAGCTGTGTGGGATTGAGCCAAAATAACCTACAATTATGCTAATGAAGGAACATGCCACCCAGTGCAAGAGTGTGCCTTGTTGATTCGTTTTTAATAGTTTTGGACAATGGAGCTCTGTGGCACAGAGGAATAAGCTACTATATCAGGGTTTGGCTACACAATACAGTACTTGTCAGTAGGATTCATTCATTGCTGGTTTTGGTCTTTTCAAGGGATTTGTTGACAATAACAAAAATGCAGATTGTCACCAGACTTATCCAGCTTGTTACCGTGACACCCAGTGTCTCACCCGGCTCTCTCTCTCTCTCTCTCTCTCTTTCTCTGTAAACCAGCGAACAGGTAGCTTGCTGCCAGCTTGCTGTTGCCATGGTAACTCGCCGCTCTTCCTCTCTCCTCCCTAAAAAAAAAAAAAGAGAAGAGAAAAGAAAAGAAAAGAACAAGAAAAGAAACAGTAGCGAAAGAAAGAGAGCGGGAGTGAGTGCGAGTGAAAGTGAAGCCAGAAGAGGGGAACAGCACAGAGAGGTGAAGAGGGAGATAAGATCGAGAGAGAGAAAATGCAGTTTGAGGAAAGACAGACTGAGGAGAAGAGGAGGATGATGGGATACAGGATGAAAGAATAATGAATGAAGGATAATGAGAGAACATTTTGTCAGACCTCCCTCCCTCCTCCCACTTTCCTTCCTCTTCCTCCTGCACTCTTTCTCTCCGACACTGAATGAATGACTGAAAGATGTGAATGCAGAGCAGGCTGAGCGACAGGCGGGTCTCGATATGTATCAGTTTATTTTTCTTTTAAGAGGTCTATATCTACTTGATTTTAGGCATATTTAGGATGATTTTAGGGACATTTAAATCATTTTGAGAGAAAATTATTAAAGTATATGTCTACTTTGGTACTAAATGACAGGTAGGCAGCTTGTACATTTTGCAAAACATCATATGAAGACTTTCATTTTGACCTGACAAAGATCCAATTCTTTTTGAAATGTTGTCTGTTTAAGTGAATTAGGGATTTAGAATCATTATGCAAGCCTTACCTTTTTCTAAAGCCAGTACATTTGGTCATCAATGCTACAAAAAAGTAAATAGTGAGGCTTGCAGACAGGCAGGTAAACAGCTTGCAAATGTTGTCATTTACAGCAAAAAAAAAGTGTTACAATCAAAGTGGCATTTTGTGAATGTAGTTCTGCATGTAGTGTGCAGAGAAGGGGAAGCAGACGGCTTGCGTATGTGGAGTTTAGCAGAAACGCAGACAGGCATTCACTCTGTTGAGCTGCAGACGGTCTAATCCTCTCAGTTTACCTGGAACGCCTCCATCTACCAGCAATCTGACAGGGGGAGGAACTTTTCAAAACTATGCTACTGGCTTTGCATTGTGCTCTTTGTGACAAGAATCCATCGCTGGGCAGCAAATTCGAATCGAATCGAGTGTGTGTTGATGAGACTACGTGCACTTAAGTTGAGAACTCATGTCAGCGTAGCTCCAAAAAAGATGGTTAAACAAGTATGTTTGTCATCTATGACTTTTCTGAAGATGGCACCGACATGTCTCCTGCTCGTTGCTTTGTGGAGGTTTTCATTGACCTTGCGACCATAAATTGGCCCTCTGAGCTTTGCCTTTTGTCCATCCCTCGCTTTCTGTTGTCTACTGTAGGTGGTTGATCATTTAGGGTTAATGCACCAAAATGATGGAATTCCCTACCCCTCTCACTTTGTAAGACATCATCTGAAGATTCAGCTAAAAACATATCTATTCAACATGTATTTTCAATTATGTGGCTATGTGGCTTCTTTGTTTCGGTGTTTGTGGATGCTTAAATGTATTATGGTGTATAATGTAAAAGCGACCTTGAGCGACGGAAAGGCGCTATATAAATAAAACTTCTTCTTCTCTCTCCAGTGCTCTAGGCTGCTGTGGCCTAACGGACCAGATTAAAGGACAAATCTGGTCCACCGGTACACTTGATTGACGGACTGTGCAGACTGGTACTTCTGTCTGAAATGTTTGTTCTTGATACAAGTACCCAGGACTCTCAATAAAGCAGTATTGATAGTGTTAATCAACATCGCACTCAAAAATCGACTGTATTTAGGATGCTTTCTGTCTGCTTTCAGTATGCGTTATGTTGTCACTTTTCCAGTGTGAACCCACTACTGTGTATATACTGAAAACCTGCTCAGAATTAGTATGTAATATGGATTTGGGACCCAGCGTTTGTCTTACTCCAAGACACTTCAGCATGGGGGATCCACCAGAGGTGCCATTTATTACTCCGATAAACTGCGGTCAGGCTGCTGACATTAACCTTTCTAAGGCAGGATATGGTCGAACAAGGACAAACAATATTCAGACTATTTAGGTTGTTGTTTAATATTTTTCTCTTTAATCAAAAACTCAACTTCACTATTTTTGGACTCATTAGTATTTGGCATTGCTTTCGGCTTACCGCCATTTTCTGACATTTTAACTTTTGCTGTTAAAACGAGGTCCACTTACTCGCTCACTCTAGAGCTTTCAACTGCATCACATGGCCTTCATCAGCATTTGCAGTTTGCACCGTTGTCACGTTCAACCTTTCATGGTTTTGAGCACCTCTAAGACTTTCTGATGCGTGTTGGCTTACAATTTCAGGCTGCCAGTTCATCATTGATCTTGGAAGGAACAAGACAATCTCAATGCAACCTGAAGATGGGATATCATTTAGGAGGAGAAATTACAATTTTTTTCTGATTATATAGGCAAGGGCATTTAGAAGGTAGTATTTTGGCTTAAAATATTTTGTACCCCACCCCCAATTAATCATGTAGTAACCACTAGGGTTTAAGAGTTACGCAGTATTTAGACGTCAAACTCTGACGGGCATTACATTACTGTAGTTACAGCCTGTTAAAATAGGTACGAGGGTCAGTAACAGGGATGAAACCTGTAACATCTGTGTTTCAGGACAGGGTCTCTAACCACAGAGTCCACCCCATCCACAACTGCCTGAACACTCACAGCAGGCAGCGAAGCCAGGGCCACACTGAGGAGACATTATGATGAATGAATCATCGTCCTGTCTCTCTGGTGAAGGCTGCTGATAGTTGAAATAGCGTCTATTATTTATGGCTGCAGGAGCAACACAAAGACTCCCGCCCTTTGAACAGCAGCTCGATCACAGACGAGGCCGATCAAGAACGAGGACGGCGTTCTGAGAGAAAGACGGGCAGTAAACGTGACTGTAAGCACGTATGAACGTTACGTGTTTGCTGCCCAAGACTTTGGGCCGCTAAATTGTCCCTTTGCCTGGATTTAAATCAGGATTCCAGTCGCAGACGGTCCAGCAGGAAGCGGCTGAATGCATGACAGCCAGACAGGAAGTCATATTTAGCCCCACTCAATGGCTGAGTCATAGCTTAGTCTCTGCTGAACGGCTGTAGATGTTTCAGCCCAAACACTCTTATTTATTCATGCACAGAGGTTGAATAGCAATTGAATGGCACTCAGTGAATGAGCTAAACAGACAGATTGTTGAAAACATAGACACAGGATGAATGACTGAGGCAAATAGGCTGCTGGAGAGATAAAGAGATAAAAAAGACAATGTGGAAAAAGAGTAGTCAGTGAGTGAAGCAGACGAAAAGGCGGAAAAAAAACCCTCAAATTTTAAAGAGACAGCAAGGATTTTTTTTTTTTACATACATCCAACATAAAATGACCGTGATAGATCAGCCATATTAAATCAGTGATTTAATGATTATCTAGCCAGGAAATTAGATTTCAAAATTAATTTTGTGCAAAACCTCATCACCTGTGGGAGTGTGAAGACACCCCCAGCCCTCCTAACTTTGACCATTAATTTGGGTAATTTTCAGGTCAAAGGACTTCCAGGTGTCTTGGTTGAAACCGGGCGTTATTTTGGACGTCTCGTTACAGCATTTACATCAGTCATTGTTACACGGTGAAGCAAGTCCAAACGACATGTAGAAAGATGCTGTTGATAACAATAGTCGTAGGGAACCTCGACACAGGAAAAAACAAACGTTCTCTTTTCGTTTATTAGGTTTCAGTTTCACTTAGACCACTAGAGCCATGTTTCTTGGGCAACTGCTCACATTTTTCTCTCTTCAGTGATTGGGTATGTGCTAATACCGTGGGAAAAGTTTAATTCAAATCACTGGACCGAACTCTCGATTGACGACTTTCTTCCATAAGGATTTTCGCGCCTATCTACTGATATAGTAGGTGTGGGGTGTACTATTCACCGCAAATGAACTTAGGAATCCCTTTGGACGAACGGTGAAACGTCTTCAATACCCAGTGATTTGGAATCAGCTTTCTGGAGACTTCGTACCATGATTGATAGGAACCTTCACAGACACTGCGACTTTATTTTCATAGTGCGATGTTGGCACTCAGTTAATTGTCAGGTGACATTCCCTTTGTATGTTCAACAAACTGAAACTTGCCTCATCTCTACGAACAAATCTCCATTGTAATCATACTATTTTCCAATCTTTTTTACCTTTTTTACAACTGATTATATAATTTAGTTGTGTATCAATACTGGACGTTTACAGATAGTTCAAGTATTATGATCAGTTCTTATTCACCAACCCTTAACAGAACGCGGGAAAGTTGTGACTAGTGACTAACTCCTTGCCCTAAATTGTTAGTAGTAACCATACTTAATAAGTATTTATTTAAGGTAAGTCAGAGTACTTTTAAATACCTACTGTTACATCACTGAGTGGGGTGTGGTCAGAGGTGAAAAAAGGCCTTTAAGCTTGATGAACACCAGCGTAGCTGCATCACTGAGCTCAGTTGGTTGTTTTTGTGGGGAATATTACCATGTAGAGTCTGTCTGCTATTAGCCTGCTCTTTGGTAACTCACATAGCTCAAACATTTGTAATTCTGTGTTGCTCAATGATTGGATGTGTAATTCATACGCGGCGCTGCAACAGGGACACAACTAGAAACAAAATGGAAGGAGAGCGGGGCGGAGTCATTTGTGAGGCAACAAGAATAAACACAGGAAGTCAGACGCACAAGACGGTAGACGGACAGGTACAGAAACTGATGGTGAATGCAAATGTACTTTATGGGAGGCAAACAAATCAAGCCACGGACTGTTTCCTGCGCTTTGTGTTTTGTTTTCCATTCATCGTCACATTGGTGTATGGTTTACAAAACAAGTAGTTATTGAATTTGACAACACAATGCTTGATTTATGAGGAAATGAAAAGCATGAGATCTGTATTCTGCTATATTTTGTTTACTGAAACCTGTTAAAGTCAGTGGTTGTAGAATAAATACTGTATTGTTTCTTTAACTCAGTTTGTTTTGGCGCTGGTGGCGTACTGCCAGTACACTTTTTCATCGATCCAACTTCATTTGATTCATATTTAGTTTTTCCTCATTGATTTTTGCGTGTGTGTGTGTGTGTGTGTGTCTGTGTATGGTTGAGTGTGTGTTTCCCATCTCTCTGATTTAACATCCCAGTCTTCACTCGCAGTAGAAAAACAAAACTTCACTGAATGGCATCATTTTGTTGTGGGACATATATCTTAGCAGTAGACTGCATCCGATGACTGTAGCTATAAAACGAGGCTGATGGCTTAATAGAAGCCTGCCTGAGTTATGCAGCTGGGTGAGAGACGGCACTGCATGTCATTGAGGTAATCAAGTAGGTACCTGCTGTCTCCGATGACTCACTGGATTACTGTCAGCCCAGACAAGACATCAGAAGGACATGAAATACAACAGAACAGCAGGTTTCTCAGCAGCATCTGCTGCAAGTCACTCTGGATTAAAAAATAACTGCAGAAACGGAAGAACATAAACATTTAGGTTTATGGTGACGGAAAAAAGAAAGTGAGGCTGCTCAAGCATGTAGTTACATCACTCTAATGTACTCGTCATCGCCAATACACGTACTTGTACAGCTGAGGCGCTGTCAGAATAAAAACCTGTTGATTTAAACAAACCTGTGGCAAATTTGAGCATCAGTGGCTCAAAATATCAGCGAGCAGGTACCACGAAATCTATAAATCATCAAACATAATGTCAGTAAAATGCACACCGAACACTCACGTTCTCCAACCCTCTGTGACGATTTAAACCAAACTACTGGCTTGGGACCAGATCTGGCCTCTGAAACTATTTCATAGCGCCACCCTATATATATATATAGAGTGTATTGTTAAATCCTACAAATATATATTTTTTGTGTGTCAGTATTCCAGCAGTTTAGTGGCCATAATCCCTTCTTTACCTTGTGGTGTTTTTATTGTGAAAAATCTACAGGACGTGTGGAGTTTTAATGACTGTAGCTTAACAGCGATAGAAAAAAAACAAGTCATTGTAAATAATTCTATCTTTTTATATAATGATTGATGATTTTTGTGAAAAAGATTGTATTGAATGAAAAGACTATGTTGTTGAAGTAGTAGAACTAATGCTGTGGAAGTGTACATTATGTTGAATTTAATATTAAATGTGAGAGAAAAGATCTTTTTTCTTTTGCCAAAGCTTCATGTAAACAATTTCCTAGGAATCATCAGTCTAATTGATTTAATGCAGAAATTAAAATTATGGCTCATACAACTGCAGCCATTGTAGGTTTTTGTCAAGTTGTGTTAAGCTTATCCTCTAACCTTTTGGGGATGTTGTTGCTCTCACTGTGCCTTTGTAACATGCATTGTTCAGTTTCAATTCTGTGACTTAAAAGGTATTTTGAAATGTTTAAGCCACATTACTGCATGTTATTCTTGGTCCATCGTTCACAAAAAACACATTTTAACCTGAGTGAGACAAGCTGGGTACATTGAGTTTAATAAAAACAGTAAATCGTATTTGTCTTGACCATCTGAAAAGATGCGAGTTGAGAACGCTGCACCCTTTTAAGCATGACAAATCAGGTGATGCTCACGGAATCAAATTTTTCTCTGCACAGCTCTATCTCTCAAGAGTCATAATCTAATACTTTTTTGCCATGTCAATAACATGATTGGATTTAGTGTTTTATTGAATTTATTGTGTCAAGTAAAATTACCCTTTCCCTTCACTCACTGACCCCCCTGTTCCTCTGTTTCTCCTCCAGGTGAAGGGGGAGGAGGGAAATTCCACGGTGTCGACCTCCTCCAGCACTCCCCATCCCCCTCTCCAGGGGACCCCTTCCCCCACCAGCCCCGCTCCCTAGAACCTGTCACGGACACCTTTCTTCAGAACCTCCCCCTGAGGAAGACACACTCTGACCTCGACACAACCCTACCTGCAGGTGTGTGTAACCATTAGGTGAAGCTCTTACCCTCCTCTGATGTTTTTCTTCTCCATTTCCTCTTTCTTGTGTCCCCGTGGCGCAGATCCTACCTTACTGCTCACATAAAATGCGCGCCGCCTTTAGCCAAAGACAGAAAGGAAAGGAACAGGTCACTAAAAATTAAAAATCTCTACTCATTAACTACTAACCCCAATGTCAGCTGAACCCCTGTTGTTGTTGAATGTGCATTCTACTTGGCTTGATCTCAAGTTAAAAGCAGGAAAACATCTTAATCATTTTTCTTTCTGCTTTTCACCTACCAAATTTTGAATTGTAACAAAGCACACCATAGAGATCAGTGTTGGGTTAATCATATCTTTCCCCTGTATTTGCAGTAATCTGTTTTGCTCAGTGAAGGATGGTGTTGCCGACAGCCAGGATCTTTTCACGCCTAATTGGTTTATTCACTGCAACAGGGATACTCAATCGCAGGGTACGAAGGGTTCGCATAAACAGTTTAACCAGAAAGAGGTCTTTATTGCGGACAGGCGAGAAAAAGCAGAACATCTAAAGTTAGCATGGATCTGACTTTTTCTTTTTTTTTTTTTATGGATTTAATCAATTGATTTTGTGTTAAGAATGAAGATTAACTGTAGCAATTCAATATTTTTGTAATTAGTTTGATTCCCAGTCCAAAACATTTTATAACCTTTATTTTGAATCCGGTTTCACTGCAAACAATGGCGAACACTTCAGTGTTAGTATATAATGTAACGCGCACCTGTGAGGTAGGTGCATTGGAGAATGAAATGCATGTTTATATTATATCTACAGCCTGCAAAAAACAATCACAAAAGGGGCCAAATCACACTCGAAGATGAGTAGAAATTCAATAATTAATCCAAATACATACATAAGTCAAAATACAAACATAAAAGGGCCAAAATTAGCATCTTGTCGTAAACAGAATGCAATGAATCCTGAAGATTTGTTCCTCTTGTCTATTGTCTGAAGGTCTATGACCAAGTTCTTTAAAAGATTTTGTGCTGACAGCATGCAGGAGTCCACAACTTTTTCAGTGCCTTTCAGAGAACAGATATAAGTCAGCTGGCAGCCAGAGACCGTGTAGTAAATCTAAAGGATGAATTGCTGTTGAAGTAAGCAAGAAAGTGAACTTCATGCTGTCAGGGGTGATACACTCTGTTCTGTTCTTATCTTTATATTTAGGAGCTATATCTTTATATTTTTTAGGGGGTTGTATCTGCTGTAAAGTCAAATTGTTTTATAAATGGGCTGCTAGAGAAATATAGGAGCTGTTTTTATTGCCAGTTGAGTTTGTTCGGATCAATTTAGTTGTATTAATTCTCCCTCTTGCCCCTCTCTTTCACAGATAACACTTTGGAGCAGCGTGCCCGAGACAAACTTCACCCAGGAACTATGAACCACTCTGGGCTGCTGTGCTCAAACACACCCTCTGCTTCCTGGAACGGACCTAAGGGCTCCACCTTTTCTCCCGGAACGTGGAACGAGCCTTACAATTACAGCATGAACAAAGGCCCAGCAGTTCCGCCCAAACAGCACAGCATCATTGGTAATGCAGGGGGAGGGACGCAGGACGGGATGATGTTGGTGAGTTCAGGACAGTCGGTGCGCTCACATTCCAGTTCATTCACAACTGTGACAAACCCTTCTGGGAGAGGAGGGAATAACATGCCAGGGATTTCACTGGCGGCGGCAATGATGGGTAAGAGGAGTGAGACGGAAGGGGCTGCGGCAGATGGAGGGAGAGGAGGTGGAGGAGGGGGGGTTGGGGAGGCAGGGAGAGGGCGGGAGAGGTCGGCACGTTCCATAGCAGCAGCAAACGCCTTCAAGTTCCGGGAGCGTTCCCTTTCCACGCCCACCGATTCTGGTTCCTTCTGCTTTACAGAAGGTGGTATAGGGCAGCCAGACGGGAACATCATGTCTACAGGGAACGGGAATGCTATGGCAATAACACATCAACAACAGCATCATAACTTCCTAGGTTTGGGTGAGAACTACGCCCTTCTCTACCCTAGAGGGAGCTCTGAAGACAGTGCCAGTACCACAGACACAGTCTCCGTCACAGCTTCAGACTACAGTGCAGATGGCCGCTTGCGCCTACGCTCCCGCTCCATTTCGCTTAAGAAGTCCAAACGCAAGCCGCCACCTCCCGTAAGGAGTGTCTCTCTCATGAAGAACCTTGGAGAAGCCGAGGGGAGAATCCACCATGAAGGCGGTCTTTACCGGGATGGCCGGCCAAAGAGCTTGCATATCCCCAGGGACCACTTCCCAGACTTCCAGCCTGATTTCCTCCTGCCCAGCTCGTCGTGCTCCTCTAAACCCAGTGTCGGTGAGCGGGAGCTGGGCCACGGAGGTAATGATGGACCTCCAAGTCTGGAGGTCCAGGCACCAGAGAGGGAGGGAGAGACAGAGCTGACCTTCCCTACTCACTGGCAGCTTGGGGAGTGGAAGAATGACCCTTACAGGTAGAAAATGAAACTACATCTTATGTTAAAAGCTTATTCGCTCGATCCAGTTAATGTCTGTTTACCATGATTATTTGTTTAATTATGCAAATTCTTAAGCATCGGCTCCTCAGTATTCTCCATGTTTGTTAGGAAAAGACTAGAAATGCATTGAGTTCTCCTCTCTTCTCAGTTCATCTCTTCTTTTCTCTTCTCCAGGTCTCTATCAGGTTCCAGCACAGCAACAGGTACCACAGTGATTGAATGTATGAAAGTCAGAGGCAGCTCGGAGTCCCTGCTTGATTCTCCCTCCAACTCCAGAGCCACCTCACCCTCACAACTCTCCATGGAAACTGATATCAAGGCATGCTCGCCCTTCAAACCCCCAGGACTTATGTCCCCGTCAAGTGGCTATTCCAGCCAGTCAGAGACTCCCACCCCAACTGTTCCACTCAGTCAAATAGCATGTCAGGGAACAGTGGGGACAATAGGGACATTAGGGTGTAAGTTGCGCCCCAAGATCCCAGAAAGGAAATCATCGCTACCATCACCCAAGGACCCGGCTGCGAGGTCTAGATTGTCCTTTGAGATGCCAGGGAATGCACATCTGGAGCTGTCATCAATCAAGCCAAAGCAAAAGGCCAGCAGACGGCATTCTGACACCTCAACAGCAGCAAAACCAGGAAAAATCAGCCCCAGCTCTTCACAGGCATTGCCTGTGGTTACCCAGAATGAGCTGAAGACTGTTCGGCTTCGCTCTGTCTCTCGTGGTGACTTGGAGGACTACCCTGATGGGGCGTCTGACACCATCGAAGAAGAACAGCATGGCCGAGACCTAGGCGAGGACCCCAGCCCGCCACCCACCCTACCGAAACCCAAACCACCTGTTGCTGTCAAGCCCCCATTGCCCAAGCGGCCCCTAAACCTCCTCCTGAAGTCTCCTTCCCCCTCCTCCACTTCCCCCCTAGCTCTCGACTCACCTCCAGGCTCACCTGTGGACCGGCCTGTGCCCCTAGGCAACATCTACAAAGTCATGAAAAAACCCAAACCCAAAAAACCTCCACCACAAACTTCAACAAGTCCCTCTGTTTTTCCAGATTCTACCACTGCTCCACAGACTGCCTATGATCATTCATTCCTCCCCCACTCCCAGTCCCTCTTTGATCTCCCTCCTCTTCCAGAACCCCAGCCTCTCCTGGAAGACCCAGCAATGGAGCCTGAAATTGACGCAGACCCAGAGATTCGTCTTGGTCCTGAAGACGGAGGCTCACTCCCCTCTCCCTGCACTAACCAGGAAGCCCCTGAGCTCCAGGACAAGAGCAAGACACTCCCCTCAAGGATGACAATCTCCTGTCTGGCGGAGCTGTCGGACAAAAAGAAACCCAAGGTGAGGAAGACATCCCTCAGAAAATGTTTTATTTTAGGGGTGTCCTTGTGGTTAAGGTCATTCAGTGTGTCCTGTTGGCAAACAATGTAGAAATGCAGTTAATGAAGGTAAAGATTGTCCATGATTGTCCTCATTTTTTAAGTAATTGTAATAATGTTTCATAATTATTGCTGTACTGGAAAACCTTGTCATTACTTTGCAGGTTCCACCTCCAGTCCCCAAGAAGCCAAACGTCCTGCTTCTTCCCTCGTCGGTCCACTCCTCCAGCAATGGGAGCACGGAACGTCAGCCGCTACAGACCGACAGCCCTGTGGGTCTTCGGTCCCCTGTAGGATCGTTCTCTACAGAAGAGTTTCCCAGTACTTCCAGTGTTCTCGATATGCCAGAGCAAGATGAAAACCATTTGGGAACAGACGAGGAGAGTTCTAAGGAGTCATCACTTCAGTCATCTCTGCAGGATTCCTCCCTCACAGAGCTTGGAGAGAAAATGGCCATCACCGGGATTGGGGCGGGTATGTTTTAGCAGACGGTTTCAGAAATGTGTCCAGACTACGGTCACATGGTATTCAGAAATTAAGTCTGATTCTTCTTCTGCATCAGGCGTGATGCGCCATGTTTTTTAATCTTACACCTGTTCTTTAAAGGCTCATGTGCTGGCTCCATCACACAATTAAACTGTAACTCCAACTTTACTTTAAACATTTAAATGACACTGACAAAGCTGAAGAAACATTAAAAAGGAGTACCCCAGCAAAAGTCTAGTCTATGTACCCCATAGGCTTGAAGGTTTATTTTAAAAGCTTTGTAGCTTGGTCCTTTGCGGAAGACACCAGCTGTAGTCAGCAAGGAATCAGAACAGTTACAATGGATTCCAATGGCGAGCCATTTTCATGGTGAAAACATTTTCAAACTGTCCATAGAAATTCAAACCACTCAAACACTTGTGGCTAACAGCATCCATTTGTCGCTAGCACGGGTAGCTGCTTGTATTTATCATTCATGTAAGTGTAGTTGCATGTGACAAAGGTAAACAGCCAACTGTGCTAGGGTAAAATATAAACGTATTTTGGTAAAAATAGGAGTATTTTTTTTTTTAATGCAAGTAATTAATCAGAGAATAGTAATTTGATCCATTCTTCCATGGTTTTCCTCAAAAAGCTTTCTTTTCCATATTTCACGTACACTATATTAATGACTTCACTAGCTACCAGGGAGTTTATTTTGGTAACTTCTGTAGTGTTGCAGTGAGTCTGTCAACTCTGATGACTAGATATACGTGCACTGACACATTAGTGAGATTGTCAAGATGTGGTTGTGTATTTAGAGGCCATTTATAATGAGATCCAAAAAGAAAGCATTTTTTTGAGTGTGAAATATTTTGACCTCTAGTGCCACTATGGTGCATTCTTAATGAAAACAAACCCTACCATACATGCATCATTTACTCACACATATTAGCTAATGAATACTGTTTGATCCTAGGCTTGTTTTGACAGAAGCTGTGGAACTCCTAACCCTTTTTTTCTTTATCAATTGATATGTGTTTAATGGTAGCCTGTCAGAGCTGCTACATTTGATTAGGATCCTTCCCTGCTGCGTTGGATGCATAACCTCCTGATTCTGCCAGAGGAGAGTGCTCATGTTTTGAAGTAAATCAAGCCCAATTGCTCTAAAATTGGACCAAATCAAAACACAGAGTTCCTCCCACTGTTTGTAACAGTGAATATGACATGAATCATCATTATCTAATTATTACGTGATTCTGTATGATTTGCTTTAATTGCAAAGGGACATACAGGTGTTATGAATATTTCCTTTTGTAAAACAACCACAAAGCCAGCAGAAATCTACAGATTTGATGTGTTTGGTAAGACACTTAAAATATTTTAATTCACAAAAACTACACTTTGATATGATTTCTCTGTCTTCTCAGATGACTCGGAAGCCAATGAGAAGACGGTACTCCACATTTCTGAGGAAACAGATGATGACTTGTTGCCCAGCACACCTGCAACACACACCACCGAAGACCTGTTCACTATTATTCACAGGTTTGACCATGCACACACATACATCCAATTCACATTTCAGACATACAGTACTATGACATACAGGGCAGTACCATAGTATTTACAAACAAAGTAGATGCCTTTCCTTTAAAGGCTGTTGGAAAGGTTAGAAAGTGCATTACAGTCACACTTATTCTCACAGCTCAAATGGTTTCAGCCAACACCAAGCTTCCCTGCCGGCTTGTTATAACCCAGAACATGTGAGGATAGACACAATGTCTTGTTGAAAAGGTGTGAGGTGGACGGAACATAAGGTTCCCTAGCAACGGCTACATGTTTAGTGGCTCTCACAAATAACACACACACACACACACTGAATCACAAGAAAGCTTGTCTCTAAGCAACAAGTGTTCATGATTTTACCTTGCATGATTCTGGAAATAGCTTGAAAGGTGGAGAAGAAAAGGAGAGGAGGGGGAAAGGGAGAACACAAGTCAATGTTTTCATCTTTCAGAATGGAGTCCCGTCTGTAGTTACACGTTTTGCTAATAATCTTCTCTTCTCTCCGCCCAGATCCAAACGAAAGGTTCTTGGTCGAAAGGAGCCGTCGGACTCCTTCGGCAGCCGCCAGAGCCTGGTGTCCCCGGTGAAGCACAGCACCAGCGGAAGCGACCTCCGAAATCTGACTTTAGGCAGTAGTCAGAGGTCGAGCTCCCGCAATGAGAACTTCATGGCCCTGCTTCAGAAGAAAGGCAGCAAGTCTACCAGCGGAGGCGCCAGAGTCTCCGCTATGGAGCTTCTCAAAAGCACAAACCCCTTGGCACGACGGGTCACAGAGTTTTCAACCACCACGTCGACGACCGGCGAAGGAGGAGACGCGGCATCCGGAAATGACAAACCCAACGATCAATGAACGGGAGTATTGTTAACGGATGTTAACCAGGTCCGTTTGCTGTTGACAAAGCTACCAACCAATTCTACAATGTGCCACCCACTGCAGATGGGGCCTTCTGACTAACATGTCCAACCGGATCGCTCCAACTAATGATTGACCATTTGCACTGTCCAATCAAATTGGAGCATATTTTTGGACAAAATGGTCCCTCCCATGGTTGAAGCGCTTTCGCTCCTTGTCAAACCCTCTGGGAAAGCGAAAAATCTGTGAAGAGCAAAGTTTGTTCTCACTGTATTTTCAATGAAAGGTGGAGGTTTTAAGGTTATGCTTCAACACCGCAACGTGTTTTCCTCACTGGGGATATGCTCAGTGTGGAGGCTGGATGATGGAGTAGACACTGGGAATATAGGGGATATACAGTGGATATCTTTACTCCTGGCTCCATCTGGATGAAGACAACACAAGTCCCTGATGACCACAATGGTCAATGTAAATGAATCTGTAACCACTTAAAGTGATCCACTAGGTTACCATGGAGGATCAGTAATCAAATAAATTCAAGAAATAAATGGAATAAAATACAGAAAATGTGAGACTTCCAAGTGGTTCGTCTGCAATTCAACCAAAACCCTTCAACCAGTAGCACTACAGCACCGACACCTGTAGACCTACGTGACTTGAAGGGTAAATTATTAATGGTGTGGTGAGGCACCTGTGGAAGCAAATAAGCCCAAAACCATGGACATCATAACTCTGTCTTCTCTCTATGGTAAATGCAATACCATAACAGGCGTCAGCGCGGTCATGTTTCAGAAAACGGAACATTCTGATTTGAGCAGACAAATCGCAGGATTTACAAAGAGAGGAACCACATGTGGGCTTTTTGCCACCAAAGATGAAGCGTGAGCATGTCACAGATTTTGTTGCTCATGCTATGAACATGAACGTGGACCTTCACAAAACATTCCACCGAAGTACCCAGCAAACGGATGACATTTTGGAACGCAAGCACTTTTCTTTTTCCTTGCCCTCGGAGTTCGTTTACATGGCGCAGCCTTTGTGTCGCTATATTTTTTTCCTTGAGACACTCATCAATCTTTTTTTTTTAGTCTTTGTTTAGATTTTCTTTCCTTCTTATATTTTTGCCTACACGTACTAGATGGCCATGAACTGTACACGTTTAACTGGACTGGACTGTACAAAGATAAATGTAATCCATCATCTATAAATGAATATCATTTGTGGACACCAAGACTAAAAATAGTGTACAGAGCACCAAGCAGCTTGGACTACAAACTGCCCACACGATGGAGGGAAAACACACGCTCAAACACAAACACACACACAGACTAAGGAGTAATGCCATGGAAGACAAGCTGAACAGACCTATCTACACGAGTGTGTGTGTGTGTGTGTGTGTGTGTGTGTGGGTGTGTTCGTACGAGTGTGTGTGCAGATGAAATCTTGCCTGTGGAGTTTCTGTACGGAGAGCATGAAGCAGGCCTGGTTGTTAAACAGGGTTTTTATTCATTTTGGTCTCTGGTGATGGGACCAAAGGACTGTTAAAAACTACACACAGACTAGTGGGGACCTTCCGGTGTGTATGTGTGTGTATGTGTGTGTGTGTGTGTGTGTGTGTGTGTGTGTTTGTGTGTTTTAGAGGGAAGTGCCAAGAACAAAGTGGTAGAAAGCGAGAGAGTGCCCGTACGTGTGCCTGTTTAGGTGTTTGGTATTTTCTGTGCGCGTTTCCTCACTACGTGTGCATATTATATGTGTGTGTGTGTGTGTGTGTGTGTGTGTGTGTGTGTACGTGCATCGTCACCCCGTCCTCCCACCCCCTTCCTTTCTTGAGATAGGATTAGAATGACCGAAGCAGCCCCCCTGCACCCACACATTACGGCACCACAAGGACTCTGGAACCCAAAGGGATTGCGGAAAACTGTAGGATTCCAGAACCAGTAGGATATCGGAAACAAATGGATTACAGACGGAAAAGGGTTAAAGAATTCTGGAATGAGAGAGTCTTGTGACATTGGACCCCACGGCCTCCACAGAGATTTGGGAGACTGTCCGCAGTGTCGCAGAGTGACGTTACAGGGTTGAATAGTCTCTGTTTGTGTTGCCCTCCTCCATGCACGCTTTCACACTCTGTCTCTTTCGTCTCAGAGGTGAGGTGGCGGTCCTGCACCTTTCCACTCGTTCCTCTCCTCCTGCTTTCATCGCTGCTGGAGCACAGGGCTCCATCTGTCTCTCTGCACATAGCAGCATCTCTCTCTTTTTCTATCCTGTAACCTCTCTTCTGGCGCCTACAGTAGCACACTCTTCCCCTTTATACTGCAACCTCTCTCTGGTTTTACACGTAGCATCACCTCTCCATCCCGTTCCCTCGTTCTCCATCTTCCTGCCACTGCCCTCCTCCCTTTCCTCTTTTAACCATCTGTCCATCCTCTCCTCCCTCCCTGACCCTCCACCATTTTCTGTTAACGCCCCCCTCGATCTTTCCCATCTCTTTTCTCTCTCTTCCTCCTCTCCACCTCTCTAGATTCAGTCTATGCATCTGAGCTTGGCAGACGACACGACACCGGATGAATGTCAATGAATGACCGAAAATAGATGCTGTGCTTAGTTTGAGAGTGCAAAAAACATCTTTCTATCAACGCTTATCTTCTGCCTTCTCTCTTTCTTGCTCTCTGAGTTTTTATACTTTTTCTTGACCTTGCTTTTGAGTATCCATGTAACACTGAATTAACATGGATGAATGAATGGATAGGATCTGTGCACAAACATGGAAACAGGCAAGGTTTGAATGTGTTTTGGCATAAAGGATCTTGCCTGTTGGACTGTGAACGAAACACCCTGTGGTCTTCGACCCCTGACCGACTCTCAGTTCTGGATCACTCTGTGGACGGTCTGGGAATTTTGGATTAGCAGTGGTTCAGCTCTAACACCTGACTTATCCCTCGCATGGATGGACCGTGTGGAGGGAGGAGGCAGCCTTTCATCTCTTGACTCCCAATCGGCAAACTATCCTCGGTGCTATTGAGTGAGAGCTCCCCCCAGTGGATGGAAAAGGAGGAACCACACGTCACAACAGGAGAGTAAAAAAAAAAACAAAACTCCTTCACACACATCTCTTTCCCTACAACAGTCCTTCAGGTATTACATCATCCTAAAAAAAAAAAAAAAAATGAAGATTTTAAAAATGCATAAATTATCACCATTTATGATGACGTCAAGTGACGCTTGTTTTAAATATTTAGTGAATGAAAAAAGATAAACCTATAAAACTCTGTGTTTGTTTGCCTTGTATACTGAATTATGGGCGTGTTGCTGCAACGCCTGCTGTTTTTGTTTTGTTCAATTCTGATTATTTTTTCATTTCAGCTGCCTTGGCAGTACACACACAAACGCAACCTTTGCCAAATCTGGCCAAAATAACAGTACAGGTGTAAAAGGGAGAATTTATGTTTAACCTGAATATGACCTGTAAAGAAAAGTTTGGAAATCTGGTGTCACCAATGATGCGTGCCTCAAGTGACTCCGACTATCTTAAGTATTTAATAAGCAAATATTTGCCCAAATCTGCATACAGGTATGCAGAGTATGGCAGTGTAGTGATATTTACCCCTTTAGAGCAATATCCTTCAGAGCAATCACAGATCTGAGATCAGATAAGTGAAGTTGGAAGGGAGGGCTGCTAAAAAAAAAGAAAGTATTTGAACTAAACCCACAGATTTTGTTCGAAATACAGGAACAGAGTGGGAACGGAGAAGAGAGATAGGAGCACAGTGTTAGGAGGGAGAGGATGTGTTGTTTCGGCACAAAAATAACAGGAACAGAGAGTAATATGTGGTGTTTAGACGCGTGCATCTAAAAATGGGGGTATTAAAAGCAAGGCTGTCAGGAAGAATGTGTTCAGGATCAACAAACCACAGTGTTGTTTTAACTCTTCCTGTGTAGACAGATATCTTCAACATGTGGTTTGACAGTCTCTAATGGGGAAGTAAGTATAGGTACAAACAAACAAACAAACATATATGAATGCTGGTAAAAATCAAAGGGTGCTATCCCTTTTTGTAGGGGTACAATCATTTAATATTGAGAAGAACATGTAATGTTTTTACAGTTTTTTAACTATTTCTCAGAGGCAGAGTTATCGCCAGAGGCAGAAATGATCTAATTGGTTGCGTTAATCATCAATGGGCGGAGCCAACGAACCTGCTGGGACATTACTGCCAACTTGGTGCCATATTTTTGCTACTTTTTACTTCGACTAACAACAAACTTACTGACAACGGGTACAACTCAGTGTATTTGGTTGATCCCGCAGCACTTCTCATACACAGCATGAGGGAAATCTGGTTCCTTCGCAGTAGCTCCTCCCATTGGGGATTTAACCGACCAATGAGAATATTTCAGTCTAAAGAGCAACTCTGCCTCCAAGAAATGTCAGTGGAACTAAATTACCAATCTCTAAAATGTGTTGACAACATATTATATTGAAAATGACATTTCTATAAAGTGTGAATAGAGAGCTGACACAGGAAATATACAGAATATTTAATCCATTATCCCTTCTTTCGGAGGACAACTAGGGACGCGAAGGAAGGAGGGAAAATGAGGGTGTGAAGCAAAGGTTTGGTTCTGCTGAACGTGGGGATTACCACCACATATTCCATCATCTTTTCCTTCGCCTCCTCTCTCCCTTCTTCTCAGCTGTCGTGTGACTCAGAGGAGTAATCATGTTAAAAGCTTTTCCCTCTCTCTCACTCTCGGTTTTTTCCCCCTACAAAGTGATAAAAGATATGGGAAAGCAAGAAAGTACAGAGCACTGCAATCGCCCGTTAATTAATTTGGTTTAACTTTATTGTCGGCCTCTGCAGATGCAGAACAGCCAAATAGCAACCTGTTGCTAAGAGACATAAATACAAGCTGTGTGGAAGAGTTAGAAGTTACGTTGGAGACTTGGAGTTCAGGCAAGGATAACTTTCAGCAGGAAGATCAGAGTTTATCTGAATAGGCTAAACAGAGCAAAGTTTGTGTGAATAGAGTGTTTACAGTAACTTGTTATGTATAATGAATAGAGCTACTAACATGAGACCAAATTCCAGACCAGCATAAACAGATCAAACACCCCTTCAGACTTTAGACTCCAAAAGCAAGTCGGCCACAGGTCACCCCAAAGGATTTACAAATCTGTCAAAAACAGAAACCGCTACTGCAGAAGTCTAAACTATTATTTCAACACTTTGTAGAGAAATCTACCACAACGGGCACAAAAGCTTTAAAGGAAATGGTCCACATTTAGCAAAGAAATCTGACCCGAGAACCTGAGAACTGAACAGAAAACTGCACTTTTAAAAGGTTTTATGTTGTTAGCACCAAATGTATGTCTTTACTGTGGGACATTACTAAGCACATTGGCACAATTACCTGCATGAGTTGTGTTGAATCAATTTGTGCTCACAAAATTTACAATTCAGAATTTTACAGCTGAGCGTGTAAAGCAACAGCTCACGCTACGCATACGAGTTCTGCAGGCCGACCCGAACCCAACGAAAGTGTCAGGTTTGGGGTCAGCTTCAGGTCGTCTCGTGTGTTGTGTAAAACTTGGATCCAGTTTTGTTTATTTTCAGATAGAATTTATGACAAGAAATGTCTCTCTTTCAGCCGCCTGCACCCATGCATGCCATGTGTTTCAAGTAGAAACGCAATTTCCAGTGGGAAGAGGGAAAAAGACAGTGTACCCAATGCGTTGCATTTGCCTGGCAAGCTAACATTTGCAAATGTATAAAATAAGGCAAAAACTATTTTGCAGCTTTGGGTGTCACGTCAACTTCAGGTCTCAGTTTTTGTGCAAAACTTGCATATGTTGGCTGCAGCTCAACACGATACAGTGGCACTCAGCTCAAAGCCCCAAAACATTACGTTTGAAAAATCTTAAAGCAATTTAGCTCTCCAATTTAAAAGACCTACTCACTGTAATCCACGCAGCTCGCTGTTCACAGTTTAGTTGAGAACTACTTTCTGCCAAAGTACACCTGCCACATGTCTATCCCAGTGCAAGAGGATGAAACATGCTCCCAAGAAGTTCCACGGGTTTTCACGAGTAACCATGTTGTTGCATCTCAAATTGTTGTTGTTGCTGTTGAGTTTTTCAGATGTCACTTTTTGTTGCTTTCGATGCAACAAACCCAACTCTGATTGAGTGTCACTGCCTTGTGGTGAGTTACAACAATCCTTTAGAAAATCACCAATCGGACTAAAGCTTTGATGGCCTCGTTGGAGCCCTTTTGCTGAAAATTACCAGTGTGTGTGGTCTGTGATGCCAGGTTTGGGTCCATTCCATTAATTAGGTTTTAAGTGTGGTCCAGCTTTATGAGAGAGTGAAAGAGGGTGAAAAAAGAGCAACAGAGGAGGAGGGGTAATGGTTGCAGACGTGGGGCTAACAGTGGGGTTGGGGTTCACAGTGTTTGGACCTTTCAGGGGCACTTTGGAGTAGGCAAGCTGCCCACTACAACAACAGATGTCCGTTGCTGGTAAACCCCACCCTTCTGCCGCTCTAAGCAAAGTAAAATCCACCCCCCAAAACCCACTATTAACCCCAGTTCAGGGGCTGTACAGGCGGTTTATAAAGACATAGAGGTGATAATTAGAAAGAGAGAGAGAGAGACAGACAGAGCTATTGGAATTATTCTATTTTGTTATTCCCCATTGATAAAGACATATTTAAAGTAATATTCCGTGTATGTATTGAATAACCTCTGTTTCCCTGCCCCATCCAATGGTGTGATCTGTAGCTGCGAGGCGGCGTCACACACAAACGCCTCCCTCTGCAGCTATGCAATGCCAATGTGATGAAATTATTATATCATTATAAATAAATTATTTTTCTTGCTTAAACCCCCGCCCCTGAATGTTTTGTTTGTTTGTGCCCTGCCAGTGTTCGAGGTCACTTCCTAACGAGTTTCCCTGGAGAGGACCTAAAACCTCGCGATCCAAAGTTTAATCATTATTTACTTATGAAGGCCATTTTGTCTCGAAATGCCTATGCATGTTCATTTAGCAGAAGAAATGGTTCTTTCATTGTGAAAGAACCATTTCTACCTGTGTTCCACATTACAGGAAACAGCTCTGATTCCACTATAACAGATCAGATTTCATATTTGCTTCTTATTAGATATATCAAACCTTTCAACATCCTATTGGGGAAATTTGGAATCCTGCTGGTTTCTTCTAGGCTGATCTATCCTGGATTTTTATATAAAAATACATCCATGTTGTCAGTTTGAATCTCAAAATGGGGCTGCAATAGGAAAGAAGACTCCCATTGCCTCTGACTGAGACTCTGTAGATTCTCCTTTTCCCCCCAGTCACGGCCAGATTATCCTGCCATGGGGCCCCAGGGCCAAATGCCACCTCGGCAAGACGGGGCCTCAAGATTAGGTAAAAATACAGGTGACACGTTAAAGGTGGACTATGCTATTCTAATCCAATACATGTCTTTTTCCTCCAAATTTAGTGAACATCTCCTCACGGTCCGCTAGCTGTCCGGTGTTTGTACTCAGCCCTGGCTCTGTAACTGGGACAGTTTGCTAAACACAACCTAGCTAGCGTTAGTTATATTACCTGCTGTGTCTTGTTCGTTCTATATCATGGTATTGGATTTCTCCAGAGTCGCATAACCCACCTTTCAGGCCTTTCATAATTAGGCAAATTTGCTATTTATCCAGTTTACCACACGCTGATATATATTAATACATTTTTAAAAACAACATTTTTCTCGTGTCTATATCTTTTTGTAAAAATAGCAAACATATATATTTGGTGTGTTTGTTATTGTTATTAACATGTTTACAAAAAAGGTCACAAGCAATATGATATACGGCTTAATCTGCATTGTATAAGTTCTGGGTCGCTAAAATATGTAGGAATGTTTGAAATAAAACCCCACCAGGGTTAGTAAAACATGAGACTTTAGAAGGAGTTAGCTTTATAGTGATTGTTTAAAAAAAGTGAAACCGCACTGATATATGAACCCCTGGAAGAGAAGGAGCTATTTACTGCCACTTACAAACTGCAGCACATTCATTGTCATCGATAAAAATGAAAACCAAAAGGCGATAAACACTTTATCTAAAACCGTTTTGGAGGATAAGTGGATGGAGTTTTCTTAAATCCGTAAATCCCGACCAGTGCTGTGTATGCTTTTCATTTAGAGGCATCAGTTCGCATGGAGGTTCGCAGCCTGGGGAGAGTCTTAAGTTGTATCTGTGTTCCCATTAAGAAACGCGCACGCTGTTGTAGCTCTGGGGAAGATGGTCGTTTTCATAATCAGCCGCGCTCACCTCCAAGATGCTGCGAGTCTGTGTTCACTGCAAAAACAAGCTCGTGTAATTACCTGTCCCGGCCCTTCTCAGGGCTGTCTCCCTTTGTGTGTGTGTGTGTGTGTGTGTGTGTGTGTGTGTGTGTGTGTGTGTGTGTGTGTGTTTGTGTCTGAACAGGAAGGATGCAATTAACTGAGAGGATGTCATTACGGAGCTGGAACATGAAACACTTTTTAGAAGCAGACTTTGATAGCCCACCTGAATCCACACACACACACACACACACACACACACACAAACATTTGGACTTGTAAATGCACTTACATATATTCGTGAGGACCCTTGTGGGCCATAATGCGTCCCCGGGCCCCTAACCGAAATATAATTCTTCCCTTCACCCAGAAAAATAAAGTCTTAACCCTCAAACTGCCCTCTGAAGAAGTGAGGATCAGAAAGAAATTTCAAAAATGTCCTCACAGCAGTTCAAGAGCAGACACATACACACACACACACACACACACACGCAGTCTTTCACCCTCTGCTGTATCACAATTTTTTTTGTTGGGCTCGAGAGCCATCTAGTGTGTATTTACTGTCAGTGCAAACTTTTCTGTCATGTTGAAAATGAAACAAATTACCCATAAAATCAAAAACATCATAAATATAAGAAACTGATTACGCGAAACCAGCTCTGTTCTCGGGTGACGTCACACATTAAAATCCTTGCAGTAATTAAGACCCTGGTGTAGGATGTTCGAGCCTGACGCAGCCTTGAGACTTGGAGGGGAATATCTTTATCGGAGTTAAAGAGGTTCCATTATTGACATGATCTGGTGAAATTCATCAAGGTTTTTGATCTTTAAACACGCCCACCTGTCACAGTATACTCTATGACCTGGGACTTGGAAACAGCAATAGTGTAAAACAGAATTATTTTCGGCAAGATTCCTATTTCATTTCTTTATTGACAAAGTGCCTCCATATTACATTCACATTGATGTACTTAGCAGATACTTTAGTCCACAGCAACATACAAACCAGGTATAATCGAGGTGTAAACGAGGTACTTGTACTCTACTTGAGTATTTTATGCAACTTTATACTTCTACTCCACTACATCTTGGAGGCAAATATTGTACTTTTTACTCCACCACATTTGTCTGACAGCTTTACTTTTCCTACCCTCCCTGTCCAGTGAAAACCACGTATTTTCGAAGTTGGTGATTCGGAGTTTGAATTTTTCTGATAAACTGAAGGATGAAGTGGAAGATACGTGGTTCTCACGCGCACAGCGGCGCTACAACCATATGATCGTCTTATAGACCATGATGCATTGCTGTAGATGAAACTACCCAACAGTATATAAGGTAGTTAAAATGAGCTCAACCGTAAACAGCTACACCAGTAAAACGCCTCATACACATTAATGCTGCAGTGATAGTAATCCAGAAACACCAGATATAACAGGAAAACACTGACAGGGAACATTTGACTGCAGAATGAGCACTTTTTGATACCTTTTTTTGGATACATACAAACTTAAGTTAGGTTTTGTATGCAGGAATACATGTAGTGTAGTATTTTTCACACCACTGATTATCATTCACAAAAAACTACAGCAACACCTGAAGGCTCTGGGCCAACAAGGGCACCAAATAGCTCCAGTTTTGCATACATGTGCAGCGTCTTTCTCATTTCAAGCAAACTATTTGCCCATGCTGTGAAACATCCCAAACACAAAATCAGACCCGAGGACCAGCAACAAACAGGACTTCCAGGGCCTGTGATGCAGCCTATGTGTTATTGTTCCACAGACTTGTATGACAGAGGTGCGATGCTCATCTTAAAGGTGCGAGGAGCTTTTTTTCCTCATTTAGTTGAGGTGAAAAATTGTTTCCATCTCTGACTTTTGATAGACATTTCTTTTCATCCACAGAGAAGATGAATATTAAAGAGCGGCTTAATTCCAGGCTGAAAAGCTGCCCTCTGCTGTTGACAGGCTCCGGGCTGTTGCACCTTCAGGGATGCACCGTCCAGGTCACTGCAGCAGGGTGAGAAGTTAAACCACTGGAGGTCAGCAGAAACAAGCTTTTCAGCTGCTGTGAAGTTACACTTCAAAGTTGTTTATTAACAAATGAAGTTGTTTTTTTTAAATGCTCTAAGCAAACTAGATATTTGATCTTGATATTGTATTTTAAATCTAATACAGATAATGTTGCGTAAACAGATTTAAACCCGTGTACATGTAGATATTAGTGGGTGTGTGTAAGCTGGTTCAGCAGAGTGATTATTGTAGCAGCTTCATAATAAAATACCTCTCACTCTCTTTACACTGCCTTGTGTGTATGGACACTGGTTCTACACACACATGCACAGGGGAAGGTTCTCTCATCAGGGCCAAACTACCAAGCTCCACTCTTCCTGTTTCTGACAGCGGAGAGCACGCCATGTTATCTATGACACACACACACACACACACACACACACACACAGTGGTGGCCGTGGCTAGTGCAGGAAGTTCTGACAGCAATCTGCACTCAACACAGAGAGACAGAAAGAACGAGTCAGATGAGAAAGTAGCGTCTCCTGCAGCTTAAAGGCGCTTTTCTAATTAAAAGATGCTTCTCAAATAGATTCTCGAGCAACAAGAGACACCGAAGGGAAACCGGTTTTATAGAGCCAAGGAGGGGTAAAGGGAAAAAACAACAACCTCAGAAAACAGGAGATTAAATTGCACTGGAAGGGGGGGGGGGGGGGGGAAAGAGAGAAAGTGGAACCAAAACAGAGAAAGGGAGGGATGAGGGACTGAAGTCATGCGGGGAGGGGGGAGGAGTAACGTCAAGTGCAGGAGTGAACAAGAGCAGAGTAGAGAGAAAGCAGCAGCATTAGAGAAGAGAAGAGAGGGAGGAGGAGAAACAGTCATAGAAGAAGAGAGCTGGAGTTTTCATTGAGGCTTGTTTTTAAAAAACATCCTGAATATTTGGAGTACCTGTGAGGACGAGGAAGGGCCACACACACACACACACACACACACACACACACACACACACACACACTCCTGATGCTCCTGCTGGATGGACCGACGGCGTTCACATCCACATTGTCGCCTCCACCTCCTGCTGTGCACGTAGACGATCGACCTGCGCGACCAGACATGCATTTCTACTATGTGGTGGGTAACACATGAGCCTGCGTTTGTCTTTTTAAGATCCACTTCAGTCATGAAAAGATGTAGATTTAATGGGACAAGACGTACAAATAAAGATACAAGAGCAGTTTGCTCCTAGTAATGTAAAGGTCTCTGATTCAGCATGTTTATCAGTCTCGTGTGGTCTGCAGGTCTTTTATCATTCATGTTTTTATTGCTGGACTGAGTTTAATGACAGTGAGTAATTATTCCAATGAATAATTCTCCAACTTTGCCGTCACACCCAACGACATCGTCTCTGTAAAATTAAACCGTCAGATCACTTTGTACGTGGCCTGTGGATATTGTGAATGCCCACCCTTTTGGATCTGGAATCAAGGCGCCACCTCTGTTTCACAGTTGTGGTTAAAGAATCCTCATCATACGAAGACAGAAAACTATAAAGTCCAATCATTTGTTCCCTGGCTCGGCGCCTATCTGTCCACCAAACCCGTGGAAGTAAGTTTTAGAAAAAGCTTAGCTGTCTTCTGCTTGCAAATACAAAGACAGAAAGAAGTGGCGGGTGTTTTGTGGTTGCTTGGAAACCATGGAGTAAATTTCACGAAGCTTGTTATTCTTCCCCTTTTTCTCATCCGCATGTTTATGCCTCTGAAACTACAGTAAAGGAGCATAATCTGAATGTGTAATTAACGCTCTACTTGAGTTAATTTCAGTGGGAAACATCTTTATATTAAGCTAACTGTCGTGCTGGAAAGAAAACTGCTTCGATCCACATGCATATGATGGAAGATCTCTCTTATGCAGACAGTTTATCTTGATTATTTATTTCCAGGTAATCCAAACTAATGGTATAAATCTATGCTAATTCTAACTGTAGTACTGCCTGATCATGTAAATCCGTTTTCTTGTATTTATACTGCTTCCTATAAAAACTTTTCATTTGTGTATTTCTTCATAATGTTTTAGCTAAAGTTGTATCATTGCCTTGCAGTGGCACAATACGGTATAAAATCATTTTCAGTAAGATAAATGACTGCTGATAGTTAACATTGCATTCACCCTGTAGCCTGTTAAACCTCACTATAATGTGCACTGGACTTAGTGCCGATTAACATGATTAATGGCACAGCAGCATGTTCTTTCTATTTAAAGGAAACCCAATATCAGCAATGTAGAATCCGATTCAAAATCACTTTAAAGCTGCAATAATCATTACTTCTTTATATTAACAAAGGACTATGAGTAATGTAAAAGGTGTCGCTCATAGTGAGGAACCCACAGAGAATTATTAGTTTTGGTGTCTTTCAGCTCTTTGGTTTGGTTTTTACGTCCTGCAGCTTTAATGTTTTGGTTCACTCTCACCAGCCTCATAGTAGCAGCCAGTTGTTTTTAGCTAAAAGGCTCCGATGAAGCCACCTCACCCTCAGCCACCTGCTCAGCCACCTGCTCAGCACCAAATGGCAGACAGACAAAGTTAGTGGCTAGCTGGTGAACATAGTGGAGCGTTTAGCAGCTAAAGAGCCAGACATTTCGCTCAGGTGTGGGAGGAGACCACAACAGAGCTAAAAGGAGACTAAATATTAGAGTTACATTCATCAGGTGGGCAGGCACATGACTGCATGTGAATGCTGGATGTGTAAGAAGGCAACTTTTACTGCAACTGTTGTGTCTGCCAACTTAAAAGGTGATAATATGATGTCAATGTTGTGTTCACGAATTGTTTCCGATGCCCCCAAAGTGGCCAAAATGTCAGTGAATGCAGGTTTGAAAGAATGAAAATAAACAAGAACAGGCTAACAAGTTTACGGCAAGTTGTATTGGTGGAGAAAAGACAAAAGTGCATCGTGTCCAACTGTTAAAGTTCAGTAGAGAGAGCACTTAACTGACATTTAAAAGGGTCATTGTTGATGCCACCTCATGCAGAAGTGGATTATTAAAGCTGACAGAAATGTGTGAAGTATCTGAGCTTTGCAGGAGGGAGGGTGCAACAGTACAGCTAGATACAACAACTTTTATGAGTTGATGATTGTCTGTGAGGCATAGTTACTTCCTTCTAAACTTTATAGAGTGTGTGTGTTTGCATGTGTGTACAGTATGTGTGTGTCTATGCAGGACAACAAAGAGCATCAGGTTCAAGGTCGACAGCTCGAGCAGTTGAATCTGTGTTGCGACATTTGTGATGTGTTTTAAGAGTGGAGTAGGATTCACATCTTATTGAAATGTTTGGTCGTATTTTGATGCCTTGCTGATGTCTCATACTGAGTGAAAGTCAGACAGAAGACACGAGCGTTTGCGATCCACACACTCAACATGTTCAGTTACATGCAGTTCAGCGGGCTGAAGACCTGAGCTCTGCTTTTCAGCGCTGTATCATACGGGTGCCACGATACATTTGGATGCATTTTCTTTTATATTGAAAACAGACCAGAACAGTATCACCGAGGCTCGCAGTGACTCCGTGTGCAGATTCAGAAGGTCCACTTTTTAATGAAGGCTGGCGCAGCCGCTGTTTTCCCACAGAGGAGATGTTTGCTTAAGCGGTTGGTTATGAATTTCCTGCACAGACTATTTTCAAGATTATACAACTATTATGTTCAACACATCTAAAATGTGTTGATTTGCTGAATTTGGTCATTAAGCTGCATTCTGTCTTATCTACTTTAGTTTCAGTTCTTTTGTTTACCAGTGGCCGCTCCTCAAAATGAAACCTGTCTTCTGCCCGAGCATCAATATTGGACAATCCTGCGGACCTCAGATTACCCTCAAAGAGAAAGATCATGTTTATGATTACTGAAGAAGTGAACTTTAATTGCAGGTGCATGATGGGACACAAATGCCGGCCTCAGATATTCAATATGGACATAATTCCCAGGGATACAAGGGCTATGACTCTACAAGGCTTGAGATTTTAGCTCGACTCGTCCTGACTTTAGACTTGACTTGGACTTTCCCCAAAAGAACTCAAAACCATATCTGAACAATAAGACCAGCAAACACTTCCAGGTTGAAGGTTTTGGCGATCATTGTTGCTGCCAGAAAGGTCTTGACATGAGGTCACTTCTACCTGTTTTCTATCTGCAGCAATAAGAAAGATAAACTGTCAAACCAGAAGTGCAAAACACTTGTGAGCTGCCATAAGCTGTTACAACAGAATTAAAGTGCTTTTCAGTGGATTTTTTTTTTTACTTTTTAGGGAGAGAGTTTTAAAATCCTCTAATTTGGCAAACGTTCACAAGTACAGATACATGACGTATTTGCTTGTGCATCTATTACTGACTGCATATGCGTGTGTGTGTGTGTGTGTGTGTGTGTGTGTGTGTGTGTGTGTGTGTTGTCATGTCATTACGACTGAAGATTGAGAGGCTTTGCCATCCCTTACAAAACAACTACCATGGAAATACCAAAACATAGTAATACCATGGTACTGTACCATCATGGTAGCGACCAAATTACCATGCCACTGTATTTCTATGGCGCAACAATAACTTGATATTGTACACTATGGAATACATTGTGCAAGTACAATAGCATTAAATGAACAGCTATCTAATTTAAACATTTAAACAACGTGTGCCCCAATGCTTAACAAATACGTTTAATAAATCCCACTGTGTGCGTTGAAGCCGAATACAGGATGGCTATTTTTACTATCAGTTAATCTGCAGGTTGTTTTCTTGACTTCCTGACTAATCATTTCATCTATAAAATCTCTGGAAATAGTGAGAAAATCCCATCACAGTTTCCTAATGCTTAAGGTGATGTCTTGTTTTGTCGGAGCAGCAGTCCAAATGTAAAGACATGCAGCTTAATATAACAGGATACAAAGACAAGCAGCACAGACCGAAGCTGGAACTCACACAAGTTTGTCATTTTTGCTTTGAGAAAATTAGATTTCTGTCAGTTATTAGAAACTTTATTGATACCACCATCCCTCAATTCAATATAGTCATAATTCATATTTTTCATTATTAAGCATGGATGTTGTGGTACCAGAAAACCATACCATCTTTTTATTCACATTTAGTCATTTAGCAGACGCTTTTATCCAAAGCGACTTACACATTCACAGACCAAAGGGACAGCTTCGGTTTTTGAGGTTCAGTATCTTGCTTTAAGGATGCTTCGACACATGTCTGGGGGAAGCTGGGATCGAACCTCCGACCTTCCGATTGGTGGACGACCGCTCAGCCACGGCTGCAATAGCCCGCTCAAGTGCCATGTACAAATATACCGTGGCAACTGTTACATTACTGTACCATAGCACACTTTTCGTACCGTGATGTACAAATATTACCAGAACCATGGTAAACTGCTTGTACCCATGGGAAGTAAAACTGAAAATACCACCCATTACCATCATGATAATACCATGGTGCATTCTGTAAGGGATCTGGAGCATCAGAACCCAGTCCAGCTAAATCTTAAAGTTGATAGCATGAATTTATCATTCTCTCTCTCCCTCTCGCTCTCTGTTTTTCCTTCCTGTCAGGCATTACCAGACAGCTGCATCACTCTTCTCTCAAACTACTATTTCTGCATCTGCCCATCTGTCATCTCTTGTCTCGCTCGCAGCAGAACCTCTCTCCCTCTCTCTACTGTTACCCCATCTGTCTCTCCCTCGCACTACCGCAGCCTTTGCCACGGTTACGTGCAGCTTGTGTGGCTCAGTCACATTTCTTGCTTGTCTTTTTGGATTTGTGGATCTAACTGTGGGACCTCCACAAAGTGGCCAAATCCCATAAGAGTGAAAGACTTGGTCGTATTTATGTACTGGATGCTGTGGCTTTGACCTCTGCACCTGATGCAGTAGCTTGTGACGTTATTGGCGTACGTTTTCATGCCGTTGTCGTGTTTGTCAAGCAAATGCGTTAAAGCTAAAGGATGCTTGATTTTCTAGCTATCTGTCTTTCTGTGCAGATTGAAGTTTGAAGTTTGGGTTAAAGTTAAAGGGTCAGTTCAGCCAAATTACCAAAAGACATCCATTTACCATTAATGAGATGAAGATAGTTTTGGTTTCATTTGTACAGGTTTTTAATGATTTCTGCATATATGCTATGGAGTGCTTCTTGATTTCCTTTGTGTCTGAATGTCTGATTTAAGAGGAAAAGCAGAAATAAAACGTCCAAAAATGTAGCACAAAAAACTCAAATGCAGTTATTACTGGAAACTACTTTTATCCCAAAAAATAGTCCCAATTATTTGGAGTAACAGGGATGTTGCTTCTGAAAAGACAAGGTCCGGGTTAGTTTTAGATTTTTTCCTTTCAAATTCAAATTTCAACAGCTACGAAATGGGCTCTAAGGTTGTGTTAACTGCTGTTTTCAAGGTGCAGAATCAACTTTGAACCTCCAGCTTTTAAGTCAACATGGGCAAGATGACCTTAACGTGCTTAGAAAAACTAATGGCAATGTTAACATCTCCAGTTCCACGACAGCTGATCAGACTGATATATAAGAATATGCGATATGATTGAAAGCTCTAGTCCAGCTACTAAATGGACCTTAAGGAACTGCTGTTTTTAAGGTAAAAGAGAACAAACTGAAATCCAAACCTAAACTATCTTCATAACTAGATACCACCAGGGGTAAGTAAGAATATATGTTTTTGTATAATTTGGGTGAACTGACCCTTCCAGCCTCATTAGGGAGAGCCAGATAACTCCTATTTCTTGAGCTTTATTCTAAACTTAAGTCAGAAAAACTACTTCAGTTTCTCTCCTGTTTATGTATTAGTAACTCCCACTTGGCTACTGTCCATTCACATAGTATTTCCCTGCCTCCACTGATTGTCCAATCGGGATAAAATCGACAAGGCAACGCCCCCCTGGTCCACTGCACCCAATCAAGTACGCCCATTGCTTCCAGCCAATCACTAGTCGCCATCCCCTTCATCAGCCCAATTAGCCGCACCTGGTTCTTTAAGCAAACATTTACCTGGTAATGGCGACGGCGGCGGCGTCTGTGCCACAACAAAACAATAAAACAGTCTTACCTGCATGTGAACAACAAGCCTTTACACCGGCCGACGTGTCTCTCCCGACTGTTCCGGAAAAAAAATACCCAAGCGATAAAAGAAAAGGGAACCTGATATCATGACAACTATCTCACCGCGTTTCCTGTCCTGTGAAAACGTATGAATGCAAAAGATGGCGGTGATAACGCCCCACACCTTCTGGTAAGAATTTTACACACGCCTTAGTCGGACTTTCTCTGTTTATATTCAGGTTCAAGCGAGAAAACGAAATGCTTGGAAGTTGAGCTCCAGTCTGTGGTTTCATCACTTGTTGTGTTACCTATGTTCACTGTATTCAGCAAGAAGCTAAGAGCCTGTAAGACCATCAAAGTAAACAGGAAAACCGTCCAGACACATAGAGAATAAGCAACAAAACAACAACATACACACATTTAAACCAAAGATGGGTTGAAATTCAAGAGGAAAAAGCTTTTGCAATAAAATTGAATCACAGGAACAGCTTTATGACCAAGCAGGGTTACACATACTCTGGTGTTTTTAGTGCAAGACAATAAACATAATAGGAAAATAAAGAACCATAAGTAAGTACTGCAGGCGAAGAATCTCAACTATCCCTTCACTTTCAGTCACTTTCTGGTTTTACCCAGTTGGGATTCATAAGTAAAGGATGTTGTGTTTGTACACTAGATAGCGTTTAATCAGCTTTTGGCAAAGTTACTGCATGCAGTGTGTGACGTATTAGCCAAAATGTGTGTGTGTGTGTGTGTGTGGTTTGTACTTTGCTCATACTTAAGAGCAGAAATCAAATGATCTTTGGTCTATGTGAGGAAATGTGTGTGTGTGTGTGTGTGTGTGTGTGTGTGTGTGCAATGATTTATTCTGCTGGTGAGGATATTGCCTAACATCTTGGATGCTGCGCTTAATAATGAACACCATATGTCATAAGAGGGAAGCTAGAGCTGAAGGCACAAAGTGGGCACGGTGGAAGTGCTGAAGATTTAGAGGACGATGGGGAGGGTGGGCCGTCGGCGATGAGAGTTGGGTGACTTGCTCAGAGATAAGTGTTTTAATTTTCGACCCCAGGCTCTGGATTGGGATCAGATCCTACCACAGCCCTCTTCTTCAGTCCGTCTCAGGTTTCCCACTGTCTCGGACAGAAAAATACACGCAGAGGAGTGTAGTCTGCGTTTGTTTCTTACCGCGCCGCGGTCAGGGAAGCGTAAGACTTCAATGCATCGTGCCACAATGAAAGTCAGTCTTGCTAAGGTAGGACTCCCTTTGTATAATTTTTTTTTTAAATGATAACATTTGGGGTTTATAGTGAGCAGCAATAGTAAGAGTTGTATGATAGTGAAATTTTATTTATTAATGCAATTAATGTTTTTTGCCCCCCCCCCGCAAAAACGTTGGAAAGTCGTAATTAATTTTAAACTGCTAACTCACTGTTGTGCTCTGTATGCCAGAGTCAGCTGATCATTTCTGTGCACGCATTGGGTTTCTGGGTAAACCTTGAACCCTATCTTTTTGTAAACTTAAAGAATTCACGCGGAAATGATCCTGAATATTTGCTGCCCGTACAGAGATGGGAAAGAAACTTGTCGTGTTTTCTGCTCCAGCCACTTGGAATAGTCTACAGAAGGAAGTTAAAATCAGGACATTGGCTGTCCATTTGATGCCAGTTGTGTGTGCGCATGGTATCTTGTAGTAGTATGGTACAATATCAGGGATTGTACGTACTGTTGTAAATTCTATGATAAATGGCTCCACTGGCAGTTTAGCTCTTTCTGGCCTTTTAGTGTTGTTGTCTGTTTTTAATATTGTTTTGTCAGTTGGACTGATTTTGTTTAGTCTGCAACATTCAGTGCTAATATTTTGACATTAGTGGGTCTTACGTTTTGAATGAAAAGGCTGCTGGTGTTCAACATTTTTCTTATTGTCAACAAAATAACATGAAAAGACACCAACAAATGTGATGTATGTCTGATTTTCCCTATCCTGTCTGAGGCTCTCAGCTCCAAGCCCATTGGTTCCTACTGAAAAGGTAACGCTTTAAAAAAAGAAACTGTACTGTATGTTTTTGACCTGTTTTTAAAGAGGCTCAGTAATTTTTCCTCAACAGCTGGCCACTGTAGTTTTTAGAAAATGGTATTCAAACAAGAGGAAATAGTGCATTTGTTGGGGACTATTTTCAGCGGCGGATTAATACCCATTTGGTGCTGTATAGTGAGTATTACCAGAAGCAGGACGGTGTATGTGGGATTGAGGGACACACTTATGCACTGGGAGACAGTTCCTTCATTACCACGAACACACACACATTCGTTCCCAGTCCAAGCCAGCTCACTGATGTGTTTTTAATAGTTTTTGGACAATAATGGAGCTCTATGGCACAGAGGAAGAAGATGTGTCAGACTTTGGCTATGGCTACACACACACACACACACACAACCACACACAACGCTTGTTAGTGGGTTGTTTGTTCTCATTTCATAGGATTTGTTGATATAATGCCGGCAAAATCCATTTATTTATACTTTAAATAAAGATTAAATAAAATGCAGTTGAACAGTCTGTTCTGAGACGCTTCATATAATTTCTTTTTAGCATTCAACAGTGGCTAAGACTCAGGGGATATGTTGTAGTTGAATGCTAGTAATGTGTTGTTGTTTTTTTTTTTAAATGTCTTGGCTAAAATGACAAAGTGATCAAATCTTACATCCAGCACAGTGGCAGATCACCCATTTCAATTACAATATACACCGAAAAAACCCAGGAACACGTTGACATATGGAGTGAATTTCAATATACAGTAAAATCCAACTAATTAATTCATGATATCACCAGAAGTACGTCAAGGATTCTCATGAAAATGGCTATAAATTGATAATGACAGCAGTGTGTGTGAAAGATAAGTTGTGACTTTTAATATTATCCAGAATGAACCTGATGGGGGTTCATACCTTTACTGACTCGTGCTGTTCCCTGTCCTGACATTTCTTTAAATACAGCCGTAGCTATTCCATGATTTCTTCAATGTCTGTGGGCTTGTTGAGAAGTCGACCAGTAATATAGTTTGAAACACTGGAGTTGTGTGCCTTTTTTAGTTTTACAGTATCTGTAATATACGGAAAAAAAAGAGGCTGCATGCGGGGTGAAGGAAGTGTTGTTTTTTTCTTTCTGGCTGTTAGTCACTCCAGGGGTCTCAAGTTTGAGCTCCATGTTCATTTTTAGTGCAAATTTAAATGTGTGGGTTTGATTTCCAGGTTCGTCGTTATAAATCTCCACCCAGTCTTCCATCACTTCACACTGCTGACACAAAAATAGTTCTTGTATTTTACCCTTTATTAATCAAGTCTCTCCACTCTGTTCCTCTCTCGTGTGTGTGTGTGTGTGTGTGTGTGTGTGTGTGTGTGTGGTTTGAGTGCCAGTGCCTTCAGGGTGTCCTCATAAACAGTGTGTAATCTCCCATCAGTCACGCTCCAGCGTTATATAACCAGCGTACAGTGGGCACTTCCAGCTGCAGGTTCACAGCCTTCACTGCAGAAATGAGAAAAATAGTAATTTGTTCTGAGTTACTGGGAGAAGTGAAGGGCCTGTGATTGTTAATGTACTTGAAGTGCATTAGCATTAAAGTGATGTACACGTTAATGCATCCTAATTGTAATTCAGTAATATAGTATATTTGATTCTGAAATGGGCCATTCAGCATAAGGAGCACTTTTGGTACTTTAAGTAGAGTTTATACATATAGTACATTCTTACTTTTACTGAAGAGTTTGAATGCAGGACTTTTACTTGCAACAGAGTATTTTTACACTGTTGTATTGATAGTTTAAAGTTAAGGATCTTAATACTTCTTCCACCCCTGGCTGACGTGCAGTTTACGCTGATACCAATCTGCAATAAGGCCAAAAAAATGTGATATGCTGATGTGTCACTTGGTCTCTAGTTGAGTTGTGGCTGCATGAATTTAAAGTTCAAACTGTGTCTGTGATCTAAACCTAAACTTTTATCCACGTTTGTGGCCATTTTAGTATTTTTAAGCGTGATAAGTGATTTTGCGTGTGTCATTGCCCTTAACAAGTGATGGATATTCTGTGCTGTGCATGGATTAGTAAACCTCTTCAGTTTAGGACTCAAGTCATCATTACTATCATTATTCCAGCTTTTTTTACTCCGAGAGGATTTTCTCACCACATGGAGAGGAGAGTGATTTGTTGCAAAGTTACTTTTTAGGATTGACAGCGGTGATGCTCCTTGCCATGTGGCAGCCTGACATAGCAAAGGCTGTTGCATGTTTTGGCAACTCAACCTGTGAGAAAAGCAGCGTATTGTTTAACATTATCATTTTAGGTTTGTTTTACTGGAACAGATATTGCAGATAATACTACGGTTTTGTCAGTTTAGAACAGGGGTATTTAGCTAAAAATCTCACTCACTCGCCGGGTACGTGTAGCACTGTGGCTCATCACCGAACTGTGAATATTTCAATAAGTACAGTATTTTAGTGATTTATTTCACCTCTGCTCTCCATCTCCATTCAATAGTCCCCAATAAAATGCACTATTTCCTCCAGTTTTACTAATGTTTTTTTAAAAACTACAGGGCTCAGCTGTTTATTTTGTTTGTTTAAAAATAATCTACTTATTTTATTTCTATGGACATCTATAACGATTTGTCTTAAGTAGTAAGCAATGGGTTTAGGGACTTTTGGGTTTGGACTTTACTATAAGAAAAATATAGAATCACACCAGCCTCATCCTTTAATCTTCTAATATGTCAATAATATTATCTAATTTCTGTCTTTCTTACTTCCTTTTAGTGCCCATTATTTTACTACTTTTCTGTTCTTGATTTCCTTTTTATAGGGAAGGTTGCCCTTTTTAAGTTTAGATATTTTTTCAATCTAAACTCTATTGTCCGTCACTAGCAGTCCAGTTAGCTTTGATACTTGAGCAACTTTCACTGCTAATACTCATTTACTTACGGTTTACTTTTCACTTGATGTTACTACTAGCAGAGAGCTGTTTGTTCAACAAGAGGCCAGGGGAGAAAGCCATAAATCCCAGCATTGTTAGTCTAGCAATTGTCAAGTTATGGCTGTCGATCCCCAACCCTGCTCCCCTGTGGATACTTTATGATCATTTAGTTCTTCACGTCAGTGAAAATCTTGGTTGTTCCTGTAGAAACGAAAGTTGAGTGATGAAAGAAGTGCTACCAGTGTGCAGAGTTGGGGATGTGGTCAAGAAGCTTGTTAATCAGTAAGAAGAGACACTAATCATTCTCAGCTCCGGAAAGGATGGATAACATCGTGTGCACACGCGTTTGTGGATGCATTGAAACGGTCGCAATCAAAAGACATTTGCTGGTTTGTAGGTGTGTGTGTGTTTGATTTCTGTGTGTGTGTGTGTGTGAACAGCTTACCAATGTCCTGGGAAGACCTTTATTGAGTTATGACAGGCAAACCACAGGATTCCCACTTCATAACCCTCAAAGTGTTTAATCTCCATGTAAATCTGAGGCGAGGAGCGGGAAAGAAAACGGTGGAAACATGGACACGGCTCTTTCCATCCTTTGTTTTTTCTCTCTCCTCGCCTCTCACTCAGTTGCTCTATCTTTGTGTTTATATTGTGTGAAGTGAGTCGGAAATTCAGTCATTAATGAGCACTGCTCCTCAATCTTCTGAACTCACACATGGAAAAACACGGTAAAGAGAGGCATTGGCAATCTGTCTGTCCACATGCATCCATCTTCCTTTATACGCCCGTGTACATCTGTGTCGGCCTTGGCAGCCCTGTGTGCGTGTCAGCGTTTAGGCTTGGTGATGGATCTTCTGCTGCTTGGCCACACACCTCAGCATCTGGCTGCTGATTTACTGACTACTGAGGCTGGAGGATCGTTCGAGACCTCAGCTCCCGCGGCAGGCTGTCTCTGACGCTCCCTGAGATCCTGACAGTAGTTTAGCCATGTCGCTTCGGCGGTGAGCTGCTTAGAGGGAAGCTGTAAAAGATTGTCATCGTTCTGGGCTCTGTTGTTGTTGTTTTTCTCTATGAATATGAGGCTGGTCAGTGCTGGAAAAGTCAATGTTAAAGGAATACTCCTGGAGTATAAATACTAACTGCATGTAGGCTTGAAAGATGGCTCTAAAAAGTTTGTGGCTTGCTCCTTCAAGCAGGATGGCAGCTGTGGATGGTCATTACCTTAGTTTCACAGTGACTCTGGGTTGCCAATTGAATCCACTGTGATATTTACTACAAAAAGCTGCAAACTTCTATAGGCCACCTTTCAAGCCTAAAGGGAATATAAAAATGTAAATGTTTTCTGTGGAGTTTTCCTTTTTTCAAAAAACAAAAGAACAACAACTTTAAACAAAACAGTAATGTGAAAATGAAGAATTGTGGTTTTAGTGGATGTAAAGTTCCATATCTATTTCTTGACGAACAACAGTTTATCCATCTGCCCAACACGTCTTGTCCGCTTCAGAGCTGCTGGTAGGTGTATTTTATTTTCACCTCGGACAGAGCCAGGCTAGCTGTTTTCCCCTGCTTCCAGTCTTTATGCTAAGCTAAGCTAATGCACAGCTTCAGCGCCACAAGTGTACAGTAAGGCATCCACATAAGAGTGGTATCGATCTTCTTGTAAGCGTATTTCCCAAAATGATAAACTATCCCTTTTTAAAAGATAAAGCTGACATTAGTTTTGCTTTTTACAATCAAACAGATCCCCTGAGGAGACCAAAACCAAAAATAACAATATTTCATCAACAAGAATTGTTTGTGCAACCAAAGCCTAATGTAGCGTATGCCATAAAACTCAAAATTATTGTACAAATAAAACAGCCATATTAGCAACGTGTAAAAGCACTGGTATTCTGCTTTTAAAATGTATACTCTCTTTAAAAGCTAAAATCTAAAGAGGTCGCAGTGCACAATACGTTCTGGCAAGGTTGATGATAGTGATGTTTTTTAATTACACAAATTTTGTTTATTTTCTGTTCCTTATAGAATTGAGTTACTTTGAAAATTAAATAAGACAGGCCAAGACATTACAAGGACCCACTGCACGACGTCATGTTTTTAAATCCCGCTTCTTGCTGTGCTTACTGAACTCTGCTGTGGGCCGTTTTCTTGGTTTTAAGAAGCTTTGCCCTGGCCTCAGTCATTTCAAGTTAGTCTTATCTGTCCAAAAAATCCACTTCTTAATGTGACTTAGTGTTGTTACACAAGCAGTAGGCAACTTGTGATAGGCGAGGAGGGAATAAGAGTGGAACTTTTCAGGAATTTATTCTGAGAGACGAGATAAAGAGCCGTTGTATTTGGATAGATTCAATGCAAGTTACAGTTTGTGGCTGGTACTAGAGGTTGTCTAAAGGCATTTTGGGAAATGTAAATCACTAAGTTGAAGTAGATAAAGCAGTTAAGGAAAAAAAATGTAGATGAGAAAACTCAATAATAAGCAGTAAATTCCATAAATTTAAGATGTCACGTGGCAGCGATTACATGACAGTGTCAGTTCGGAGGATACAGGATACGTCATTCTCCTTGTCAGAGACAGCAGGGCTCCATCTTCAAAGCCCTGGTTGGCGTTTTCCACATTTCCTGGCTTTTCCCTGTAGAGGAATCCCCGCCCGCCCCAAAATGGTGCCCACATCCCACCAGGGCCTTCATCCTAAAATGGATGGTCGGGTCCAGGGTTGGCAGTCAGAGCTTTCACCACCGTGAGGCTTCCTTTTTATCATTTGACTTTTGTTATCGGTGATATATAATATCATAGAACACTTTCTAATCACTCTGTATGCGTGTATCCCATTTCAGTTATTGCTTCTTTTTTTTTTTATATGTACAATTTAGGGCGACTTATAGAGACTGTCTGTATCGTTTGTTTTAAAACAATCTATTATGAATGTTGTCTGAGTAGCAAATGTGGAAGGAGCGTACGAAACATCCCACTTTGACACTGAAGATCGTTGTTCGTGTCCCATCTCCTACCAATAGTCCAAGTTGTTTTCTTCACATTCTTCCCCTAAAACTTTACCTAATAGTTTTTGTGCCTAAACCAAAGACAAATTAATTTTGCCATTTAGGTTGTAGGACTCGTTTACTCGTTTTAATATCTGTCCAGGGACTGTGGATGAAAAATGGTCTTTGCCACATTTACAGTAAAGTTTATTAATGTTGACTGTTGCAAAAACCAATAACTTAAACTGCATCAATAAGTTTAGAAATGTAGGCATTTGAGTTTACTCTACTGTAGTCTACATTTATGGTTGCTGCATGTAAAAATAAATGATGAACTTTATTTATATAGTTCTTTTCTTAACAAGGTTACAAAGTGCTTTACAGGGGAGAAAAAACCCTGTAGATAAAAGCAGAAACAAATGAAAACACAGGGATCATAAAACACTTGGGGATAAAATAAGGTTTTAAAAAAAGAAAGTAAAATGGCAAGAGTGGGATGATAAAACCAAGCACGCTTTTCTGCAAAAGAAAGATTTAAAAGACGCTAATGATGTAGCCTGTCTGAGCTCAACAGGCAGACTGGGAGAAGATCTGGGAATAACCTGCGGAGACGCATCCACCGATCTAAAGGAACGCCCAAGCACATAGGGAGTCAGTGAATCCTTGATATAATTTGGAGTGAGAAAACATAAATGCATGTATGACTTTATACAAGATCAGTAGGAGCTAAGAATGACCTGATTTTGGAGATATTCTTAGCTTGAATCTCAAAACAGAGATCTGCATCAAATAATCATTATTCATGCATTTACAGCGTGACTGTGTAGCCTTCCTAGAAATAACAACTTCCTCTCACAACTGAAAAGTTGAATTTATAACCAATAAAACTCACCCTTGCTCTATTTCACACCCGTCTTGTTTTGCAGTGGCAACCTTTCTTGGTCTGGTATGACCAGTAAGTCTTAGAGACATGACTGAGTGTCTGCTGGCTTTATGACTCTACTGTACTCGTGTTTCTGTTTTAGCTTAACATAATGCTGGTATATAAACCCATGTCAACAGTAGTAGTGTAGTAGCATTAATGTGTGTGTGTGTGTGTGTGTGTGTCTCTAAACCGCCCATCAGATACAGAACTTTGAGCTGTAGGATGATAGTTGTGTTCATCCTAACTATAATTTAAGTTAATTTAAGCTCGTATTTCGAGGGGACTTCAGAGCTTTTCCATCATCACGCTCTGTCTGAATGTGTGTGGTGGGCGTTCACGTACGTACATGTACATCTGCAGGTGGTTGTGTATTTGTGCCTTCAGAGTAAAATTCGTTAGAAATGGGCAAAAATGTGCAGAATTATGTGTACTGGGATCTGTGAGCATGTGTAAGAAAGATTAAGTTATATTTAAATACATTTGAACAGGCACATATTTATTAAAATTTAAATCGGTTTATAAATAGATATTAGTAAAGTCCCTGAACTGTAAACACTTTAAAGGTGGTCATCGCATGTGTGTCTCTATAATCTCATCAGGTCTGTATTAATGTCTGGAGTTCAGAGGTCAGTCTGTCTCGTATGCTGTTTGCTCCTTTCTAAAGGCCCACTGCACAACAGTTTACAGCTTGCAAAAGTCTTTTGATTAAGTGATCAACACATTTCTGTTGAATTCTCTGATCTAATTGGCGTGCTGATTGTGTTTGTGTGAGTCAGAGGCCACTGCACTTCAGGGGAAGAGTAGGGTCCATAAGGTCCTATAGATGATCTAATGTCTGTTTTAATAGTAGAGGCTATATCAATCATCTTTTACTCACCTGAGCGCCTCAAATATTCCCAAAGATTTGGGGATTTGCAGGTCAAAAGAAAAAAGACAAAGACAAAATGCTCTCCATTTTTGTAATTTTGTAATTTCACTACGTACTGTAGTTACGACCTGCTTTGCGCCGTGAATGTAGTTTGGTTTTAACAACGTCTTGATGCCTTTTTTACATGCAGAAGTCATGTCATGGAGTCTGGCTCTGCCTGACGTCTCCCTTTTTTTTTAAAGGAAGTTTTTCCTTGCCACTGTCGCCAAGTGCTTGCTCATGATGGGAATTGCTGGCTCTCTGTAAAGACTGCTCCTATATGAGAAGTGCAATGAGAGAACTTCTGTTATGAATTGGCGCTACATCAATTGAATTGAAAATTGTTTCCTAAAAATACAAGAACAAGATGCTTGTTTGTCCTTTTCTCTCTGCTTTTTCCTTCCTTTTCCCCCACTTCTCTGGTTTAAATCACTGTCGCAATAAATACAACAAACTTGGAAAATCATACTGGATCAAAGGAGGTGAAAAACGAATGCCTCATATGAACTTTCAGAGAGTAAATGCTGTCTGACGTATGCTGTCATGCTACACTACATCTCCGCAACAACTAACGTATGTCGTACAGCCACAAGGGAAGGAGATTACCTCACGTCTTGTGAAAAGGCAGATTTCTCTCTCTCCTCTGTCCCCTGGGGAGTGAAAACAATACAAGAACAAACGAACCTGTGGCTGATTAATTGCTCAGATTCACGTCAACAAGCCATACTGGTTCATTTTCAGCCTTTTTAACTTTGTTTCAGTCGGTTTTCTTGCATTACATAACTCCAGTATGTTCTCTAAAAACGTACAGCAGAGTAGGTCTTTGTGTCAGACAAGTGACCTGGACCATGGATCATCTTAGTGAGACAGACATTCTTCCTGTAATCAGATATAAAAAAAGTATTTCAATGTTTGTGTTTCTGCTGAAAGAGAGGTTAGAATTGTGATAATCCTTATCTCATAATGATAAAATAACATGTGTGACCCTCCAGTAGGCCTGCATGATTCGCTTAGAATTGAAATCACGATTCTCTGCAACGATTTTTTCCTCATGAAGCGTGATGTTTATTACACACATGAACCAGGACAAAGCAAACTGGCAGCACCAAAAATATTTGTTTTGGTACATAGAGAACTGCACATCGCCACAAGCCTACAAGTTTTCATCAATATCCGTTAGGGGTCCGTACGGTTTGCACGCACGTGACCCGCGGATTAATTGCGCTTTTTTTTTTTTTTTTTTTTTTACTAGCGGATTATTCTAAATTGTTTAGCGATGGCAGAGTGAAAAAGTTTTTCTGCTGATATTGCTTTTTAAGTAATTGCGTTATCCATGTGTTCACGTGAACGGTGCTTGTTAATAAGTCAATGATGGCTCGCGGCGGAGCAGAAGAGCTTTAAAAGCCTCCCGCATCATTTAAATCGCACGTAAGGGAGCATTTTGGCTTCCCGGCAAAATATAATGATGACGGGAGAAGGGCGGTGGACAAAACTGTAACGGTGTGTAGACACCAACAGTTCCTGGCTGTAAGCTTGTAATAAATGGAAATGCAAGTGGAAAAAATGTGTCATCCTCCTCTCTCTTTTTTTTTTTTCTGATCCGAAAAACACGTGACTAAAAGGTGCTTTGTCATTGGCTGAGGGTGAAGCCCTGAACTTTGCGAGAGCTGTCCTTTCAAAATAAAGGCCAAACTTATCATTATTATTTTTAATAATATATAATAATAATATATTTAAATCGAAGTCATTTAAAATCAAAATCGAGGGTGAATCGAGATCGCGATTTTATAACGATTTATCGTGCAGGCCTACCCTCCAGTGGTGAATCAGCTGCCTTGTTTCTGGTCAGAGTTGTAATCTAAGATCTCAACTCTCTTTAAACCTTGGCCAATGCTATCAAAATGCTACAGTGGAAATAGTGTGATACTTTATAAGTGGCTGCAGGGACAGTTTGTCCTCTGCCCTGCTTCAACAGGGAGGTCAGACGTCACAGTTAGCTACAGACGGCCCCAAAGAGGCCAACAAGGTCAGTTATTGCAGGAAACCCTCGTCATCGTAAAAAACATTGTCTTTCGAATACAAGAAACAAACTGGTCACCTGCGTTAAAGTCACTGCATTGTTGACATTGTTGCCACCCCAACCTCCTAAATATGAGTTTTTGAGGAATGCTTTGCTCCTGACAGACAAGACACAGGTCGTATTAGGTATTTGGGCGGACAGTCTCATGCAAAGACAAACACATACAGATGCCTTATCAGAATATATAAGCAGATTGGAATCTATAATATGTCAGATACATGGGATCAATACAAATGTACATGCAGGCTCGTACAGAGCCACACGGACAGTTTGTCTGCTGCGTTTCAGTCGTGCATCTGCAAGAACGTTTTGGACGTGGTGCATATTTTTGAAATTATACAAAAGCTCTTTGAACAGGATTGAGATGCACTCAACACATGCATTATGTCAAATCAAAATACAAAAAGAAAACACTAACATTCTTATTATGCTCTCTTTTTTTTATTTTTTTTTTGGGACAGCACTATGAGCATATGATCACTGAAAAAGTGCTTTGATACATTTTTCCCCGACCCAGATTCCCCAAAAGTGCCTTTCAAAATAAGATCATCTCTTTGTTCTGTCGACTTGCTGAGTTGACTTTAGGAGTAAGCACCGTTGGGAGACAAGATAATAGCTTGTCGTTTTAGATTGCAGGAGGCAGAAAACATGAAACACCTTTTTTTTTTTTATTATTCCTAATTTTGTAGACATCGGTTTTATACATGCGCTCTCTTCGGTTCCCTTTTTTTCTTCTTGTCACGCCTCTCCTCCCTTCCTTGTTCTGTGATCATGTGGTGTTAAGGAGAGAATATGAGGACATGTATTGAGGTAGGAAACAGGAAGATAAGAGCAAGCAATCAAAGAAACAGGAAGAAAGTATTGGCAGGGAGCTGGCAGTGGACAAAACCCTATTTATGGAAAGATGGGTTGGGGCTTTTTAGGAATGGCACTCTCTGTCGCTCTTTGGTTCAGACTGAGAGATCTCAACGTTTAGATGGCAATGATGAATATCAATGAAATTTAATATGGATATTGAAGGTTCCCAGAGGATGGGGAGACCTAATGACTACCTGAATTTTTATCTAGCACCACCATATATTTGCATTTCTTCAGAGCAATATCCTTACATCTACTGGGCAACTGTAGATGTAGATTCCCATCAGCCTCAGCTGTACTTTGCGTTTAGAGCTAATTAGCAAATGTTAGCATGCTACCACACTGAACTATAATGGCAACCATGGGATGTTAACATTGTCACTGTATGCCACGGGTTTCTGTTGCTCTTTCGTCTTGTTTTTTTATATTTCTCATGGAACTATAAAGTGCTTTGGTTGAAACCTTACACCAAATATTATCTAACAAGTGACGTCATCATAGACTAAATCTTAATGTAACTTCCTCTTTTAGCAGGAAGTTATTGAATCCTTGCTGTGTACTTTCTGCCACAGCAGTATAAAATAAGAGAGGAGGATGTTTTGAGGAGGGTGGAAGCTGTCAAGACAGTGATGGTGGTGATGATCATTAAAGATGGGTGTGGATGTGAACGTCCTGTTTAGAGAAGAGAGCGAGAGAGACTCGTTATCAATATGCTCACTGGAATCTAGTTTCCTCTTTTGGCGTTGGCATTTCCTCTACGCTTTTCCCAAAATCCTCTGGCAAACAAACAAACAGAGAGAAAGTGACACCAAAGGATGATGGAAAGGCATACAGTAACAGAGAGAGACCCAAAGAAGCTGTGTAGTAGAGGAAGAGAGAAGGAAGAGAGGTGATACAAATCTATAACTATAGAAGAACAAAAATCAAAGAAATCCCCCAATTCCTCATTACTAACAAGGTGGGAAAATGCATCTAGTATCCAGATTCAACTTTTACTGTCATGCATTCAGTGAAGGTGAAAAGAGGTGAAAGAATGAAGTGGAAATAACTGGCTAGCTTGAGTCTGGTTTAGAGGATGTAACTGTTTGAATGACACGCTTGTAAGTCTGTGCTGTGCCATGTTCACATCATGGATGGTAGACATGGGAAGTATTTCCAAGTGCGAGCCCAACGTTCGACAAGTCAGGCCAGTAGTATGATAGTATGAATGCAGAGTTGGTTAAAAATACTGTGTAGTTCAAATCTTTCACTATATCTGTTACATATGGTGTTTATTGCCTTAAACAGACTGGCTGACATGAGGCCTCCATGTTTGCTCTTTTGCAAATGTGTTGAATCTTCGTCAGGCCCCTCACCTGCGAACAATCCGGCTTGTTTGAACCTGCTGGGAGCTAAAACTCCCACTGGCAGAGTTCTCCCATCACAGCAAGGTAAATGCACAAGGAGAGTTTATGTAGTGAGTAAATGGTAATTATGCGTTTAATGTTCAAGTGAACTGTGTTCACAAGGTGAAAATTGCAAATTGTGGGAACTTTGCATATGACCTAAATTAAGCATTTGACCACCAGTTATAGCTACCTTGCTACCCAGTTTTTACTGGCTTGTTAAGTTGTGTTTGGCTTGCTAACTGGAGGTTACCAAGCTTACTAACTCTATCACTAGCCAGATGAAAAACCCTTTTTAATAAATGGGTTTCGCCTCTCAGGCGACATAGCCTACCGGCTGCCCAGCCTTGTTGGTGGAGTTTGTTGAGGCGGGTATGCAGAAATGAATACTTGAAGACACTATTCAGGGGTGAAAATGTATTTTAAAAAGTCCGGAATAAAACATCAGTTACAGATATAGGAGAGTATAGATTGTAGAAAAGATGCAAATACAACATTATCCATCATCTCTCTCAAGAAAACTAAACATGATTGTAAGTATGTTTAGTGCATTAACAATACAGCAGAGGTTAACATCAAATTTTAATGTTTTAGGTTTAAATTTGTTTTGATCAGACTACCATTAATATAAGAAACACAATAGCCTTATAATTCTTTAAATGCTGGATAGATTGTAACATGTACTTTAAATGCAGCATTTGACCACCAGGGAAAGCTAGAAGAAGCCATTATTGTCTTTTATATTACAATGAATACAAAAAGTTGCAAATGAGTCTCCCAGCGGTGCACACATCCGTATATAACATTAAAAAACAACATTCATTCAACTGTTTAATATTCATAATGAAACCAATAAGTGAATGTAAAAAAACTGATAAATTACAATACAATTGCTTGCTTAGAGGTGGTTGGCTTGCTAAATGGAGGTTACCAAGCTAGCTACATGTGTCTCTACCAAGATTAAACACCTTTACCTAAAGGGAACACGGCTGTATAGCTTGGCTGTGTCTGTCTTCCCCTGAAGAGGCCACTACTGTTAAAATAGCTTGTCAGAATGTGTGAGTCCAAGTTCACTAAAGTTGAACTTGATGCAAAAGTTCCATGTGGATTTACTTTGCTGTTGTGAGGGAATCCAATCATTGCAACAATTCCTTTCAAATGGACTGAACTCAGTGCAAAAAGTACTGGTGTGACCAGCCGCACCCAGCTTCCACCAAGTCATTAGACCTTTTAAAAGAAATCCTATATTCTTATTTATATATCACATTATCACATCTCCTTCACCTCTGTTCGTCTTTTCCCTATTTCATGGTAAATGCAGTCATGTGACATTATCTTACCCTATTGGACTGTAATATAGAAGCCCATAACTCCTTATCTTGTAACCTCTTTATGCTCGCGACTATCTACTAATAAACAAGAACTCTGCGACCTGCAGAAAAAAACATGACAGTGAATTAGTAATGCTCTCCATCTCCACAGAACTGTTGTCAGATGAATTACAGGATTTTAGATATTAATTGTGCACTTTGAGCCATAGCTATAAGCCCTAAAATGATATCCCAGGACATTTTATTGGCCAAATACATGATCACTCGGCATTAAATGTGTTGCCAAAATAATGAAAATCGAGGGGGGAAAAAAATCACTTCTTCCAAAGGAACAAGAGAGTAAACAAAGTTCTGGGCTACTGGCTTTGTTTTTTTTTTTGCTCAGTGAGTGTGTTTTTTATGTGCTTGATCGTGCACACAGTACTTGGCTGGATGCTAAGACACGTAGCAGCGTGACAAAAGTGATCCACAACCCTCACTTTATATGCAAGAATGCTGCATTTGTACTGCACCAGGTGTGTTTTTACTACCGTATACTGTATGTATACTTGTATCGGTGTGTGCAACAGTAATAGATTGCTTCACACGCCTGCGCACGTCAAGTCAAGAGCTGGCACAATCTGGAAACTTAAACCTTCTGTTTTTATGTGCATCTGTAAAAGACTGGAAGTAATTACATCAGCTCTTGTTACTGTAAAGAGTAGCTTGTAAGTCAGTAACTTTACAGGAGTTATTAGCTGAAGTTGTGGAGTTCAGTCAGTGAAGAAGTCGTCTAATAACTTTGTGTAAGCTGCTTTGGTTTGTAATTTCCCTTTTCCCCACTTAAAAATAAACCAGTTTGAACTCTACACACTCAGCTTTTTGGAATTGCAAAGTTGCATCACAGTCAACAATGTTTTCCTTACACTCTTGAGTGCACTTTTTTACTTTTGCCCAAGTCTGTGCTCCAGTTTTCCAGTTTTTACTTTAACTCTAATGTCGGTAAAGTGGCCATGCCTAGCTTCAAATAAATATTTATATATTAACAATGGATTAAAAGACTCTATGTGTAACAATGAACGTTATCAAATCATCACCTGACTCTAGTTCCCCACAGGATTACTGAGCGATTTAACATCTTTCAGCTCATTGTTTTTGTATTCAGGCCCGCAACTTTTAATTCATTCTCACCGCTCACATCAGCGTCTCTTCAGCAGCAGGCAGCTTTTGACGGAGAAAAAGCTCTGATAAACCCACTGTACGCTACCTGCTCAGCACCAAACGACAAACAGACAGTCAGAAACTAGCTGTTGAACTTAGTGGAGCATTTAGCAGCTAAAAAACCAGGTATTTCAACCAGGAGTTGGTGGTGACCAAAAACAGAGCTAAAAGAGAGAGAATCTTGGACATTCAGTGGCCAGAAACGAGACTACAACATAGCCTACAATACATAATAGCCTTTAGTTGGAAGTCAAATGTTCCTGCTTGAAAGCGTGTATGCCATGAGATGTGTTTTTGAACGCTGAACTTGATTGTGGATATCTTTTATGAAGTTCAGTTAATTAGTGCGTCAGTTATAACCAAATACTGACTTTCGACAGTATGACACTACACTTAAGTGTTTAAGTTCATTTATGCTAAAACTATAAATATTCAGTGTTTCCCTGAGATTTGTTCTGTTGTCGGGGTACAAAAGCTTCTGAAAACGCATTTAAGCCATCATATCATGGGACACTAAAACTCAAATGTTTCTGTACCTCTTCAGTGAAAGGGAAAACAATCCGATGCAGTTAGAAGGGTGAATTAAAAGAGCAAATAAATAAAATTTGTATGTATCAGAGAAAAACATTCCTCATACCAACTGTGGAGACTTACTCTTACCTTCATGTTTCTTATCTATTAATTAGTATTTTGGATTTTTACAACATGTCTGTGCAGGAAAAGAAGGTTTCCTGTTTAGTTTTATATCTAATATGATCTCTGGGTTTAAGAGAAATTAATGATTTCAGCTTTAATTTGGTGCCAAGGCTCATTTAATCATGCTGGAAACAGACCAGAAACCTGGCGTGGAGTTCACTGCTGTCCAGTGACAAAACAAGAATTCCCAGTTGTGTTGTTTAACAAAGTTGAAGGATTACAAAAGAATATTCCCCAACGTTTTAGGCTCAAAACCTTCAGAAATGATTGTAGTATCTCAACAAGATACTGTCACATAGTTTAACATTAAGGCTGTTGTTCTTCATTCCTGAGAAGTTGACATTTTGGAGTTACAAAGTTTTATTAAGTAGTTTTATGAAGTAGTTTTTTTTGGGGTTTTTTTCTGTGCATCTATTCTCTGTTCTAGCTCATGTTTTTAATGAATGGATCTTGTTGTACGTAGTTTAGACAGTAGGTGGCGGTGTAGTTAGTGAAGTTCAACACGCTCTCCTGACATGGATATCCTGGTTCAACAGTGTGTGTTTGTGTGTGTGTGTGTGTGTGTGTTGCCTGTTCATCATCCATCCTGTTTTTCAAGCAGACAGTCAAGAGTCAGCACACACGAGTTTGAGGACATGAGACATACAGCCATGCAATGTCACTCCTGATCTTTTGACCTGGAAATGTATGGTGGCGTTACAGGAAGTGAGGAGGATCAAAGATGATAGGGAGAAGCCGGAAGAGATGAGAGGAGAATAAGCTGACACACACACACACACACACACACTGACTGACTGGCATATGGTATCCATGAGATCAGTGGAAAAGGACAGGCCAGGGGTCAAAGGTCGAGACTATTTCTGTAATAAGCACATTTCTACATCATCCAATAGGAAGACGAGTGTTCATAGACTGGAGCCTTTTGTTCCCCTCGGTGGCTCATCTTTAACTTACAGGTATTTATGTAACATTTCTGCATTAAGATGTCTAAAAATGCCGAGACCTATGTTATATACTTTGAGTTGTGTACTTAAATTATCCCAGGTGTTTCCAGCTATGTTTAAACCAAGAGAAATATGCAAACGTGTTTAGTAAAAGTACAAAAGTATCACAATATACTTAAAGTACCAAAAGTAAAAGTGCTCGTTTTGCAAAATGGCCCATACATTTAATTATTGGATTATAATAATTGATGCATTAATGTGTACATCACTGTAATTTTGCAGCTGGTAAATATGGGGCTAATTTTAATTTATTTATATACTGCTTAGCAGCTTGTTAATTTTAGCCTGGGGATCAATATATTCTAAAGTGATATAATATTTAATTGTTGATTAATATTTTTTGCATTAATCTGAATCTGGAAAATAACATTATCAAATAAATGTAGTGACAAGTATAGTATTTCCCTCTGAATTGTGGTGGAGTAGAAGTATAAAGTAGCATAAAATTGTTAATACTCAAAGTACAAGTATCTCCAAATTGTAATTAAGTACAGTACTTGGGTGTAGGTACTTAGTTACTTTCCACTATTGTGTACATTTTTATTTTTAACCGATCCAGAAAAGACAGGAATCCTGACAAATCATTAGTGTGATCATCTAAATATAGTAACTTTCATTGTATTTGAATTAATGCAGTGAGGCTGAGTGACTTAAGATCTGTGATATATTTTAGAGAAGTCTTAAATTAATTTTATTTACCTAATGGAATACAGATAGGTGTGAATATTTTCTTTATATTAATGTTTGCAGCAATTACAGCCATTTTCACGCTGGCTTAACAAATTATTTTTATTTAGTATTTCTGGGCTGGATCGAGATTTCTTTTCTCTGCATCACATAGAAATATTCGCAAATAATTTAAACCATGTACAGAATAATAGTGGTGTTCTCAAAGTTATAGGATGCTTTCAATAAACAAATTCTGGTGGTCTTGAATGCGAAAGGGTTGAAAACAAATCTTTAAATACAAAAGAAACGTGGAGTTTATAACAAAAAGCCTTTACTGGTTACTTCTACTTGGTCAAAACGACCAGTTTTTGACCTGTGCAGGTCTTCGTCCATATTTATCCAGTAGATACTTTAAAATGTGACTCAGTGAATGTACTACAGATGTCTCATCCACGATGGCCTGTGCTATAAATTTGAATGCCAAAATGAAAGCGGAGACCAAAATCTGTTATCCGTCGAAAAATATCTTTTTAAATCGGCATAAAAGGGATCCAGAAGCTGTCTGGATAGAAATATCAGTCTGCGGAGGGCAGGCCCAAGTTCACGGCTACGCTAAATGAATGTTTTCCTGACGGCCACAAGGGGATTCAAGTTAGATAAAAAGCGTCTCAAGAACAGGCTGTCATGTCAAACGTTATGAATCTTTCATCCTTCTAATTTCCGTGTTGCTCTGCTTTTCATTTGTTTTTGTTTAGTCTTCAGGGTTATGTTTATTTGTAATGCTTCCCTGTGTTGGCTTAAAGCAATTTTGACTTGTTCAACTCGTCTTATTTTCGCCTATACCCTCATTAGAAAATAAGGGTTGACACAAGAGGTCAAAAGGTCGTCATCCACTCTAGCTGCTGCTGTTTTGGGCTCCACAGCTGGAGTGCCGACAGACATTTTCCAGGCTTGTTTCGACACCCACGCACACACATACTGTGGAACAGCCTTAAATTAGAATCACATTTTCGAAAACAAGAGGACTTTGAGAGGTCATGTAAGGGTTTCTTTAATGTCCAAGATGACAGCTATAGCTTTTCGACTTTGTTTTGGTTTCACAGCAGCAAACAACTTTACTGTGTCGGTTTTCAATGTCAGCTCCCATCAGCGTCGCTTCCAGATGCAGCAAGACGCTGTTTTAAACGAAAAAAGCTGTGATAAACGCACTCTACCGGTCCTGCACCAAATGCCAAGTTAGCAGCTCGCTGGTGAACATAGTGGAGCATTTAGCAGCTGAAGAGCCAGATGTTGATGGAGACCAAAAACTTAAAGAAGAGTGAATATAAAATGTCAGATATTTACAGTATGATCCACTGCCACCAGGGGGGCATAAAAAGTATTGGTTATTTGATTTTGTACTGGAGTGATTTGGGGTTTAAAAGATGTGAATTTTTTATTTATAGGTTATGCATTTTGCCTTTGTTTTTTTTCAACATCTTTGGACCATTCATACAAACGGATGTCCGAGAGAGAACAGAGAAATCAGTTGCTAATATTAAAATCCGGGTGGAGCAGCCGGTCAGATCTGGGCTCAAGCAGCAGGCAGAATACCCCGAATAGTAACATTATTGGGTTTAAAAGGGAAAAAGAGAAATGCTTAGTTTGTGGAGGATTCCTTCTATTCTTCTTCATCCTTTCTTCTCTTCCAATCAAACATCTTTTTTCTCGTTCTTCTTCCTCTCTCTGCTACTTTCCTCTCTCCTCCGTTCTTTCTATAGAGCTTTTATCCTGTTTTAATCCTCCTCCCACTCAATCTCTCCCTCTCTCCCTCCCTCCCTCCCTCCTCACCTCACCTCTTGCTTCTTCTCTCTTGTTCTTCATTCTCTTCCTCTCTTCCCTCTTTCTCTCCCTCCAAACCTCCTTCTCTTCCTCTTACTTCCTTGTGGACCTCCCTTTTTTGTTGCCTCTTTCATTAACTTACTTTCTTGATCCCTACCCCGTTCTGTCCTTCCCTTATTTCCTTTCTGACTTCCTTTATTTCCTGGACTAGACCCTTTTCTTGCTCCCTTCTTCCCCCTTTCATTAGCTCCCTCGTTCCTCTTATACCTTTTTCTCTCCCTCCTTTCTTTCTTATTCTCCACCTTTTATTTTCACTTCCTACCCCTTTATTTGCCGTACTTGTTCCTTATTATATGCTCCCTACCTACTTTTGTTTTCCTTCTGTACCTCCTATCTTCCCTCGTACACCTCCTTCTCTTCCCTACTACCTGATTTGCTGCTTTACTTTTTTCTTTCTCTGCCTCTTTTTACTTCCTCCTTACTTCCACATTCCTTTCTCCTTTTACCCTCTTATTTTCTCTCCTTTCTTACCTCTTAGTGTCCTTCCATGGCCTTCTGTCTTCCCTCCAATCTCCTTTTTGTCTAATTTTCTCAATCCCTTTTCCCTTCCTACCTCCTGAGCGTCATCCTCACCTGCCTATTTCCCCTCATTCTCTCCCTCTATCATTTCTTCTTCCATTCTTACCTCCTCTTGCTCTCTGCTGCCTTGTCCTTCCCCATTTCCTCCTTCCTTCCTCCGCCTCTTCCCTCCTTCCTGTTTCCTTCTTCTATGACTTATCCTCCTTTCTCTTGTGTTTATGTTCTCAGCTCCTTGAAATCAAGTCAGCATGCAGCGCTCCTCCTCCTCTTCTCTTAATCCAACTCCCTTCTCAGCCCTCCCCATCCCTCCCCCTCTCTCTCTCCGTCTGTCTGTCTCTCTTTTTACACTCTGTCTCTATCTCACTCGCTCACTTGCTACATTAACTCAGAGCTGCTGAGATGGATTTGTGTGTCTGAGCAAACAAAGTCTGGATAACCAGGGCTGAGAAATCTGCAAGGACCGATTTTTGAAGGGAATTTTGATTGAGAGAAAGTGACACCCCAATACAGGTACTGTGCACTTTGACATCCGAGATCTGTCTGCTGCGTGATTCAATATAAAAAAAAACTTGATGCATGAAGGATTCAACTCAGGTTTTGTGTGTGGGTGTGTCACTTTAGTGACATACATTATGCTAAATCTAACAGAATTTAATCCCTTATGTGGATATTTTTGAGTCAGAACATGTGACATACATTGTAAAACAAAACTGAAAAATTACTCAAGAACTCAAGGTATATTTTTGAAGTATAACTTTTGTTTGACTTGGAGTCTGTCCATTATTTCTCTAAAAGTCATCTTATGCATAAAATATTTCGATTTTAGAAAACAGCATATGCCTTTTTAAAACTCATGAACCCCTTGGGGGCTCTGTTAGCTAACGTTAGACAGGTGGACAACTTTGTAAACACCATTAATTCAGTCTTTTAAAAGATAGTAAACAAGGTTACTTAATTCCCCCAAATGAGGTCAAGCTTTTGATATAAAAAGAATAATCTCACTCTCCTCAAATGGCACACATTTCACCAAAAATGTAGTTCGCAAGACTTGTTTAAAGATTGAAGGGGGTTTACGCTGACTGAAAGTAGATGGGAATAGTTTCATTAATAGTAATAGTTAACATTTGTGTCACAAAATCTTGGAAATTGTGAGAAATAACAACCATTTTAGGATTGAATGAACTGTGAAATTTAGTCACATTTTCTTGCTTTCGTTCTTAAAACTTCAGCGATTTCATCATGGAGCTTTACATTGAGATGCATGCACAAGTAACAAAAACACGCTGGACTCCTTGCACGTGCATAAAAAAAAAAGAAAAGATTTTGGCATCAATCTACTTCTATTAGTATTCGTCTACTGAGCTAAGATTGAATTTGAAGCAGGGAGTCCGTGTGATCCCCGAACACTCAGAGTGTGTGTGTGGTGACATGCCAGTTTAGTCAGGATTGACACAATAGGGCTGCTGTGTCGACGCAAGACCTGTTTCTGTGGCTCAGCCTCAAGTCTTTGGCACTCTCTTCCACTGCCAAGGGGCCTATTAGTGCTGCCTGTTTATGTGCCTGTGTGTGTTCTTGTCAGTGTTTAGCGTGAATGTACCTTTGCATACTAATGCATGCCAGGCTCAGATGTGATGTGTTTCTGAGAGCACCCTAATGAGACCGGGTGCTGTTCCTGATTAACTGGATGAAAACATGATGTGGAGCTGAATAACGTGAATTTAATGTTCCTTCATTAGAAAGAATCATGGAACCCGCAGCAGGAATAGAGCACATTATTTATGTGTCTATCATGTGAAACACTGAAATCGGGAGGGGTGGGGTTTGGTTGTTGTGGTAGTTGTTTTTTTCAGGGATGACAAACGTTTTCAAATGAACACTTCTTAAACTAGAAAACGTCTTGAATAATATTCATCAAATCTGTTTTCTAACGTCAGCTTTTCCTTATACTACCATGCTTGTGTGGGAAAAGAAGTATATGCAGTATGTATTTTGTGTATTCAAGCCTTATTAATTTATACTTATTTTACAAGACCAGAAAGCTCCCGAGTACCTTCTAAGTACTGATGGGAGAAATGAATCATAAGGGAGAAGCGCTAGTGATTTATCTCTAGAAAGAGCCAACTCTAAACTTATTGTACATCACAAATGAAGCAGCAAAGCCTTTAGGGCATCATGAGGAGACGCAGGGAACTGGGAAAACATAGTAAATGGTATAATGTACTGGGAAACCCATTCAAACCGAAAACACAGCGCTCCGTTTGACTTCATTCCAGGAAATTTAGATTTATTCTCTACAAGTGTCTTTGCTGAATTAGGAATTCAAGAAATTGATCATTGCAGCAACCATTTCATTTAAAGTATGAATAAATGTACTTGTGTATCAAAAATTACCGTCGCGTCCCACAGTTCTCATCCCGTGTTGTGTGTCAAAGTGGAAAACCCTCCTGTCTCCTAGAAAATGCATTTATAAACTACTAATTTTAAACGGTGACTGCGTTTTTGACAGAAATGCAGTGCTACTGTACGAGGGAAATCTAAATTAAAATTTCCTCTCAGCAATGAAAAAGTGCAGTTATGTTAATGTCAGTGGCAACAATTAAAACATTTTCAGTAATTCAACGAAAATAAACTACCTCATCACCTCCTGCTAATGAGCGGTCGTAAATCTTTCTCATTTGCATTGTTTTGCCAAGAAGTGGGGGCAGGATGAAAGGCTGAGGTTAATGAGTAAAAGCACACAGACACGAACAGGAGCACCCGTGGGAGACATGAATATACACTATCACATTAACAGCAGCCTGAAGAAATAGAAACCGAGAAGGGAAGGTGGGGAAATAAAGGGCAGAGGGAGGGGCGAGAGATGTAAAAACAAGGAAAGAGAGTGAAAGGTAGAGAAGCATCTGTTAGCTATCAGAGCACATTTGTTTTAGTTTTACTATCTCATCAGGCAAAGGGTAGGCTACAAAAACACCCAAACCTTTATGCGCACACACTTCTTTCTTTTGCACATACACATGCATCATCACATAATCACAAACTCAAAGGACTAAACAACAGTGCAGGAATATAGAAGTTTGAACAGATGCTGCTATGTAAGGTAAGTCCCTGATTGTAATTACTCCTCCTGGAAATGTCTTTGTCCTGTTTGGTGTCAAAAGTTTTAACTGCGTCTTTTGAAAAACATTCGCGCTACGGTCTTACTCAGCTGAGATGGAAATGATAATTCTCGCTTTTGTCTCGTCGCGCCTCGGCTTTTGGACCCCCCTTTTCCCCGGCCTCAGTAACGCATCCCTGGCTCGTTCACAAGCGGTCCAAAATGCTGCTGCTGAGCTTTAGACCCGGTCCTCCAAAAGATCTCATGTGACGCCGATTTTGCTTCACTGGCTCCCCACCACATTCAGAATTGAAGGATAACTTACTCTGCATGGTCAGACACCTGCCTACATTAGAGCTCTACAACAACCCTATATTACCAGCAGGTCTCTAAGGTCCTCTGATCAGGGCTTGTTGTCTGTTCCTCGAATCAGGCTTAAAACTAAAGGGGACTGTGCTTTTGAGGTTGTGTCTCCTAAACGTTGGAAGTCCCTGTCGACTTCCGATCTGTGGACAGCTTTTTAAAGCGCAGCTCTCGACCCACCTGTTCAGACTTGCCTTTGTGTAATTTGTATTTATTTCAATTACTTGGACAAGCAACACAAAAGTGAGATTTGTTTTTTCTTTTAGCGTTAAAGAGAAAAGGCTTTGAGGATGAGAACAAACTTATGTCTTTGCCAAGCACGTCAGGTAAACATCCAAAAAGAAATGTCACCTGTAACCCCAGTTAGCTTATGCTATGCTAACTACCAGGCCCTTAGTAGTATTATCTGCTGTGGTTGTGTTGAAACGAGACATTACTTTTCCTGAGGACTCGTATGCAAGTCTGTTTGTAGATTTGTGGACAAGCTTGTGTTTGTATGAAAACATGAATATGTTTCATTGAAGCCTTTATTTGGTTTATTGTACTCCCCTTTTCTCTGTCGTCCTGTATAGTTTGTCATGTGGTTTGAATAGTCTCTCTTTTCTGGTTCCTGGTATTGACTACAGCCACAGTTGGACAGAAAATATAAAGAGGGGAGAGGGATCTGTACTCCAATTGTTGAATCTACTCTTTAGGTCTCTGGCAGTCATGGAAAGATGGCCCCCAACCTTGGAGAACCAGTTCAGTGTGGTCAATTGTATCACATCTCAAACACATCATTGATTTGTCATATTTCTTTCAGTTTGATCTTCAGAATTTGGCAGAAAGTTCTTTACCACAAATTATGTTTGGTTTTTCTTAATGTTCATAAACACCTTGTGTTTATGCTGCCACAAACCACTTGCAAAATTCTTTGGTCTGCATTGGTCAAACATGCTGAGAACAATCAGATGAAATGTGGTTATATTGCAGCGTTTCCCAGTTTTGAATTTACATTTCACCACAAAAGCGAACAAAACAAAGGAGCCAAACAACACTGGACGTAGCACATTATCCACGCACGAGTAAAACAAATCCAGTGTTATCAACAACAAAGTGACTCAGCATTTACTGATCCTCAGAACAATGAACGAATATATCACGATCACAGCGTATTAATTGAATAGTCTATCATGTGGCAGCATACACAGACATACAGGCACACACGCTTAATCAATATTAAATAGGAAACCTTCATCTCAAGCCTTAGTGTAAATGACGCATTTTTGTAGGCTGATGGCTCTTAGTTCTTTTTGGGTGTGAAATTAGGAGTTCATGACCTCCAGTTCCTGGTAAACAGGAATGTTTTGAGGCTGAATGATGAACGATCAGAGTCTGTATCACGGCTTTGGTAGTGGTCAACGTCGTGTTTGCTTATGTCTTTTTTAGCATACAGTTGCCATGTTCTAGGCACTCTTCACCTGTTGTTGACTGAAAATATTGTGGTTTTTATTTGTCTTGCAATCGCCCCTGTTCAATTTGCTCTGGAGTCAAACCTGTATATAGTATATTTTAGAAAACATTTACATTTGTATTGTTGTATATAGAAAATGTATTGTTGTACATCTCATTTTTTCATGAAGGTAGAATTTGAGTTGTTGTGCAATAACTAATCCTGAATGTCTTGAGGCAAATGTGCACTTAAGAATTTTTTTTTTATTCTGTGACATAAATATGCACATCTGTTACAGAGAGAAAATATACAAGAATATATAGGTTTTTCTTTCTCTACTGACATCTTAAATGGCAGTTCTTATCCTTGGCATTTGAGTCAACAAGCCAACTTTACCATATTATTGTTTTCCACTGAACCATGTGTGCTTTGAGACACTGTATGTCACCCGCTTTTAGAAAAAGTAGACAAGGGCTCACCGACCTGTGGGCAACCTTCATCCAGTTTCACCACAGCGTGATTGTCTGGTTACGTTTAGCATTAAGGCCAAAGCAATTTTCTCCAATCACGCTGTGCTGTGTGGGCTGAGGCCAGCTCAATTATAGACATGAGACCCATACATGTAGAAGTATACGTATACACATACTGAGGAGACAGCATGCAGAGCAAGGCAGTCATAGAAATAACTATGAAAGGTTACCATATTTAAGTAAGGATGCTTTAAAGGATGAGATAATGCCTGAGGCTCATTGCCTACAAAGAGATGATTATATAAAGGAATTTCTAAGCTTGGATCAGGTTCTTTCAATCGCTCCTTTAAAGGGAGACCAAGTCACTTTTGAAAGAAGAAACACAATGGTTATCTTACAAAAGAAAAGCTGAATTTGTAAGCACTAAATATTTTTGCAGCTACAGCCTTACTTGGTCTGGTATGACCGATAACTTGTGGTGGCTAAAGACTAATGTTGCCCTTAGATGGATGTTGCTGTTACTGACATTACTCACTCAGTTCGCTGGCTCTTTCACAACTCTAGCGGCTGAAATAGCCCAACATCTATTTGAAATGTTGCTATGAAATTTGGTACAGATATTCATAGTGCCCATATGATGAATCCTACTGACTTTGATGATCCTCTGAATGTTCATCTAGCGCCACCATGAGGTTGGCATTTGTTGTGTGTGTGTGGGGGGGGGGGGGTTGTGAAATGTCTTAACAACTGTTGGATGGATTGCCATTAAATTTGCTACACACATCCAAGCCAGTTTTAGCATGCTAACACGCTAAACTAAGATGATGAACATGGTATAAACATTATACCTGCTTAACTGTCCATGTAATGTGAAAACAACAAAGAAACAACAAGACAGAGTCATGTGTTGGTTTTACTTTGTATTTACTGTTGCACGACTCTGATGTTTAAATGGATGTAATGAACGTGTTCAAAAGGGACATGCAGAGGTGAAAAAGGAGACAAAAAACTGAGTCGGTCCCCAAAGTAGCAAATATCGGCGGAGTGTTTTATTGTTATTTATGTCTGTAGCGAAGCCATATAGGGAAACGCAGATTAGTTAAGAATTCCTACATGAATTCAAAGTTTAATCAAGTTAAATTAAGTGCCAAAGGCAGGAACCAGAGAGCTACAGTAAGACTTTAATTTGGTACTCCAGGTACCGTATAAAGCCTGGAGGGGTCTTGCAGACAATTTATTAGGATACATTGTATACAACATTTTAAATGGGAGAGAGCACCTGCAGGATTCTTTAGTAATGTAGGGCAATTTTTAAAGCTTTCACCATGACCAAACTCTTACCACACTTTTGAATGTCAGTCCCATTTCACAATTGGATATATTTAAAGTCCTAATATGAACATTTCTGACTTTTAACCATGCCGTACGTAAAGGGAAACTCCTAATTTTACACATCAAGATCACTGTACTAGTCACGAGGAGTAAAACGTAGCATGTGACAACAGTTGTGTGTGGTCTTCTGTGGCTCTAAAACAGTTTGTCGAGTGTGAGAAATTACCAAAGTCATGTCACTATCTTATCTTCTATTTAATTTAATCTAATCATCATCTTGATTTGAGGCAACACATTTTTAAGTGGAAGACTGCGTTATAAACTGAGGATCTGGAATCTGAAAGTATCATCGACGAAGGAAACCATATTCCTATGCTGCCTTCTTGGCTTAGTCCCTCGTGAAAAGAGATGTTTCACTCTCAAAGAGGCTTCTACCTGGTTAAATAAAGGAAATGATCTAGCAAAAAGACACTGAGTTGCAGTATGAGAAGTGTAAGATCCAGTGCTTTGGAAGTTGACCCATATTAGGAATTTAAAGTCAGTATATCTTCGTCTCTTTATCTGTCTCTCTCACCTTTAGTGAAGGTCAGTATCAAAGTTCCCTTTTTAACCAAAGAGTACACAGGTTATTGTAGGAATAATCAATAGAAAAGCTTTGACAGTGAACATGTTAATACAATGTTAATTAACATAATCCTGAATCCTCCAATAGCAATGTCTTTAAGTTGCCCTTTAACATCCTGTATTTTCTAATTTCACCTTTTTTAATTAGCTGTAAGGTTGGAAATATCCATCTTGATCCACTGTCTGGCAGTATTCATCATCTTGAGTGAAATATTCCAAACAGGAATGTCACGATATCAGAGTTTCACTACATGATTATCATGGCCAAAAGAATTCATGATAAGGATTTTCTAGCGCTACCTATAGAAACTTTGAATAAAGTTAGCGATTTAAAACCCAGCTAGTTACTGCGTCGTCTTCTTCCTTACATTTTATGGCGGGTGGCAAACCAGCATTAAGTTGCATTACCGCCACAGACGATGACAAAGCAGCAAAAAGCAATAAAAATTATTTAAGAGGCGTTTGATTTATTTACGCGATATCATGTGTATTATTAACATATCAGTATTTAATTTTTAAATATCACGAATATCATGATTATCAAAACCAAGTCTCCATGTTTTGTTTTTTTTAATGGCTGCACAATTCCAACAAATGAAAATGTTAAATATTCAGATTGACATATTTGGTTTCTCTAGGAACTTATGGATCTCCATTTTTTTATTAAATAATAAAAAAAAATTAAATGAGCGCATGTAGAATTGAACAAAGTTTGGGTGCATACTTTGTGCAAATTGTCCTGCTGGCAGGTCAGTGGTATTGGTTTGATTTTAATTATGGATTTATCTGATGGTTATTTTTCCATTAATCAATTGATTTTTTTGGTTTGTAAAACTTTTTATCATAGTGAGAAATGCCATAATTTATAACAAACCATCATATTTTATAAACTCTATGTATGTTTTGTATGCAGAAATCTTAATTTGTAAACTGATTAGTAACTGAAGCTGTCGGATAAATGTAGTGAAGTAAAAGTACAATATGTCTCTCTGAAATGAAGTAGAAAGTGGCATGAATTACCTAAACCATATACAATCCTTGAGTAAATATACTGAGTTACTGGTAATAAACTCCATGAGTGAATGCCTTCAGACTAATGGAAGACATTATGGGCCATTCAGAGCCTCAGATATATTATATTGTGTGTGGCAGCAGAACAAAAAACCTAAAATAAACTTGATGGTTTTGAGATTAATACACAGTGATCTCCTTGGGGATGCTGGATCATTGCAGAAAGAAAAGGGGGTCAGAGTGGGCCGGCGATGTCCCATATAGTCTCCCAAACATTGTTAGCTGGAGCTCAGCCCATCCAACCATCTCCACTGTTCAGATTAATGTATCCACTCAAATGTTTATTGCAAAAAGAAAGTATTTCTGTCTTGAATGGAAGTTAATAAAGTTATTAACCTTCCTACTGCCCACTGGGGAATATTTCAAAATGTTTTACAGGACTCTAACAATAGTTGTTTCTTTTCTATTTATTTGTCAGTGTGTTGCCTGGCAGCTTTTTAGTCGGTGAAGTGGATTTCACAAGACCCCAGAGCCCTGCAGTAAACAAAAGAGCTTGTATGTGTGCGTGCATGTGTGAAAAGTACAGTCGTGGAAAAAGTATGTAGATCCTTTACTTGAGTAAAAGTAGCAATACCACACTGTAAAAATACTCCACAATAAGTCCTGCATTTAAGTATGTATTATCAGCAAAATATACTTAAAGGATCAAAAGTAAAAGTAGTGGAGTTATGAGTTATAATAGCTACCTCCTACATTTGTAGCACAGTAGAAGTATAAAATACTCCATTACTATGGGACTCCATTACTATGCAGACTAACTCTTCAGGTGTTAAATCAGTGGAGTTTCCCCTTGAAAAGGAAGGTTGTGGCTGAGGAGGGAGAAACTTTAATCAGCATTCATTGTGAATAAAACTCAAGGATAACAGACAATAGACTGAGCACAACACAATAGGTATTTGCAAAGAATGGTTAAACTAAAAATAAACATTAAAAAAACATGATCAAAAAATTATTCTAAGAAGAGAATGAGAGGAGTAATAACAAATACACATCTGGCTATTTCAAAACACCAAACTAAGAGGGAAATGGAAGTTGTGGTTTTGTGCCCGTTATTAATTAACCTTGACATCCGATCAAGTGCCAAATCACTTTAAGCTAGACATTTACTCACTGACATGCAGTGGTGGAAGAAGTACTCAGAGCTTTCACTTAAGTAAAAGTAGCAATACCACAGTGTGCAAATACTTTGTTACAAGTAAATGCCCTGCAATCAATACGTAAGTTAAAGTACAAAAAATATTAGTAAAAGTACTCATGCAGAATGTATTTTATATTGTTGGATTATAGGTATTGATGCATTAATGTGTTCATCACTTAAATGTTGCCGCTGGTAAAGGTTTGGTTTGGCTAGTTTTAGTTAGTTAATATACGTAGTTTAATGATAATACATTATTTGTTAGTTGTTTTTGTTTTTAATATTATTGTGTATTAATAATCTGAATTTGCAAAATAACTAGTAACTAGGGCTTTAAAATCCAATGAAGTGAAGTAAAAAGTACAATATTTACCTCAAATGTAGTGGAATAAAAGTATAAAGTAGCTGAAAATTGAATTACTCAAGTAAAGTACAAGTACCGCAAAATTGTGCTGAAGTACAGTACTTGAGTCAATGTACTTAGTTACTTTCCCCCACTGCTGAAAAGTAATGTACCCTGAGACATCAACATTGTAGCTTACAGCATGACGTCTCGTTGGAGAATGAGAGTAAAAGTAGGGGCAGAGTTGTGTAACTTGTGAGTCATTGTTAGTATTTGAAACTTCTTGGTTTTTGCCTTCTGAGTTTTTTTTTTTGCCTTTTCAAGAACTTGATGGTCGGTTGATAATGTAAACTGATTACAGCCAGTGGAGATTTTGTCTTTTAGACGTTGGTTTGTGGTTAAATTGTCAGAGGGAGCAGAAAATTAGTTGTAAACCGATAAAAGGATAAGTGGTAATTTGTGATTAATGGTCTGTGCTGTCATCCGATCCTCCACTCTGATCTCTACAGTCTTTCCTCACTAACCTCTCTCTCGCCTCTCGGCAGGGGGACCACACGTGGGCGACCATGTTGGGTCAGAGTGTGCGGTTACAGCCGGTGCCCATCCAGAGCCTGTCCGAGCTGGAGCGAGCCAGGTTACAGGAAGTCGCCTTGTACCACCTGGAAGAGCGGGACCTGGAATTCAAGATCAGCATCCCAAGAGGTACCAAATTTACTATTATAGGATAATGGTATGTTTTAGCCCAGTAAATGCAAATTGTGTTTTCTCTTCTTGAGTTAAGGCTGTTTGTTCAGAGAAAATCAAGTTTTATTATTGATTTCTTACCTTTCATTAATTTAGATGCACCCACATCCTAGATTTAAATAGTTCAATACTTTTTTTCCTGTTTTGCCAAGAGTTGGATGAGAGGATTCATACTCTTGTCTGTATTTTAAATATGAAACTAGAGTTGATTAGTTTAGCATAAACACTGGAAGAAGAGGGAAACAGTTAACCTGGCTCTATCTAAAAATACACCTACCAGCACCACTAAAGCCCACTAATTAACATGTTGTATCTTGTTTGTTTAATCCGTCCAAAAACTGAAATGTAAAAACAACAAACTGTTGTCCATAAACAGGGTTTATGTGCAGGATGCATTTCACTGCGGCCGGCCAAGAAAACGATCTGGCACGTAAATACTCTCCTAAACCACAAATTAATGTTTTTACATTTCTGTTTTTGAGCAAATTAAACAAACGAGATATAATGTGTTATTTATTTGACCTTTAGAGGCTCTGGAAGGCAGACTTTTGCCTTTGAGCAGCGCTAGATGTTTCGTTCTGTTGCCAGTCTTTATGCTAAGCTAAGGAGCTTTAGCTTCATATTTGGCATACAGACGTGAGAGTGGTGTCAATCTTCTCATCAAACTCTTGGAAAGAAAACAAATGCTTTGCTCAAAGGCCTTCTCAGATTGTGGAGTTGTGACGGATTACGATCTTGGAGGGCTTTGGAAGCACAATGTCATGTTTCTTGATGCATGTGGCTACTTTCAATGTTTTGTCTTGGTTGTGGAGAGGAGTGGCAGCTTAAAGAAGCAAGCTCATGATGACATGGCAAACCTGGCGCCAGTTTAGGAGATGTGACTGGTAAGAGTGAATCGGCCCGCTCCATTAAAAGCTAAGGTTGAACTGACCCCGAGGAAAACCCTCTTACTGTCGAGGGATCCATAACAGCCTGTTAATGAATCTGAGGAATGAGTGTGAAGTAGGAAGGCACTGAGGATAAGAACATGTGTGTGTTCAGTCAGATCTCGTATAGGTCAAAGAAAACATTCTGTGCACATGTTTAGCAATCCATGCTGTCACTTATGATAAGAAAGGGCAAAGGATGCGGCGTTATCGGTTTGTTATTCTTGCTTGATATCTCACATACCACTGACAGGATTTTGAGTGCAGTTTAGCGTTTCATCGTGTTTATGTCTTGGGGTATTTGGGATGCTTTAAAAAAACAAACAAAAAACAAAGTGAGGCAAGTGGTGGATAAAAACCAACGCACCTATATGTTGCCTGAGAAGTGTCAGCCCCCCCCCCCAGCACCAAAAGGAAGCGGCGCGCTGCAGCACGTCAACAACTGTCTTGGCTCATCCATTGATCTACACCACAGTCTGTATGTGTGTATATAGGCTGTGAACTACACACATGCGAGACAGCAGGAGGTGAGGACAGGAAGTCGAGCTGCTATGGGAGCTGGGATGTAGCCTACAAGCGGAGTTTATTTAATACATTTTTGACTTGTACATACAGGCACAAGTGAAATAGTTTAAACTACAGTGAAAAGCAATTAACAAACTAGTTACTGTCTGTAGTAGGGCCACCAATGTATGGAAGTACAAAACAGCTTTTTCTTTGGGGGAAAAAGAATTTCCGACGCTGGAAATAGGACAGTGGCATGAAGGGTTGTGCTGCGGCGCTCGTACATAGACAACACTACGGCTAGTTGTTTTGATGAGCGCCGTTCGGTGGCGCTCTGTTTGGGCCTTAAGAAAGCCAGTTTTTGCTCTGCCGCTGAACAAGAACAAATGCCATTTTTAAGATGCTTGATGCTTTTTCTGATGAGTTTCCAAAAAGCTCCTCTAACTGCCAGAAAGGATGATCCCGGCCTTCCTCTGTCGGCTACAGACACAAAAATGATCTCACAGGGAACTATAGGCAAAAAAAGTTATTTTTGTAGATGAATATGATTGAGCACTTTCCAGGTCTGTACACAATCATGAGCACTGAGACTCAGCCTGATTTGAAGTGATTGAATGAATCCGATTGAATTCACTTCATTATTCAGTCTGACGTCGTATTCATGTCTGTTTGTGTCTGTAGTGGTTGCTATGAGCAGTTAACTTTACCATTTTTCAAAACAATCAAGCAAATATGCCAATTTAAGTTGTTGTCCACAACTGACACAGCTGTGTCAGTCTCATCCACACTAGTTGCTATTTTTATGATGTTAGTTTTCTTTCTCTGGCACTGGAACGTGATATCTCCATTTCTTATCCTGCTTGCAAAGTCCTGATTGATCAGTTATTTTTCTAACTGGAAAAGCAGCCACCAATAAGTAAAACACCAGACCTATTTGAATTGCTTAGAAACTCATTTCAGGCCTAATGTTTCAATCATTGCTTTCCTTACTTTAATATCCTAGAAGGCAGTGAAACGCATTTAAAGACAGCCATACACAAGCACACAACCTTTAGATTTCCTTTACAATGAGCTGAGCCAGCAGCAGCTCGTGGTGTGGCCAGTGCTTTCCTTCATTCTAAAGTGATTTTTTTGTTTGTTTGTTTAATGCTTATATTAGCTACAGGACCTACAAGACATAAAATGTGGCTTAAAGATTTTGGTTAATGACTGTAAGCTGGTTTAACAGGCTTCCACACAGAAATCATCTTTCTCTCCCTGAGTAAGAAGGTCAAGCCTCCATGAAGGCTGTTTTCCTGCCTTAACAGCATCAGACGCTGCACTGTATGTTTTGAATAATCAGTGATAACAGCAGGATAAACAGCATTTTTCCTCTGCTGAAGTTTACTTGCACAACCATTCCTTGTCTTGCCACTGGACTACTCCCCTGCTTTGAAATGATATTGTTTATGTGCAATCGTCTTATCCATCTGAACTGAAGTACTAAATCCAGCCAATAAAGTGGGATAGTTTCACCAACAAACCATAAATCTTTCAAACACCTCGCAGACTGCAGACTGGGAGGTTTTCTCTCAAGTTTATTGAGCCTGGGGGGATCCCTGAGGTCAGGAGGATCACAGAGTACGGAGGCCGATGCAAAGAAACAAACACAGCTGATTGTAGAAGTTGTGTGTTTATGTTTGTGTGTGTCAGATTTGTCGGTAGCCTTTCCCCTATGAGACCAGTCGGTATGTAAGCTGGTTTTCTCAGAGTCAACTGCTCTCTCCCGTGCGATTGTTCTCTCTGAGGGTTATTAACCCCTGACCTGCTCAACTTTGACCAGGCTGCTGATTCAGTGCCAGTCTACATGTTTCAGCCCATGTTCTCCACTAACCAGGGAAGCTCAGTTATACTGTAGCTCATCTGCAGTCTGGATTTTGATTCCCATTAGGATAAAAAAAAAAAGTATATTGCATAATTACAGAATTTACTTTTTGTAATGTTTCTCAAACACCAACAAAGGGCATTTTAAAGGTGCCCTGTGGAGATTTCTTCTTTACATTCAGTGTTTCTTATCAAAATGCATTTTGTCAATCCTTAAGACCTGGCTATCGTGCTGAATGCATTTCCTTCCTCCAAAAAACATTTTTCAAAGTTGACACATTTGGGGGACTCAGATACTGTTTGGAGACAAAAAGCAGCTCCTCACAATGTGAAACGTTACATTTTAGGGTTGAGACTTGGTTTAAGAGTCCGATCTAAAGGGTAAACTAATCGCCCTTTAAGTGATGGAAACAAGTTTGTGTGTATCTCCCAAATGACTCAGAAGAAGCATCCTGTTTGACTCCACTCATCTCTGCCCTTCTCACTTTTGGGAAGTCCGGTTTTTTTTTCTCTTGTTCATTACTTATCTTTAGGGATATTCTCTTTTTCCATCAGGTCAGGGTTCAATTACAGAGTGAGATTCATGGGAAAACATGAGTTAATGTGATTCTACCTGTTCAGATGTTTTCAGGACCTTGGCTTTCTATGATTTTGCCATTGTCAGGGACAGCACTGCGACATTATATCTTTATTGTAGATTTCTGTATCCTATGTCACATTACTTTTTGTTTTGAACAATGTGCTAGGAAAATCAGGGATTCAAATTCCTGCAAGCAAAGTTGAAATTCAGGCAGTAGAATTCCCATATATTCCAGAGGCAACAATCTGGGATATACAGTGGGCCGTGTGTTCCCGAATAATAGGAAAAAGACCTGGCCATCAGTTAGTTATTTGTTAACACCAGCTTTTCTTACCAAAACAAAGCCTTCAACCCACGTAAACCACGTCAAAGAGGGAGGATATGTAAAACACAACAGAACACATTCATACGTTCCCTGTTTCCATTGGAAGTGAAGTTGTCTGGGAAGATTTGGGGAACTTCATTAATAAATTAATTAATAACAGCAACCACTATTGTTTATCCAAACCGAAGAAATAGGTAAGTAATCCGAAAAAATCCTCAATATTCCAGTTAGCTATGGAACGATGCAGTTCCGGACAGCACAAAGCCAAACACGCAACATTAATACGTTGTTTTTATGTGATAGAGGGCACATTCACCTGCCCTACTGTATGTACTGTACAAACATTTGATCTACTGGAGGTACACACGAGTAGCTTAGAGGTAAAAATAAATAAATAGCCGACCACCCGATACCCAGTGTGATTCCCGGCAATGGTACCAGTGAATACAAATGGCAGTGTTTGTGGGAGATCGTGAGGGATCATGTTCTTGTTGGTCGGGTGTCAACGCTGAGGGTTGTGCGGTCTAGGGGACATAGTGGGAACTTCTTCCTTCCCAGGTCACTTTCGCCAGGTACTAGTAGACTGACTTGGACTGGCTGCAAAGGAGGAGCAAAAAGCATGAACTGTTACCTCCACCACCACCAAAACGGTCACGAACACAGCTGTATAAAAGGGCTAAAACATTAGGCTTAATATTCACCTCAAATTTAAAGAAATGTCTGTGCTACTTATTAGCCACAGAAGAACAATTTACCAGTTTTTCGCTCTTCACGACAAAGTCCCTTCCAGGGCCGGTCTGTATGAGAAACGGAGCTAATGATGATGCACTGTGCGTTGAGAGAGGACATTATATTAGCGGTGATTGTAAAGTGTAAAAGCAGTTTTTCAGCCTCACTCACCAAACTTCAATTCATACAGCCTACAGTTTCGTTTCCTGTTGATGTACAGACGCACTCACGGAGCGAACTCTCCTCTTTTAGATGTTTTGTGAGGTAATTTTAGATACATTCGACATTGTTCATGGTCAACAAAACCACGCTTAACGTCAATGAAGTGAAGGGACAGTCAAGGAGGAAGAGCAGGAGAGACAGAGCGCCGTAAACAGCGGCTTATGGGTAACTTGGTGGAACAACATGGCGGACAGGCTGAGGGACAACAGTGCAGGAGGGTTTCCGACTATCTCATACAAATCGCCAAAATAGTCTAACCTATATTTTTTATCTCCCATAGACTTGCGCTGAATACATTCTCAAAAATAGGGAACAAAAGCGTGTCCCGTATCACTTCAACACCTATTTTAGTTTTCAATTACGGTACGATATCGTATTTTACCGCTGGTTGGCAACCCTACTTAATGGATACATCCGCAAATGAACCAATCTCCCAAAAAACATTTTAACTTGTATACATCAGGTCTCAGACTGTCTGGTGCTGCTCCATAGAAGATGAAACTGCCACAATACAAGTAAAGGTGACTGTTGCAGCACCCCACAGATGTTTATTTTCCTCGTGTAAAGTTAAATTGTAACATTAAACATGAACGCGGGAACAATCTGAGTGTACCGTTTGGCTCACAGACAAAGCACTCTGTGAGTAAGTGTGGGAATATTCGCCGTCAGTTTCTCCCCTGGGGTGAAAACTCTCCAGTCCACCCGGTCCGTCACGGTCTCAGCATCACCTCCCGCCGCGCTCCCTCCCTGTTTGTCTTTCGGGTTTCTGTTACTTATTCCTCACTGGGTTTCTTCTACTGCACTGCTGTTTCTTTCTCCACACGGCTCTTCTCTCCTCCTATTTCATCGCACAAAAATCTGTGTTTATTTAACATTCAGTCTTTCCTCCTCTTTTATCTCTTTTGTTCTCCTCCTTTTGTCTATTTGCCTCTTACTGCTCCGACTGAATTGGAATCAAAGCCATAAAACCGTCACCAGTTCCTTGTACAAGCACTCCACTTTATATGTCAGTCTTTACATTTATCTACATGCAAGCCTCACAAGTGCTGGCGTTTGAGTGTGTGTGTGTGTGTGCGCCATACACCTGTATGTGTGAGTTAGTTAATTTCATTGGTAACGTCAAATTCTTTGTGAAATGTGTCATTAGTTGTCAGCAAGATTTGCTCTTATTTGGTGTGGTCTGAGGTTCATTCTCATGCCCCATTCTCGGAATCGCTGCTCTACAGGGACTCCAAACTACCTCACTCTCTCCTTCCTCCTTTCCACTTCTTCCTTTCCCTCTCACTTTTTTTTTCTGCTCTAATTTTGTTTCAACCTTTTTTTTTGTTTTGTTTTGTTTTTTTTAAATGTACATTCTTATCTCTTATAACCAGCAAAGCCTCTTTTTTTCCTACAGCTCTCTCTCCTTTTTCTTTAAATCCAAACAGTCCATCAGTCTTTTCCCACCAATATGTCCAGTCTCATTCAGCTTATCCGTCTTCTGATCCCCCCAAAGGTTTTACAGAGAAGCCCAATTTCCTGCAACTGCTTGAGGAATTCAATTATACATCTGTGTTTTAAATAGTAGAAAGTCGAGATTAGAAAAGGAAATTGTGAAACATCTTAATGTTTTGGATTCAGGTGACTGATCTGTAATTTTGTACAATTCGTAATCATCCAGTAACTGATTGAAATGATGCATTTTACCAAAACTTTCTACCAACAACAAAAAATGATGGAAAACTGCAGGAAAGTCTATTATACTTGGAAGCCTGTGCTGTTTTCCCTCTCTGTATCTCTCTTAGTCTGTCATCATAACTCTCTGTGAATTTGCATTATGTAATCATACACATGTGTGCACAGACATCCTAAGATTAAGATTAGCCTTAGCTGGAGGTGGCGTGTGTGTGTTGGGAGGGGCCATGCGCTTTGGAAATAAACTTTAATTTCCTGCAGTCATGGGAATTTGACCCTTTTATCCCGACATGCACACACACACACACACAAGTACATACACACACATTCACATGGAAACAGAAACTCACGCTCTCTCTCTTTCTTTATTTTCCCTGTGTTTTATTTTTTGCTGGTTTTTCTTTGTGTTTAAGGGGGAAAAAAAAAAGAATTTCCATTTTCAGTCCCCAATGTTCTGGATGGCACAATTTGCGTTGCAGGGAACTCCAATCATTCCTTAATAGGGAAAAGACCCGAACTTGAATTAGTGCTTTCTAAACACCAGCTTTAGTAACCCAAACAAGGGCTTCTTCCACTTAAACCCAGTTAGAGGGGGAAGATGTAGGGCTCGTATAACACAGGACAAAATACACACTACAAAAACAGACACAGCGAACTGCTGCTACAACAAATGCCCTCTCAAAATTTCAAAAATGTTGTTTTTCTAACAGTCCAGATTAAATTAAATTGCATTTCTTTGCAGTATAGCATACAGATCTTCTTTGTAAATGACATGTCCCAAAAGACTGAAGCTTATATTTGATATCTTTTGGTTTCATGACGGCGTCTCGTGTCTGTGCAGACAGTATACCACTGAGAACCCTGTTGTATTGAGGGCTGCGTTCACAGAGAAAATCTTTGTAAATTCTTTGCATGTAACCTGTCAAATCCTTCGATTTTAAACTTCATTGCATAAAGCAATAAGTCCGTTCATTCACCACTGCTTCACTTCCATGACAAGCCAATGTTACTGTAAAACAGTTTCCATCTGTGGTGTCTAATCCAAAATGTTTCTTTACATTACTTCTCAGATGGTTTGGTGTGTCGTGACTTTCCATTCAACACAACTTGCTATATTTTCCTTATGAAGATAACAATAGTTTAGTTTTAGTTTGTTTAGTTTCTAGTTCACCAACAGACCAACCGCATCTCATGGTCTGCCCAAGCAGATGGAGTTTGCTCAGTTGTCATGGAGATAACTCAGCTGTCTGTATTTGGGTCAGGTGATGACAATTAAGCTATTTTCCTGAAAACTGAGCAAACTCTGGAAAAGCTAGTGAGTGGCCATTGAGATACATTTTTGCCTGCAAAAAGGGATAACGTGTGATTTCAGTTGGATTCATATACCTCGCTCTAGATTTTACTCACACACATATATACACACATAAACACACACACACACACCACATCCTTTTGTCCTTCATGTCTGGGGCAGTGCAGCCATTAAGCAAAGGACTATTCAAACAAACAACAAGGTCGCGTCTATTGAAATGGTCTGCTCTATTCTTAGAGCTGAGGAAGACGTACAAGCTCTCAAGAGAAAAAAATAAGTGAAAGAGAGAGGAAAGGGGCAGTTGAGGGCAGTTTGAGTTTGCGGTGTGTGTTTGAGAGGATGATTGAGCTTGTTTATGTATTCTGATAAAAGAACATGCGAGACGAATGTGTGTAGTGATCCTTCCTTAGTGTTGACTGGGGCATCTTAACAAGCAATACACATGGAAATACACATTATGTACACGCACTTGCATAAATAAATAAATGAAAGACAGACGCCCCTGATCAAACGGTACATCGTCTTCATTGTTCACACTAAAGCGCACACGTACTTGAGCACCACTAACAATTTTATTTGTGTTTTTTTTCTCTCTCTCTCTCTCGCAGAAATACGCAAACGGAGAAAATCTCTACGCAGGAAGTTTGACTCCTTTTCAAAGGAAAAGAAAGAGCGAGGTGAGTTCATCACACAAACACGGTCATGTGTGGTTAAACATAAAACCATCTCTGGCCACAGTTTGTCTCCTTTGACAATCTGTGCTTTCATGACGTCCCTGTACCCGACACCCACAGACTCTGTTTGTTACAGTAAATATTATCATCAGACTCAATGTCCCGTTCTTTCCATTAAAACAGCATCACCACTGACGTCCAGTGCCTTTTACCACTAATGGTCTTACATGACTTACTTGACATACTGTGTTTATAAAGTAATGTGGCTCTCGGCTGCAGACTCATGGAGCGTTCAGTGAGTCAAGCCTGTATTTCATTCTCTGCTTCTTTCTTGCTTCGTTATAACATAAACTGAATAATGAATGAACACAAACGCCCTCGCCGTGCTCTTCGACAATCATGCTGGATACTTCCAGTAATCTGGGTAATATTTTAATCTTAACATTTACACTGTTCAAAGTGATGTAATATCTGTGGTTGCTCATAGTTTTTATCTTGAAGTTACAAACTCATTATTACAGTTTATCTCATTATTTGCAAAATTAGGAAAGATAGCATCGTCAAGTGTGATGATCTCTTATAAACTCTCTTTGAAATTCTCACTTCTACTCTAGTTTACTCTCGGCAAGGTTGGATTAAGTAAAGGAGGGAAATGTGGTAACCTGATCAATTTCAAATTGGTTTTGGAACCAAAGCACAAGAACAACAGGAATGATTATAGCTTTATGGAGTATTCTGCGTTGATATTGAGATCCTGTCTTGTAGAGGGCCCTATGTGTCATAATGTAGTATTAACACCTTCCTTATTTCAGTTTATATTGTGCTGACATGGACCATTTTACTCAAGTTACCTCCAACATGGGGTTTGAAGAGCTGGTTAATCAGGCCTTGTTTTTTGTAGATGGGAAGTAAAATCAATAGCTGTCCTTAGGTCAAGTTTTTTTCCTGACTAAAACTGTATTTCCGTTTCTTTATTTTGTAAGACTTCATGCTCTCAGCCCACGCCAAACTGAAAAGTAGTCTTGTACTTTTACCTCGATGACAATCGGAAGTTTTACTCTCGATACATTTATAGAAGTTATGCAGCTCTGCGTCATGTGTTGCTGATGATATAGCCGCATTCTCACTCGCCTCTTTTATTTGGAGTCGCTCATGTTGTGGGTTCATTTACAGAGCACAGGACTCTGTATTTCCGGCAGCATCACAACATTTGTAACATCATGATATCGGCTCTTTATTCTATGTAAATCTTAGACAAAGTAGACGTGTAAAACTAAAAAGAGGCAACCTCTTTAATTATTTATATTTAACAGTGAAGCCGTAATCTGCAAACTTCATGTCTTGCTCTGATTTCCTTCAGATGCTGTCATCCACCCATGAAGTTAAAATGAATTCAGTCTCAGCCTCTGACCAAGCCCAACCACAGTGTGCCCACCCCTCTATTGTTCTGAATGGGAACAAAACGATCTGGGAGTGTCGTACTTTGATCACTGCATCAAATACTGGTTTTCATTTCCTGTTTTCATAGACACATGAACAGACGAGCGTGTTCACACAGAAACTAGTGCCTGGTGCTCATAAAGTTGTCCATGTTTGGCACCGAAATGAGGTGTGATTACTCTATGTAGGTCTCCAGTAAAAAGGGCCCTAGTATTCGTAATAGTTGCATTATTGTGAACATGTAAACACAGGCCTCCAGTCCCTTGAACTGTTTTCATTTCCCTCTTTAGTTTGCCCTCTCTTTACATTTCATCTCTCTCCTCTGCTTTCTTTACCTCCCTCCTCCTCTTCTCCCTCTCTCGCTGTAAGCCATGTAGCCAATCATCTGCCAACGTGACCCCAACCTCTCATAAAGAGATGTTCTCTATTCTCAGGTGATTATCACAGCAGTGCGAGATACGAGCCAAAACACACACACACACACACACATTCCCAGGCTGTCTGCGCAGGACTTTAAATCCTGCCTCCAGCCTCTTACACACAGGGACTTAGCTGAAGCTAACCCTGCTAATCAAAACACAGAACATTGGGACCTGGCAGCGCTCCCGCTGGCTCTGCTCCCCCTACTACTGAAGGCATGACTGTGTGGCCTCCATTGCCATTTCTGTGTTTTATTTATATTCTGATTAGAGTTTTACTTTGCCTGGTTAAGTTTAACTGGACCGATGGGATTATGGCTGCCTTCAAGTCATATAAGAAACTGTGCGTTTATGACAAGAGGATACGTGAACGTCTCCAAAAAGCAGTCCCTGTAGTTAACAGACGAGATTTTCTACAGCAAGTTTCAAATCCTGCTTACTTTCTCACCTCCACACACCGGGTCAATTGCTGCGTAAATTGGACATGATTGACGGATAGTCATCCCACCAGTGTGTAGTCGGAAAAGGGGTTTCAGATGCTGTTAGACCATCTAACTGGTACTTCTTTCCCAGTCGCTCCGCCTTCAATATTTGTGTATTTCTCTTTGCAGCTGTTTCCTCCATCCTTCTTTTTCAGACATTATTTTTAGGAAAAGATTAAATAGAAGTTACTAAGCGTTCTATAGTTTGCGTCTGTGCTGTTTCACTGTGGTTTACAGAGAGGACATCCTGCGCTAAATAAACACAGGTTTTTAAATTCATTAAGCTCAATGCCCCAAAGGACCAATATTATCATCCAGCTGCCGGTGAGGTGAAGGAGAAATAAGTACTAGACAGCATCTAAATATATCTCCTTCAGCCTTCCAGTAACAGACCATGACCTGAGGAACAGAAATACTAAAGAAGCAGTGAAATTCCGGAGCAATAAGGCTTTAACCAGTCAGTCACACACAGCTATCTTCCTGTCTGTCTGTTTTACTCAGGACATGTCCAGAGTGTAGTGCTAACTGTACTTTAATGTGTTACTCACACCTACTAGGGCTGCATTTAGTCAGTTTCAAGGTTCCTTAAAGCCAAGTCTAGAAAATGTTTGACTTGGAACCAAAAAAAAGCCTCAAATATTTTTTTAAACGTTATACTCATTTAACTGTCAAAGTATTTTTAAAGTAAATGTTATCTCTTTACATGAATGTCTAAATGCAGTTTCAAAGATTTATTGTTCTGGCCAGAAATATAATTCTGGTAGAAAAATACTAACTCCCTTTATTTAAAATTGCTTTTCATTAAGATTTTAAATTGTGTGCGTGTATGTGTGTGTGTGTGTATGTATGTATGTATGTATGTATGTATATATATATATATATAGTGATGCCGGTAACGCGTTACTCTATGCGACCACTTTTTTCAGTAACAAGTAATCTAACACGTTACTATTTCAAAACTAGTAATCAGATTCAAGTTACTTATCCAAGTCACTGTGCGTTAATAATTTTTTCATTTTCCTTAATTAAAACATATTTTTGCTTTCTTCTCGCATCTCGGGGAGGAAAGTCACGTATGCGACAAGTCACGTTTTCAGCATGAGGACAGTTCACGTCACGTGTAATAACACATATCAGCAGCGACACAAACGGAAACCATGGAGGGAGGAGAGAGAAGCGCGTTTTCTAGCTGGAAATACCGACACTATTTTCAGTTTGTGTCAGCTAAAGATGGCAACATTCAGGTTCGTTGTGGCGACCAAGTGTTCTCTAGCTACAAAAACACTACGTCAAATGTAAAGAAACATTAGGAGTCGCAGTGCTGCACGGTCAAATTTACAGAGTGTCCCACCAGAGAGCAGGAGGCCCCCCACCACCCAAACAACAACAGCTGGACTTCAGTAAAAACAAGTATTTATGTTAAGTGAATTCAAGAAAGTCTGGCGTTATTTTATTTTTTATTAAAACTTATTTTTTCAGGAAATAATTTTTAAGTTCAACTTAAAATGTTTGGAGATGCATTGTTGACATCACTGTTAAAAATGCACTTCCACTAAAGTGAGTGTTGGCAAAACCAGCTGTCATTGTTATGGTGAAGCGGGGGTGGGGGGGTCGGCAGAGGCTGAATGTAACTAGTAAAGTAACTTGTAATCTAACTTAGTTACTTTTAAAATCAAGTAATCTGTAAAGTAACTAAGTTACTTTGTAAAGGAGTAATCCGTAATTAGATTACCTTTTCAAATAACTGTGGCAACACTGTATATATATATGTGTGTGCGTGTATATATGTGTATGTATGTATATATAAAGAAATGTAAAAAAAAAAAGACATCGAAAAATTACTTATTTCTTCTTCCTTAAAAAAAAACAAACAATCTAATCCCAGAAACCTGCAGAGACTTTATTCACTTTTTTACAACTCTGTAGCAGTAAAGCTTCGGACCTCTCAGTTGTGCAAATGTCCTGTTAGCTTGGCTGCTTGACTAGAAGAGGTTTTGTCCCAGACTTCCAAGCTGCCACTGCCAACTATTAAATCCTCAAGTATTTACTTTAAACAAGCAAACACCTCCAGTACAAGCAGCTAACACTGTCGTAGTTGGCATTCAGTGCCAGAAGAAATGGCCACATGTTCAGGAGGCAGCAGCAATGGAGTGGTCAGCTTGGCTGTTCCTGCCAACAGACTTTAGGACTGAGGAATAAGCACAGGCTTACAGATCCGACAGGGCCATTTAGTGCAGTGCATAAGACACGTTAACAGATGGATGGAGCCCGTTCATGTTGTCAGGGGCCATTGTGTTTGTTTGAAATATGTCGGGGGTGCTCGGGGTGGTGCGTAAGGAAAAATCTTTCAACCAGTTTCGAGACCGTGTCCATCCTGCTAAAGTGTCCTTGAGTACGAATTCTTCCTTAATAAGCAGCAAGCAAGAGGATTACTGTTGTTAAATATCCTCTCAAAATAAAACTGACAGCCACTGATGTAGACGAGTTAAATGAGGTTATTACTGCGGTAGTCACACAATGGGGAAATTCCTGAAGAGCAGCCCCAAAAGCCAACATTTTTGAATGTTATACCCATAGGCTATATATATATATATATATATATAAAAGGTTTTACCACATATTGAAACAATTACAACAAAAACCAAATTCTTCTCCTAATAGTAAATATCATCTAGATTGGCATGTACTGCATAGAAATGCCAAATGTGGTCATTAGGGACTAAATTTAGTTCCTCAGCCATTGATTCTAGTGCCAAGTCCCTGCTGTGGGGGCAGTATTTTCCGATATACCAGGAACTTTTGTGGCAGTTAGCAGTGCTGAACGTAGCTCACTGGTTAAACACAAACCTTACAGTCACTACTATGAATATTAAAGCTAGACATTGTTTGTAATATTTATTGACGTTATAACATGTAGTTTGACTTCCCGACAAAGTCTAAAAAGCTTCAGATCAAGAAAGCATGTGCGCTAGAAAAATATCAAGAGTTATTTTTTAGAAACAAAAAATCGAACGGTCAGCAGCTTGGTTATTTTTTTTGTTAGAAACAGTTTCACTGCATGTGTGATCCAACAGCAATGTTTTTTAATCCGTTATCTGTCTAATTTATATAATCTTCTTAGTTCTTCTGATGCGGTGAAAACAAAACAAAGAGAACTTTCAAAGGGACTTGAAATACCCAATTTAGTGCTAGAGTTTAGTTCCTGGGGCTGCTTACCTGGAACTATTTGGTCTAAAAGAGAAATAACATGGTACCCTTTAGCGTGTTTTATAAGCCATTAGGTCATCATTTTCTATTTAGCAGCCAAGTTAAGGTGAATTGCAAGCTGTTGTGTCAACAACCCTGGCTAGCTTCACAATCTGTTGTGCACATTAGCTAGTCAATACTCTGCTTATAGCCTTTCAGCAAGCCAGTGACTGTGAGCTTGTACCTTTGGCTACAAGCTAATGCTAACTGGCAGTTGGCCAACAAGGCACCTGTCGTGGAGCTTATCTGCGAGCCTGCCATTGCGTCTCACGGAGGAGGACATCACACGGAGGAGGGCTGGTCAGATCAGCCTCAAATCAAGCAGCAGAAATAAAATTGGTTGTAGATCAATGGTATTAGGGGAGAGGATAAAACCGAAAACTCAGGTAAAAGTTTTGGTCACTCCCAAATTGGCCATCTGAGCGATGTTTTACACAAGTAAATATAAATCTCTAACCGAGATTTGGTGCTGAAATGGCCAAATCCGGCATTATTATTATTAACTATTTAATAGTTTTGGCTGTCATCCCTCTGGATTATAAGAACAATATTTACCAACGTTTTAGAGACGTAGGGATACTGTGACGCAGCTTAACAACTGCCTTGACAGGGTATCACAAAAAAGAGAGATTTTATGCACAGTAGACTTGTAGGCGTACAATTTAAAAAATCTGTAAGTAATTTGTTTTCATTTAAAAAACAGAATTTTACTTTATGAATATAATTGTATTATGTATCATGCAGTAAAAAGCAATATCAGCCTGTTTTTCTCTATTGATCATCCTATGATTGCTGCTTTTGTGTTGCTGTGTTAAGTGCTGAATAAACTCCAAGCACAACCTGAGAGTTATTTCAAGCTGATTCAATCCCACCTCTTTAAGTGCTTTACGTGGCATCCTGCCAGTCTGCCCTGGCTGTCTGACCTGCTTGGGAAATTTCTCACCAGGTGTGACTGTGTGTGTTGGTTGTCCATGTGTCTTCATTCAAGAGAATGAGTGCGCTCTAACGCCTCACTAGCCGAACGTCAGTTTATTCCTATGTATTTTAGGAGCTGCAGAGTGGAACAGTCACTTTACACTCAGGGTTAGCAGGATGTATCAGTCGTCGTCCTTCAACTTGGGCGATCGGGGTGCAAGACAACAAACTGGCAAACATCCTCCCTGATGAAATGTCATTTAGCGAGATCCCTCTTCAGAGTTATTCTGTAGGTGACCTCCCCAAGGCAACGGGCAAAAGAACTTTCCCTGCAACGACAAAAAGTCGTCTGAAGTGCAAAAACAGGCCAGTGCTGTGAGATAATTACAACCAGATTTCTAACTTGTATTTTCTAGTCAGATCATTTGTTTTATTTTATTGCCGCAGTCTGCCTTATTTTATCTTCTTGAAACACATTGATTGGTTTTGGGGAAACATTTTGTAAGATCCTAATGCGCTAGTAAAATGAAAGTGACTTTAAATGATCAGCTTACTTGGAGATTTGTGCATTGAGTTTCAAAATTGAAACCAGGGGCAACATGATTTGAGTAATGTGTCAAAGTGGGAATTGTAGGCGACGTTTGAGTTCAGTGAATGGTTATTTACTCATTCAATAATACATAATAATATAATAACCTTACAATTAAGAGTCACCAGATGTTTTGGAAGGCGTCATTATCCTTCCCAAAACACATTGCTGTCTTTAGGATGGTGATATATTGCCTGTTTACTGTGTCAATGTTTCCTCATTGCTCTAATTATTTTCTCATCTCTATTGATTAAATGTGAGTACTTCAGTCAATTACAGGTCAGAGAGCTGCTGACATTGCAGTCAATAAAAGACTAATTTGTGTTTAATAAAATGTAGTTTGCTTCCTATGCAGTGTACAGTGTTTACAAGACAGTTAAAGATAATTTTCTTGTTAGTGCTGAGTTCAGTTCATGCCTTTTTTTCAAATGTCAACCTGAGCAGTGTAAGAAGCTTATGGGTGAAAGACACTGGACTATAAAGGGTTTACTATTGAGTTCGTCAACAAAGAGTGAGCCAAGGCTGCACAAGAGGTGGATATGTTTTGCCTTTGGAAGAGAAAGTCAGAATAATACAAGAAATAAAACGCATAATTCATTCAGCCCAGAATCCCAAGGAGTTACAAACATACTGGCCAAACCTTCAGTGGACAATTTACGTCTAATGCCAACATCATAGGACGCAGTCTGCGCTTTAGTGAGGCATAAAGTATGTATGTGGAGGTCGGGTTGGTACATCGGACTTTCATGCTGGGGATGTTTTTGCCCATTTAAATCCAGTGTTTCCACAGACTCTGAATTGTGGATGTTGCGTACAGCTTGTACAGAAAGGAAGAGAACAGCGGGGCCACGTTTGTCGTGCTGTTGCTGAAAAGCTGGGCACAGTCTGTGGAAATACTGGATTTAAACGTTGGTTTTGCCCCGGCAAAGATGTTCTCATTCCAGGCAGACCGTAAACACCTGTGAGATCATGGAAATACCTCTGAAGGTGCAAACAGCTGCAACAGGTAAAAATAAAAAAAACACTTGTATTTCCCCCCTAAGGTTTGTGCTGATAAGTCTATGTGACAGAGTCTGAGGTCATGAATAGTGTTAGCTCTAACCATACCATAATCATTATTCATTTCCTGTAACTACAATCTTTCCCTAACCTTAATCATGCTGTAGTTACGTGCAAGGATATTGTTGAAATAAATGACTTTATTAACAACGTCATTAAATGTAATCTGTGGCTTTGCAGAATTGTAAAATATCGACATTCTGTCTGGCATTAAGGCTATTTGGTAAAAGGTTATTATTTAGCTTATTTAATAGATTCAAGTCAATATTTTGACATCTCATAACTTGTGCGTCTCTTTGACATAGAAAGTCACAATTATAACTTTATTTTAATAATTTTTAAGCATTACTCAAGATTTTTCATCTTTGTTTTTATTTGCCTGTTTTCTGTAGCGTCTCAGTTTGTGCTCATCTCATAAACTCTTGAGACTGATGATAGGCTGTTTTCCCTTGCACAAAAACCTCCAAATGCTTTCTACATATATCTTTTTGCCATTATATCTAATCAGTTCTCTTAATTTGAGTTGTTGCTTTGTCACTCTTTAATTCAAGCCATTGTTGTTGTTGTCCTTAATGCCCTTAATTCACATCTCTAACTGGATTTTGTGCCAGATCAGAGTGTGTGTCCAACTGTTGTGATCATGTGACATAGGAGAGCGATGGATTTTAGCTGAGCTGCTTACCATGAAACTCCCGCGATGGCCGCGACCTCACTCACACGTCGCTGCATTTACCTGCAGCCTGTGTCGCTGGCGTTGCAGTAAGCCTGTATCAGTCTGAGTATGATGTCTGGTTTGTGGCTCACCAGGATCACCTGCTTATCCCTCTCATCTGCTCTCTCCGTCCATTCTATCTACTGCTCATCTATATGAAGCTCTTATCTCTCCTGTGAGGGGCTGTGCGACAAGGTTGTACAATCAATTTCAGCATCACATATAAACAGACTTCAGTCCTAACGCTTATCTGCTTTGAGGGTCAGTATCTGCTCACTACATTTCCCAGTCTGACCACAGTATCAGGATAAAAAGGAGTGGATATACAGTAAAAATGCACTTCACCAATTCTTCTCTATAATATTGGTACATTCTGTCAAATGGTGCAAAACGTGCGAGTACAGGTGTGTTCAGCAGAGAGGAGTGTGTTTTGTAAGTAAAACGACTCGTCTGTCCCAGCAGTCTGTGTTCAGACAAAATGGATTTATCAGACACTTGAGAATTATGAAAGCTTTGCTTAGCTCTTAAATGTCCACATAAAGATTTAGTTCAAGTGAGGAAAGAGGGGAAAGTCTTCCGTGTGATATTTCTCTCCCACAGAGCTGACACCACAGGCATTTAAGCAACTTTTAATAACACTAATACTGACATCTTTCCTATCTGTTTCTTCCATTATCTTTCTTCGCATATGTCAATGTTGCAGCCTTGTGACTCTGCAAAACAAAAAAGATACAGAATGTGTAGGAGGTGGCTGCAATGTGGGTTTGGAAAAAAAACAGCACCATGTACAGAGTTTTTATAACACCAAATGAGTGGATTTCCTTCCCCCCAATATGAATCATTCTTTAGAGTCTCTCCACCGTATCAGGCAAAAGTTTGCAATCACGACTGTCTGGAGTGTCAAATTAAGCTAGATTGATACTGTACAAATTTTTCTGACATGTGGGCCAGATATCTGCAGAGTTTACTAACACAAGAAAGTCCTGTTAAGTCCTTTGTACTGGTAACGTTTGTGAAAGACATCAAACAGTAACACACTGTTTCTAAATCACACTTGTCACTCTTATCACAGTTTGTATGAGAAAGTTTGTTTGTCTTCCTTATACAACCGTAGAATGGAGCACTAGTATGTTTTGTTCTTTATAAGGCCATGAACAGCCTTTTAATTTATGTTCTTATTTATTATTAAAACAGGATTAAGGCCTATTTGACCACTGAATGCATATCTCCTGTAACTGAACACTGCTAATACATTGATGTAATTTGCTGTTTGTTTTAAGTCTGTCGGTTGTTCTTTTATGTGAAACTTATTATGCTGCTGTCTTGGCCAGGAATCCCTTGTAAAATAGATTTTGAATCTCAATGAAATGTAAAATAAATGTTAAATAAAATAACATACACACACACTGTAAGTCCATTCACTCTCCTGGGTCTCCACAAACGTCTGAGGGAAATATGTGGCTCTTTAGCTGCTAATTGCTCAACTAGGGACAATTCAGTAACACCTTAACAGTGGGTGTTGTTCAGTCTGGAGTGGAAACTATAGCATTGGATATCTTGTTGGGATGAACATCAGTCATATACTGGTAAATGTTTCTTTGTTTGTCTCAAAATCCCTCCATGAAACCTTAATACCTTTCTGTAAAATCAAACACCCGGCTTTATCGCCTCAGAATTGTTACTCATAGTTAATGTCATCGCTAACAAGAAAAAATTGAATTACCTGGTCTTTCCGTTTCTCCTGTTCCATCCTCTCCTCCCTCAGAATCGACCCCCATGGCGTTCGGCATCCCCCTCTCCCAGGTCATCGCCAACGACCGCGCCTACAAGCGGCGGCAGGACGCCCTGAAGGAGAGCAGGCGAGACTGTCTGGACCTGGAGGCCAGCATCCTGCGCTTCCGGGCCGAGAAGCGACAGTTTTTCAACGGGAACAAGCCGCTGGTCAGTTCCTCGTCGATCACAGGAGGACCCAGCTCGCCGTCTGCAAACTCTGTGGCACCGGCACCAATTTATGAGACCCAAAACAAACCGCTGTCGCCTACGTTTCTGGACAACACCGGCCGAGGACAGAGGAGGGTGAGACAGGCGTCTACAACAACTTTCTTTTTAACTTGAGGAACCTTTTTTATTTATACAAATTATACGAGTTTTCTTTTTTGAACTCATGAGGTTATTTATACACACACATATATACATATATCCTACTTTTGTCCTAATAATCCCTCAATAAACAATATATTTCAACTTCAAATTAAGGAAAATAGGAAAATGAAGTGGTTGAAAACCCAAATTTGTCATTAATAGATAAACACGTTTATCAAAACTAAAAGTAATTATTCTGAAGATTTAGCCCTTTCATAGTGTTTAATTACTGATGCATTAAAATGTTAGAACAATTCTAACACCTCTAAATACTTTGTAGTAATTAAATCACCATATTAATGAGCCTATCTTGTGTTGTCAGCTAAAGTGGAAATGTAATGGATGACAACAAAGTCTCACAATATATAAATTCAAGTATTTTCAAGAGGATTTCAAGAATAATTAAGTTTTAGATGACAACACGCAGATACACACTCTGTAAGACAGAAATGATCGGTGTGAACACACATTCATGCAGATGTTCACTGCCATTTAACGGTTAATGTTGGCACTGTGACAAATTAGATTATTATTATTTTTTTTTTACATTAAGTTTTACTTAATTTGTTGCTCCAAGTGCAACATTGCAGCCTTGAATTTCTTCTTTGCTTTTATCAACTGTATTTGTTTTCGTGTGCTTCCATGTGTTTGTTTTAAGAGAGATTTGAATCAGTGACTCAACGAACAAAATGCCGATCTGTAAAGTGAAAACTGGCAGGGCAGGTGTTTGTTTCTGCCAGGTTTAGTGCCATCTGGGGTGAGAATGGAGTGTGTGTGTGTGTGTGTGTCCTGTAATGAAGGTCTCCAAAGTGCAGTTTGCTAATCTCTTGACTGCATCTCCAGCTGTAAACATTTTCACATCGAATTCCTCTTCTTGTTTCTCAGTTGTGTTTGTATGAAAAATGCTGTGTTGGTGCTGTGTGAGTGAGTGTTGGCTTTTCTGTGTGTGAGTGTTTTCATGCGTGTGAACCCTCTCTGCTTGAGGCCAGCAAACCCTGTAATCCTCTCCACACTGATCTGGAAACAGTTGTTATGTTAAGCCTGTAAAGAGTGTCATCACAGCCACAGAGGACCGTAATCAAACATGAACCAGCTATCAAGTGCAGCTCGTAAGAATTGGTCACTGAGGTAAAGACTGCACCAATGATGGACAGAAATAATGTCAGTGTAAGAACAATCTGTTTATTATGTACATTATTGGCTTGGGATGGCAAGACCAGTCAGTCTGTTGCTCCACCACATTGGTCCGGACTGAAATGTCTCAACTATTTGATGAATTGCCACGAAATTTAGTACATCCCCCTCAGGATGATTTGGTGATCCCTTAGCTTTTCCTCTACCGCCATCATCAGGTCAAAATTTCAATTTGTCCAATTCTTTGTGACAAAATATCCTGCAAAAAGAATGACTTCCCATCAGCCTCAGCTGTTAAATGGTAATTAGCAAATGTTTGCATGCTAACACACTAAGCATAGATGGCGAACATTGTTAACATCACCATGTTAAGCATGGTCATTTTGAGCATGTTAGCATTTAGCTCAATGCATTGCTGTCGTGAAGTACAGGCTCACAGAGCCGCTAGCATGGCTGTAGGCTCATGTATAAAAATCCAGTCTAAACACACATTTACAATGAACACTCCCACTCTGTATGAAACTGTTTAAATGTGTTACATTAAGTAAATATTTAAGTGTAATTCTTTATATTGATAGACATTTCCCAACAGTGATTACTGACTGTAGTGGTAGACCAGATGTGGAGACTGAGAGAGTAGAGCGAAGGTTTTCCCATCCGTCCAAACCTAAAGGGGACTCTGACTCATCCTCTTACAGCTGTCTGGACTGTAGCAGCTCACTGTTTACATATCTGACGACACACACACACACACACACACTCTCAGCTGGAGATCTTCATCTTGACCGATGAGGCCGCAGTAAGTGTTTCGCCGTTGTCATTGCGTCGTGTCCCGTGCAGACAGATAGCGTACACGGTAGGAGTAAAGCTTGAAATGAATGGCTGGAACAAGATGAATAGTGGAGGAGAAGAAAGTTGAAAGGAAGAATCTGCTTTGAGGACTTTTTACATTATTAGTTTTTTCTCTATATACACTCAAACTAGAGCAATGAAGCTGGCCAGACCTCCCTTACTTGGACTAGAAAAGGTAGATTCATGGAGGGCTTTAACTTTGTCGCTGTGGCCACACTACATGCGAAGTCTAAGCAGCTGTTGTGTTTGTGGTGTATTCACACTGAAAAAGTTACAAAATTGTTGAGTGTGATGTTGGCAGACATCAGATTGTCCCAAAATGCAACACAAAGGGAATGGAAGGGCTACTTACACATACATGTAGAAATTAAAATAAGGAATTGATTATTAAATCTTTGTTTAAAACATTTGATTTCTCTTTTTCTAACTTTTAATTAGCTGCCAGTTATAACATTGATTGACTGATTTCTTGTGCTCTAACTAGGGCTGCAGTTATTTTCATTATTTGATTGGTCTATAAAAATGTACGGAAATAGTGAAAAGAGCCCGACACTATCTCCCTCTGCCCAAGGTGACATCTTCAAATGTTTTGTTTTCTCTGACCAACAGTCCAAAAACCAAATATATTGTTTTAGTATGACAAAGAAAAGCAGAATATTCTTCCAATTTAGAAGCTGTAATAAGGGAATGTTGGGTATTTTTGCTTGACAAATGATTTAAAGATACCCTGTGGGTTATGTAGATAATATATACTAATATTATGTAGAATGGAATTGTGACACAGCAGCCGTTTTAGGCAGTTATTGGGTGAGAAAAAGGTTTCTTAATCATATATGGGGGCCATCTAAGAGCAGGTTTACAAGTTAAGTTAAATAAAAACTATGTATCATACGTAGTTAGACTTCTATTGCTTCAAGTAAGACAGATTTTCTGAAATACTATTTTCTAAGTTTTAGAGGTTTAATAGACAGAAAACCTTTCACCCTTTTTTCACACCACCATGGACTGTCCACCTCACACATTTCAAATTAAATAAATATCCTCTAATGTCTGAACTCTGGCACAGTGTGGTTGCTGGATCGAAGTGCTGTTGGAAATCCCTCCGACACTTGATGTTGCTCCAGAAATTTGCAGCTCATAGACAAGGGATTTATAATTCAGTGGTATTCGTTTCCAGCCCCTCAGATATTTATTGGATGGCAGCGTCAGGATGATTAATAAAATTGACTCCTCTGTTCTGCTGGGCTCTTCTCCTGACATCCATCTTAGTGTTCTTTCCATTTTCTCGTGTCAGTGCTCCTCTCTGGGCATTTCTTCTTTCTCTGCATCCTCCTCTTTTGACCAGACACGTCATCTGCTCTAGACTTTATTTTACTTCATATGGCACCGCATGTTTCAAATGTGCGCCACATGTACTCAAGCATCATAAGAATATGTTGTTTATCTTCATTTGTAAAACTGATGCTACTGCATGTTTAGATCCGGTGGGAAAATCACATTATTGGTTGGAATCCAGATACAGTGACTTAAAGCTGCACTAATCAATAACAGCATGGTTCAAATGACTACATGTCGTGGTAAATAATCGCTTGTAGTGATGAACCCATGAGATACATATCACCAGACTCCTCTTGCCAGAGATTAAAGCGTCTTTGAGCTCATTATTTATTTATTTTTTTACGGCCTGCAACTTTACCGTTTTTTTGTTCACTCTCGCAGCTCTCGTCTGCATCGTTTCCAGCAGCAGCAGGCAGCTGTTTTTACTGAAAAAACAAAAAGCACTGATAAAGCCCACTGTACCTATCTATCCACCACCAAAAAGCACACAAACAAAGTTACTGACTAGGTGCTGAACATCATGGAGCATTTAGATATTTCCCTCAGGAGTTGGTGGAGACCAAAACAGTTAAAAGGAGAGTGAATATTGGAATTATATTTGTCATGTGGACAGAAACAGGACTCCATGTTAACGATAGTGTTGCTCAGTATCTGCTGCAGGTGTAAATATCCAACTGACTTACTGAATATTTTTTCATCCAAAGATGCTACTCTTTGTCATTTAAATGTTCATTTGAGGGGCATTTTGAATCTCAAATTCTTCCAGACAGAAAAGCTGCTGCTTCTGTTAAAGGATAATCTTTCTCTGAATGTAAAACATTTGTTACATCAATCTCTTTCTCTCCCCCCTGCAGGGTGGTCTGTCAGTCGACTCCATCTCCGACCTTGTAGAGAGTCAGTCTCGCCTGTTGGAGGCGCTGCAGCTCTCTCACCCGGCCGAGCTGGAGCTGAAGAAGTCCCCGAGCGGCAACGGCTCGTCAGAGGGGAGGACCCAGACCAAGCTCAGCCTCAACCCCATCTACAGACAGGTGCCCCGGGTGCTGGAGAGGTGCTGCAGCCACATCGAGACCCACGGTGAGACACCATTTGGAGTCCCCAAATGAAACGAACCCTTTTAACTTGAACCTGCACATTTTGAAGTCTGGGTTTAAGTTCATCCATTTCAATTTCCAGACTGAACTCTTATTGACTCATTTGCGTCCATGTAAATGTACATTTTCTGTCCCCAGGCCTTCAGACTGTGGGAATTTTCCGAGTTGGTAGCTCCAAGAAGAGAGTGAGACAGGTGAGGACTGTTTCTGTTCACCCACATCCATTTTTGTTATTTTAACCATAAAAAAATACAGTTGAATAAAACGTTTGTCTCAGGATCAGAGTATAAAACAATCTAAACATAAATATATATTATATGGTTCTGAACATCATTTTTACGTGACGGTTTTATTTTTGAGTGAGTTGAATTCTTTACCTTAAACTGCCCCATACTTTGCTACTCATTCTCGGACACCAGTGGGTTATTTCTACCAATAATAAGATTGGGGGAACTCAGTGTGAATTCGCTGCCCCGTGTTTCCTGTCAGTCTCTACTGGACGCTGGAACATAAAAATAATCTTCAAGTGAAAAGCTGATGATGTGTGACATCCTGTTTTTGTGAAATTGTGTCCATCGGGGGGAAAGTGACCCCTGTTTGTCCTCTCTGTGTGTTTGTGTGCTCCTCAGCTGCGGGAGGACTTCAACGTGGGGGTGGACGTCCAGCTGGACGAGGAGCAGAGCGTCCACGACGTGGCGGCCCTGCTCAAAGAGTTTCTCAGAGACATGCCCGATCCTCTGCTCCCCAGAGAGCTATACCCTGCCTTCCTGCACGCCAATCGTAAGCACACACACACGACACACACTTCAGTGACTTAAGCGGAAAAAACACCTGTACTAATCATCCTGTCTGTGCCTCCTGTAGTGCTGAGGGGAGCAGACCAGCTTCAGTACCTGCAGCACCTCCTCTACCTGCTGCCTCCGTGTAACTGTGACACCCTGCTGCGCCTCCTCAGCCTGCTACACACCGTGCAGAGCTTCGCCCAGGACAGCATAGGAACAAATGACGAGGAGGTAGGCCACTGAGGCCTCATGAGGGTGAAAAAAATCCTGTTACAAACTGGGGACGTGGAGTTTTAAAGATGCGGGCATAGAGGATCTTAACAAAAACCTGCTATTGAGTTGCTCTATGGGAAGTGCAGGATCTAGCATCTTTAAGAGCTTTACTCATACTAGAATCTCCTCTGAACCAGTTTTGAACATTCTTTATTTTATCTGTTACTTCCAAGACCCCCTGGCTTTATGGAAGTTCAATATTAATTTATTGGAGTGCCACTTTATAGGACCATATCAAGGGTTTTGCATGTTTTAGCCCATTAACGTTTTAAAAAAACTGCTCCCTTATGATGTCTTCAAGAATACAACATTCAAGATTTGAGTTGTATTCTAAAAAGATCTATGAATATTCACCTTCAACAACTACATTGTTGGGGAATTTAAAGCCATGAAGACAAGCAATTAGCAAATGTACACTGCGGTGCATTGTTTGCGCAAAAAAGGTTGATGTTCAGATATTTCACGGTTTCCCACAAGCACTTGGACAATCCAAAAAATAGTCAACAATGTAAAGTTTATACAATTTGTCATTAATAGTACAAAACTATTGCTACAGTATAGTACTTTAATACTAAACAACCTGCTAGTCCTTTTCAACTTAGTTTAAAAACAAAATTTTGGTTCATCAATAAATTCAGCAAGGTTACAAAGGGACAGAATATGAGCAGTTCAAAGGCTGTTTTTCCCTCCTCAGACTGTTTTATTTGTATATTTTTAAAATCTTAAAGTGGATAAACTGTCTAGTATTTCACAAGAAAGAGGAAAGAGTAGCGAAAGAGTGAAAAATTACATTTAAAAATAAAAGAAATGTGTAGCACCTTCTGTTAAACATCTGGCGGCACCTGAGAGCCAACATCTTAATGTAATAAGAGTGGATCCAGATTTGAACAGTAAATTTAACTCAACATATTTTAAATGACCTGAGAAATTGAACTTCAATTCACATTATCTACTTCTGTTCCACATCTTTTTTTTTTTTCCTCTATCTCCTCCTCTTCTCCTCTCTCCATCCAGATCCCTGGTAACAAGATGACGGCTGCGAACCTGGCGGTGATCTTTGGGCCCAACCTGCTGCAGAGGGAGGGAGGAGATGCGAGTCCTCACATCTACGCTATGGGGATTGAGGACAGCACGGCGATCATCAGCGTGACCCTGGTGCTCATACAGAACTACAGGAGGCTCTTCACGGTACGGCACATGTTCTGCCTTCAAATCTTGGCATTGCACTTGTTTCAATGTTTTTCTGGAATCTTTCAGAAACACTGTCTATAAACAAAGCTTCTAGTATCAGAGGTTTTACTAGTATTAAAGGGCTAGTTCACTCAACTATTGGAGATAGCTTTGGAGATGTCTGCTTCTTAATGGCTGCCACCTCCTCAATACAATGGAGATGAATTAAATGTGGTTTGTGGTGCTCAAAGCATTGAAATAACTCGAAACCATTACTTCGTTCCAGAAACAATGTCTCAGTTAGCCCACAGATTGTGAATTTACCCATTAAGAGAGTATTGGTTTTTTTAAAGGTAAAGGTTTTTAAGCTTTAAATATAGAAAAGGCTTTTGTACGGAAACTATTTTCTCAAGATGTGTCCTTCAGTCAAAACTTTTAAGGTCACTTCACTGACCACAAATACAGATGACAGCGTCCTCAATGGTCCACTAACGTACCTCTGCACTCATATGTGTGACCCTCCAGGTTTCTGCAGAGCTGCAGCAGGAGGTCCTGATGAGTCTGATCCAGACAGACCCGGACATCATCGACTATCTGCTGCGTAGGAAACTCAGGTAACCATGACAACCAATCAACTGCCGTGTTTAACTGCGGCTATTTTGGGGGTTTAAACAAACTACTGATGCTACGTTCACGTGTATTTTCATAGCGGCAGCCACCTGACGGTGGACAGCAGCAGTGAGTCGGGGGGTCGTCGGGATACAGGGGTGTCTCTGGACTCTGTGGGAGCATCCAGCGGGAGTTTATCCCCACTTGAACCCCCCTCGCCGCTTTTCCCACCCGACGGTAGCGGCGGCGAGGGCAGCCTGACCAGTGAGGTCTTCCTCAACGTGCTCAAACTGAACCAGAACAGGAAGCGACAGGAAACGAGATACGGTACTCATCTGGTGGCGTTATGTCACATGTTTAAGGCTACACTGAGGACACAGAGGTCATGTGCTCTGTATTTTTTAATGGGAATTTGGGGACCTGAAGTGTAAGTCACATTTTATAATTTAAAGTTACACATGATTTGATTCGTTTTTTTTAAAGGCTGATGTCAAAATTTGTTTAGACTTTGTTCCTTTTTAAGTTTGAGTATTTTCAGGTCAAGAAAAAAAAATGATTAATAAGGAAAGAAAAGTTCATAAATATAACAATGAAACAACTACAAGAAGTAGTTGAAAACAGATTTTAGACCATATGAAAACTCTGGGACGCAACAAATAAAATTGTTGAATTAATTAAAAGATATCATAATTAATAGTTCATATTTGGACATATGACTTTATTATTTCTAAAACCCTGGCTACAGCCCTGATTGCAGGTGATAATATTAATACTTTATCAACTGTGTGTGTGTGTCTGTGTGTGTATGCACATATGTATGTATGTATGTTTGCACACATGTATCTGTGTATGGGTGTTTGCACATATGTGTGTATGTATATGTATGTGTGTATGTATGTATTTGTGTGTGAATGGACATATGTATGTGTGTATGGACATGTGTATGTGTGTTTGCACTTGTGTGTGTATGTACATGTGTTGTATGTGTTTGCACTAGAGCTGTCAATCGATTAAAATATTTAATCGCACATTTTTATCAGTTCTAAATGTACCTTAAATCAATATTTTTCAAAGCTGTCATGTGTTGGTGATTACAGCTTCTAGACCCTGGGAGCGCACCAGGGTACCAAACCCGAGACTACCTGGAGGAGGTGTTCTGAGTTCGGTTGCACTCGAACTGCGCCGCGATTCACGTGAGAAGTGTAAGAAACACAGACTCGGGAGCGCTCTTGTTCAGAAAAGTAACCTGCGCATTCGTTTTAGCCAATTGTAATGTATAGTTCAATAAAACACATAATGGTGTTAATGATTTACCTCGGATATGAGCGAGAGCGAGCTTGCAGTGTATCCGTGCATGCAATCTCCTCAGAGTTCCTTTACATCCAATATTTTGACCCCCGTTCTGTTTTCTATCATACCGTGTGGATGTTTGTGATTATGTAAGATGCACACAAATGCACCAGGGTTCAACAGAATCGAGTTGGCCAGCGCTGCGGGGGAAACCGAGAACGATTGCGCTTGGACTTGGACTGCAGCAAACGTGCTCAGTGTAAAAACGCTCTTTTCTTTTATTTCAACCTGGAGTCTAATAAAAATTAAATGGAAAAAAATTGTAGCTTATGTAGGCTATATAACGTCACTTGTTTCAGAATAGTACTGTTAATGTTAGCCCTTTTCTTTCCCCATTTCTGTTTGTTGCTGCATCCTTTACGTCTGTGGCTGCTCTTGATTTCTCCAACTACGGGAGAAATTAATTTGCATTAATGCCTTATTAACGCATTAATTTTGACAGGGCTAGTTTGCACATACAGCGGGGAAAATAAGTATTTGACACATCAGCATTTTTATCATTTTTTAAGGGGATTTCTAAGTGGGCTATTGTAACAAAATTTCCACCAGATGTAGCCATCAAGCCAAAGATTGAATTCATACAAAGAAATCAGAACATTTAAGTATACAAGTTGAGTCATATTAAATAAAGTGAAATGACACAGGGAATAAGTATTGAACACACTTTATTTAATACTTTGTAGAAAAGCCTTTGTTGGTGATTACAGCTTCTAGACGCCTCTTGTATGGAGAGACCAGTCGTGTGTAATGCTCAGGAGTGATTCTGGCCCATTCTTCCACATAAATGGTCTTTAAATCTTGAAGTTTCCATGGGCCTCTTTTATGAACTTTGATCTTCAGTTCACTCCATAGATTTTCTGTGGGATTTAGGTCAGGTGATTGACTGGGCCATTAAGGCAACTTGATTTTCTTTCTTTGAAACCACTTCATTGTTTCCTTGGCCTTGTGTTTGGGATCATTGTCTTGCTGAAATGTCCACCCTCTTTTCATTTTCAGCTTTCTTGTAGATGGCAGCAGATTTTTATCCAGAATGTCACGGTACATTTCTCCATTCATCCTGCCTTCAATAATATGACGTCTGCCAGTATCTTTGAAACAACAGTACCTGCTGATGCAAGGTCTTCCTGAAGTTCTGCCCGAATGGTTCTTGGCTCTTGGAGAGCTCTCCTGATTATTCTTTGGACTCCTCAGACAGGGATCGTACGTGGAGCACATGGTGAACTGATGCTCTTTCCATTTCCAGATAATGGCCCTCACAGTACTCACAGGAACTTTCAGCATTCTGGAAATGCGCCTATAACCATTCCCATCAAAATGCTTTTCAACAATGCAATAAGATTACGAAGATCTTGAGAGAGTTCTTTGCTTTTACCCATCATGAAGTCTTTCCTGTGTGCCTCCTGGGTAATGAGAAGCCTTTATAGGCCATCAATTAGGACTAAAGCAGCTGATTACTTTCGATTCTTTATTAGTGTATGTATGTGTGTTTGCACATATGGACATATGTATGTATGTGTGTGGGTTTGCACATATGTATGTATATGTGTGTGTGTGGGATTGCACATGTGTGTGCATTTGCACGTATGTATGTGTGTGGGTTTGCATGTATGTATGTGTGTATGGACATTTGTATGTATGTGTGTATGAACATGTGTGTGTGTGTATGGATGTATGTATGTTTGCACACATGTATGTATGTATCTGTGTATGGACATATACATGTGTGTGTGTATGTATGTTTGTATTTATGTATGTATGTGTGTATTTGTTCTCACCTTACTTTTTTTGAAAATGTCCTAATGTAATGTGTACACATTTGTATCTATGTGTGTGTGGACGTGTGTATGTATGTTTGCACACATGTATGTATGTATGTATGTATGTGTGTATTTGTTCTCGCCTTACTTTTTTTGAAAATTTCCTAATGTATTGTGTATGTATGTGTCTATGGATGTATGTGTGTGTGTATGGACGGACGTATGTATGTGTGTATGGACATATGCATGTACGTCTGTATGGATGGACATATGTATGTATGTGTGTATGTATGTATGTATGTATGTTTGCACACGTGTGTGTGTGTATGGACGGACGTATGTATGTATGTGTGTATGGACATATGCATGTACGTCTGTATGGATGGACATATGTATGTGTGTATGTTTGCACACGTGTGTATGGACATGTGTGTGTGTATGGACACATGTATGTATGTGTGTATTTGTTCTCACCTTACTTTTTTGGAAAATGTCCTAATGTATTGTGTATGTATGTGTCTATCGATGTACGTATGTATGTTTGTATGGACGTATGTATGTGTGCGTGTTTGGACATATGTATGTGTGTGTGTATGGACGTATGTATGGATGTTTATGTATGTGTGTATGGACAAATACAGACAAATTACTATATTTCACTTTAAACAGAAGAGAGACATTTCCACAAATTTACCCCTCTAATGGTAATACAATAACTTTTTGTTTGTTCTCACCTTACTTTTTTTGAAAATGTCCTAATGTATTGTGTATGTATGTGTGTATGGACATATGTATGTATGTTAGCACACATGTATGTATGTATGGACATATGTGTGTATGTATGTGTGTATGGACATATGTATGTATGTTAGCACACATGTATGTATGTATGGACATATGTATGTATGGACATATGTGTGTATGTATGTGTGTATGGACGTATGTGTGTACGGACATATGTATGTGTGTACGGACATATGTATGTGTGTATGGACATATGTATGTATGTGTGTATGGACATATGTATGTGTGTGTGTATGGACATATGTATGTGTGTGTGTATGGACATATGTATGTGTGTATGGACGTATGTATGTATGTGTGTATGGACATATGTGTGTATGTGTGTGTGGACATATGTGTGTATGTGTGTGTGGACATATGTGTGTATGTGTGTGTGGACATATGTGTGTGTGGACATATGTGTGTATGTGTGTGTGGACATATGTATGTATGTATGTATGTGTGTATGTGTGTATGGACATATGTGTGTATGGACATATGTATGTATGTATGTGTGTATGGACATATGTGTGTATGTGTGTATGGACA
>CM022475.1:16430361-16466355 GCA_011952105.1 Coreoperca whiteheadi
TGCCTGATTTTGGCAATGTTACGTAGGTGAAAAAAGGCTGTCCGTGAGGTTTGCTTCATGTGGGAGTTGAAGGATAGATCCTGATCAAAGATAACTCCTAGGTTCCTCACAGAGGTGCTGGAGGCCAGGGCAATGCCCTCTAGAGCAATTAGGTCTGCCGACAGCGAGTGTCGGAGGCGTTCGGGGCCAAGTACAATAACTTCAGTTTTGTCCGAGTTTAACATCAGAAAATTTCTGGTCATCCAGGTTTTTATGTCCTTAAGGCATGATTGAAGGTTAACTAACTGATCAGTTTCATCCGGCTTAATCGATAAATATAACTGGGTATCATCTGCGTAACAATGAAACTTTATGGAGTATGTATGTAAACACATACACACATATGTATGTGTGTATGTGTTTGTATGGACGTATGTATGTACGTATGTGTGTATGTATGTATGTATGTTTGCACACATGTATGTATGTGTGTATTTGTTCTCACCTTACTTTTTTTGAAAATTTCCTAATGTATTTGGTATGTATGTGTGTATGGACATATGTATGTTTGCACGTATGTATGTATGTATGTCTGTATGGACGTATATATGTATGTGTGTATGTCTGTATGGACATATGTATGCATGTGTGTTTGCACATTTGTATTTATGTGTTTATGTATGTAAATATGTGTATTTGCACGTTTGTATGTATCTGTGTGTATGTATGCAAACATGTATGTATGTGTGTGTGTATGTACGTATGTGTGTATGTATGGATGTTTATGTATGTGTGTATGGACATATGTATGTATATGTGTGTGTATGGACATATGTGTGTATGGACAAATACAGACAAATTACTATATTTCACTTTAAACAGAAGAGAGACAAACATAACAATAATGGATTAAAAAGAAAACACAAGACAACCACAACAATTCACAAAACAATAGAAAACATCTTAATATCATTATTAAATTATCATTCTTTCAATAAATGAATTTATTTTCATTGATTATGTAAAAGTCCTTTATACTTTTCAATAACATAATTTGTACATTCTTTTAAATAATTGTACTGTATGACACCCTTTTAATTTGTCATCGAGACTATTACACAAATTTACCCCTCTAATGGTAATACAATAACTTTTTGTATTTGTTCTCACCTTACTTTTTTTGAAAATTTCCTAATGTATTGTGTATGTATGTGTGTATGGACATATGTATGTATGTTTGTGTGTATGGACGGACGTATGAATGTGTGTATGGACGTATGTGTGTATGGACATATGTATGTATGTTTGTGTGTATGTGTGTATGTATGAATGTGTGTATGGACGAATGTGTGTATGGACGTATGTGTGTATGGACATATGTATGTATGTTTGTGTGTATGTGTGTATGGACGAATGTGTGTATGGACGTATGTGTGTATGGACATATGTATGTATGTTTGTGTGTATGGACGGACGTATGTATGTGTGTATGACATATGTGTATGTGTCTATGGACATATGTATATATGTATGTGTGTATTTGTTCTCACCTTACTTTTTTTGAAAATGTCCTAATGTATTGTGTGTGTATGTATGTGTGTATGGACATGTGTATGTGTGTATGGACGTATGTATTTTTGTATGAACATATGTGTGTGTGTATGGACATATGTATGTATTTATGTGTGTTTGCACATAAGTATGTATCTATGTATGTGAAAACATACATTGGAGATGTCACAGTAAAAACATTTTAACACAATGATAACAATGTACAGTTTTTAACAATTAAATGTTTTTTTTTATTAGAATTGTTTTAATTTAACCAACTATGGTGCTTTTGGATAAAAATCTCATATATCTAAATCTGTTTTATTTTCATTAAGTCATTTAATTTTTAATTCAGTTTTAAATAGGTTTTCTAATTATTTATTTTTTTTTAAATTGACAAGAAAAGACAAGAGAATTTGATAGTTTCCGCAAAGAAAAAGGGATTAGGAGGTTTGCTCAAAGGCATTCAAGCAAGAAAAGTGCAGGTTTGAACTTTTGAACCTTTTTCCTGTTTTCAATCCTCCAGGTGAGGTCCCTCCAGGTAAATCCATCCGCCACATGCGTCAGTTCCATTCCCACCACAACCTGCTCAGCCTGGCCCAGCCCTCCTCGTTTTCCACCTCCACCTCCAGACTCCACGGTCAGGACCCCGACACCCAAGACCGCAGGGGCCCGCTGGGCTCTGCGCTGAGCTTCAGCCTGGGCGGCGTCAGCGGCAGCTGCTCCAGTTTGAGCGGGTCCACAGAGAGCAGCATCTGGGTGAGACAGACGCCGCAGGAGGAGAGCAAACCGTCACCGGCCGCGAATTTCTGGGACTTCTTCACCGGGAAAGGTTCGAGCTCGGAGACGATGGTATGATGAAGGGCGAGAAGAAGAGGAATATGAAGGGAAAGTGTGTGTGTTTTTGCTGTCAGAGGTCCGAAATCGCCACAGAATTGGTCAAAGTTCCTGTTACGTTTACAGACAACTGTTGATTTTAAAAGGATATTAAGATCCAGTAATACTAAAAATCTAAAGTTCCCACTTTTCTGGCACCTTTGGAATGCAGCATGTGTATGAATGTGTAGTTGGGACACAAAGAATGGAGAAAACCAACAAATGGAGAAGAAACTCAGATAAATACAACAGAGTTTTTTGTTTTTTTTTTTTAAAGAGACATTTTGAATTTGTGTTGGAAAACGTTGAAGATGAAAACTTTTTAGCGCAACTTGCTCGGACAGAGACACGGCAATCAGTCAATGAAGGAAACAAGACTAAATAAATCTGTCTATGAGATTATCTGGAAGTGGATGCAGTAATACATAATATAGCGATGTACATAATGTATTCATGATTTTACACACAGAACCCTCGTCTTTACTACCTAGAACTGCATAACTAACTCTAAAGCTGCATGGACCATACTAACACTTCTTTATCTATACCGATACCATACCAGACTCCCATTGGTCTTTGTTGTTTTCCTGTAACCTGTAATAAGCTACATTCACTGTAAATCTTGTCTACAATTCAACTATTAACTATCCACTGTTTAGCTAGAATGATTGTTAAAATTCTGAACACCTGAAGACATCTTAGCAATGCAAAGTTCAGAGCCAGAAATTAAACTCAGTATGTACTGATTTGGTGATTTGCAGTTCAAAAGGCATCTAGATATCTACCTTAAATCTGGCTTTAATTTGTTTTTGTTGAGTATTTTCGGGTTTTGTGGTTAGGAAGTGGTTAGTACAATACACTGTTTTTATTTTTTGTTCTTAAGCATTTAGACTTGGACTTGTCTACACATAGGTGATCTTGACTAGAACTTTGTCTGGCATATAACTATTGTTATATATTAATTAGACGTCTTTTAAAAAATAAACTAAATTAGCCTGGCTTTAATCTAGACGTCTTTTGACCTGCAAATCACCAAATGAATGCTCACTGTGTAGTATTACCTAATTTGCATCATTGGCGCCTCCTTTGGAAACCATAGCCAGGCTCCAGTTTCGGGGGCTGGATCCTCTGAAGGCTTTCTTCAGACCATCGCAGGGTCAGGCTGGACCTGCTTCTTTTCCCAAAACTATAACAGTGTGTTATCGGTGTGCAAGGAGCTGTCAGGTTCCACGATGCCAGTTTACAGTGGGAGATGTGGAGTATAATTTCAACACATGATGGACAAAGCACCAGGTTAATGTAATAGTATATTCATATACCGTCTATTTATCTGCGTCCCCCTGCTATTTACTGCTAACAAGACTTGAGAATGGAGTTTATACCTGGCTTCCGTTTTTTTGTTGTTTTCCCTCTGCTGTGGTCATGTGATATTTCCAGACTTTAAAAACTGACAGGGATCAGTTGAACGCTGCGGCCTGCAAAGATTACATCAGATTCAGGCCCATGAAAAAGCTGCATTTCTCAGAGCCTCTGGAATAGGACAGACCGTTGTGAGTTTGGACACGCCAGTTATGACTGTTGACGTGAGCTCTCACTTCGACGCACCTGGATTATGTAATCAATCACATAAACACACAGACGCTCACCAGCTGAAATGTGGGCGCTGCGGGTGAAAGCTATGTAATTTCAGCCCTGCAGAGTTTCCCTACTTTTCTCTACCATAAGAAAACTGGGCCAAAGTTAGTTGATTTGTTTTTTTGTTTTGTTTTTTAACGTCTAGAATAAAAAGGGACTTTCCCTTCTAACCTCAGATTTGTTTTTAATTTCTTAGAGGTCGGTTGCTGCATTCATATCATATGGGAGTCACTGTCATTACCAGTTCCTGTCTTGTAAATAGCATCCATATCAATGTCTCAGTCATAATCACAACTGGGATATTCATATTTTTCTGAACGCTCCCATATATAACTGACTTAATACAAACAAATATGGATGCCTCAGATCAGCCAAAGTCTCTTTGTTCAAGGCAAATAAACCCAAATTTGATATAGTTCTAAAGTGTCGGTGCACAGTGTCCAAATCATTAACATCGAAATCTTCTTCCATTTCTACCATGAATCCCATGTTCCGTGAACGCAACATCAAACCATTCAGTATTTCACAAGAAAAGGGTAACGATTGGACAAAAGTCAAGAAAACAAATGAACCGGTTAATTTCCTGCAGCAAAATTACTTTATTCGCCCCGCCCGTCTCGACCTATTTGGACCTGAATTAGACACTTTTGCAAGAAATGTAGAGGCGTTGATGTGTGTTTTTTAAAAGGTGTTGCAGCGTGTGTTACTTGTTGAATTGCACGAAGGCCAACTTCAGGCTCTGGCGCACAAGTATGAAAGATAATATTACAGGATTGAAATATAGGCTAGTTACCTTCCTTTAACCACAGGAGGGCGACGTTGACCACATCAGCTCAACCTTTAACCATCTAACTGCTTTCCCCACCATCTACAGACTCATATAATGCTATAGATAAAAGTGTATTAGGTTTAGTGCCAAACACCTAGAAACTGTACGGATGTTTGTTTCTGGTCTCTTTGTAGTAGAAATGTTTCTATTGTTGTACAGAGATTTTCCTACATCCTAACATTGTATTTCTTCACCACAAAGGGAAGTTCTACAGAGTCCCTCCTTCACCTCAGCAGGTGAACGTATCGTCTTCTCTTTTGGATCCCTTGTAGAGAAAACAAGATGTATTTCGTCTTTTATGTCAGTAACACGTTTTTCTATATCGTTTTAAAATCCAGCGAGGTGTGTTAAGACCTAAACCAGAGAATGTACCGCCTGTCCGCAGAGAATTAAATGTCAAACCTCCTCTGTGTCATTGTTTTTTGTTGAACCTGCTGGGAGAGCAGAGGGATACATATCAGCGTGCTGTTATTGCTGGAAAAAATAAAAAACCTTTACCTTTTTGCTGTGCTACAAACATCTGTAACGCAATAACTTCAATTGCTTCCTTTTCCATGATGCAGTCTTTTAGTTTAACAGCAGCCTTGTTCTTTTCCCTGTTTGATTCTGACAGACCTGCAAAAGAAAACCAACCTTATTCGACATCAAGTAAAAATCCAAAATCATACTTGTGGCTGGGTCGTCTTCACAGTCTGTGATAAGAAATTTTTCTTTTAATTTCGAATGTTCTCTTTTAAATATATGTTAGCAGGAAACGTTGAGGATTTCAGGACTGGAAACGCTGTCAGTGCGAGTCCAGAATTCTTCGCTGGTAAGTTAATAACGTGTCTCTGTTAACTCAAAGCTGTGGTTCCTAACATGGTTGTTGCTTGTAGGTCCTTAAAATAAAGCAACATCGAGGCTTTATAAAGAAGCCCTCATTGCTGGTTACCTTAGTTGAGCAGCTCAAACTAAAAGTGATTTTTGTCCGTTTGTTTCTTTTGCTTCACTTCAGGGACTTTTAAAGGAACTAAGAGGTAAAACTATTCAGCTTTTTACACGAATCAAGCGACAAAATAGAGAAATGTTCGGGGGGAAAAAAAAGTGTTAAAAATATTTTTCCCTTATATTATTAATTACTTTCTTATTATAGTATGACCCCTCAAACTAATGTAGAATTTAATACAATGAATCCCAATTCCATAGTAATGCTGTGAAATACTGTATACACTAATAACTGCATTTCTTTGGCAGAAACGATGAAAGGCACGAGTCAGCAGACAACACTTTCAAGTTTGGGAACAACAAATAGCAGGTAAAAAGACACTTAATTTCTTTTGCACATCGCACTGATGATGAAGGGCACAGGTTTAGTGCAGGCGTGGGGGAAACGATGATGTCAGGAACCAAAAACAATAAGCGAACATTATTCTCTAGGTTCATATTAACCTATAAATCATTATGTAACACATGAGGATTTTTTCCCAAGAACAATTACTAAAGAATAAGAAATGCTATAAATATTGACTATTATTAGTTTAGTAACTTTACTGAAAGTCACACTTGGTTTAATTGAGAGTCTCAACATTTTACTAAAAAGAGCACTGTCCTTCACCGCTTCCTCTCGGGTTGATGTTAAATTCTAGCGTCCTTCTTGCAGAATATCACAATAAGACGACGTCACCTGTAAAAAAACAAAAAAAACATACAGCCGCGTCTCCAGATCTTCGTTTCAGGTTGCATATTCCACCAATCAGAAAATGGGGACATGTTATCCAATCAATTTTGTTCTCAAAGGAACTTTTCTCTTGCAATACTATGATTTTATTCTCATATCATGATGTTTTTGTCCAAATTAAACATTTTTGTTCTCGGAAACTCATGTTTTGTGGCCCTAATCGCCACACAAACTGAGTTTAACCTGCATGCAGGCTTTTTAAGTATCCCTGAGTGATTATTAACTACTGAGAAAAATGACCCAAAATGCATTGTGGATTAAAATATAGTACAATATAAAATATATCATGCAACATTAACAAGTCATCACAAAAAAGGACAGTCCCAATACTGGACTCTGATTGGCTGATAAGATTACTGCAGCTCCTGTTGCTTCAGATGACGTAAACCCGCTGTTTGGAGGCATTATAGGAGAAATAAAAACACAGGAGACAGTCTGGATTATTCAATCGTCAAAACCAGTTTGTGTTTTATTTCAAACCGTTTGGACACCATCAGAACTAGCCGCCGCTCCCAAAATGTTCACTGGATCGACTTGTATTCAGAATGAACGTCAGCCAGCAGTGTGTGCAGCGGCAGCAGCCCCCGCAAACACCCACAGAACAACCCAGAGGAGAAGGCTTCATTGTACTTCAGATGTGTTCGAAGCGTCAGACTCCGTGCAGTTTCATGGCCAATTAAATGTCTGCCATAAAATACACTTTTGAGTCAGGCTGGTGCCAAAATAAGAGCAGATCTGTCAGAAAAGACTCAAGAGCCTGCCGTGAATCGAAGAGCTGAATATGAATTCGAACAAGGTCTTCCTGTTTTCTATGTTCTCCCCAGTGGAGCACTTTTAGATAAAAACACAGTTTACCTTTTTTAACGTTTACAGTAAATGTCACCCTTTTGCAAAATAACAACAAATCAAGGAGCCTGAATGTGTTGTGAAGGCGTGGAGCCGTTTGGATCCTTAGTTTAAGTACAATGTAAATGAAAGGTTGTTTGTGGCTGTGAGGCTGCTGTCACTTTGCACACTTGCAACAGACAATATCAGTGTTCAGGACACACTCAGTCACTTTTCGTCCCGTCACAAACTGGGTTCAAAACACTTACATTCTTGGTGAGTCTGAAAAGGGGGAGTGATGAGGACGACCGAAGCCCTGAAAGGACATTTCAGAGGACAGAACAACTAAAAGTGTTAAAAGGAAAGATCCACCAACAGAAGTCAGTTTGTTATTTAATGAGTTGGTTTGTGGCAAAATGTTGGTGCTCCTGTTTTCCCCCAACCCATCTCTCCTACTTTCCCATAACACCTTCTTAAAAGCCTCACAGAAGAGGCTCAAATATGCTGCTTTTGGTTAATGATGGACACACAGGAGCCTAACAAGAGTTTTGATATATTGAACATTTACTCGTTAGCTGTGAGACTACTTGATAAATGATCACAATGTTGAGTAGAGCGGTGTATCAAACTAAAGTCATTTATGAGTCCACAAATCAAAGTAGTGAAACGTGACACCAAATGCTTGGTCGTCCTTATTCTGATCAGATACTGTCTGAGGTGCATCATAATCTTACTTGTGCTGATATTAATTAGGGTTTTATTTAGGTTAATTTCATTCTTGTACATAAATACTGAGACATTTCAGAATTTTTATCTTATTTGTCAAATAATGCTTTTTTTTGTAGCAAAAAAAACTAAACAAAGTAAGTTATTTAGCCCGACCGATACTTCGTGTTGGATGTTTAAGACTAATACGAACTTAAATATTCGAGTTTTAAGCTTGATACTGATACTTTTTTTAACTATCTTCTAGTGCTCTTCAACATCGTGATCATCAACAAACTGTCTCAGGGCGTCGTTTACATTCGACCAGTTATTCACAGGAAGAACTAAATCAAACACCAAGTTATAAAACAGGCTGAGGGACAAAAAGAACACCTCACCCCCGGTTGATTTGTTTGGTTCAGTGTACTGACAGAGGATCTTTCCTTAAACGCAGTGATACACAGAACAGCTTCTTGTAATTTAGCTCATTTACTTTCGGCTGTTTGGTTTAGGCAGACGGGTGGGGCTCCTTACTTTTTAAGCACCAGGCGTATTGATTCGTTACCACAATAAAAGCATCTTGAGATAACGTCCACTGACATTTTTGATCTAGGTCTGCTGATTATTCCAAGGAAGCAAATATTTATATTCCAATAATATCTGTATTTATGTACACATCAACATCTCTCGTCGCAATTAAACCAAAATAATCTTCAGATATCCAAAGCTGCCTACACGAGAATGGTAGACTAGTAAAATTAGTGAAATATATCAAAAACAGATGAAACATCTAAGAAAAAGATAACAAACATTCATAATAATAATATTAATAGTATTTAAATAAAATAAAAAAATAGCCTTGCTTCAACATCGGTTTCCAACACTTTGTCCAGCCACAAATTTCAACCAGTGTTGTTTATGACTGACACATTTACAGTTTTGGGGACCAAAGATTTCTATGAAACGGCATTTTATTTAAAGACAGAATCATAACCAGCTCCAAACTGAATCTGTGGACTTTTATCCCCAAAACAATGCGCTTTTGTGCTTCTTTTTGTTCATTTATACGATCAGTAAATGCAAACTTTTCTCCAAAAGTTTTAAAATGCAAACACATCATTTAGTATATATAAAAGCAACTCTTACAGGAGTCCACAGTTTCGATTGGTGCCTGGATGAAACCTGCGTTTCAAGTCTTTTGCAACCGTAAACTGGTGGAAACGAGGTAAATTGACCCCAAAACATCTTCCTTTCATGGTAGGTTAGTTGAGTTTAAGAGCAGCACAGACAGGAAAAGGAAATAGTGTTGACTTTGAAGCCTCACCCCGCTGAACGAAGGGAAGTGTTTGGGACACGCCACCTGAAGTCGCCCCCTTTCCTTCGTTTTGAAAACAAGCAGCAAAGTGAGACGTTCAAGAACTTGAACCCACACACTTCTATTTCTGTTTATTACAACCACAGGACATATTATGAGTTTGGACATCCCTGTGTCTGCTGGCAGTGTTTTAAAAAATACCTAACCCTGGTCCAGGACTGTCATGCTGCGTGCCACTGCCCTGAACAAGAGAGTTTTAATCCATTTCAGTCGATCCAAACAATGTTAATCACAGGTGACGCAGGATGTCGTCCTTGCTCACTGACTGGAGTGTGGCACAGCAGCTCAGTGCTCCCAGAGACCTTCCTAGGTCAGAGTACATCATCGTCATTTATGTTACTTTGCACCCACTTAATGTCGTTTTGTTTGCATCTTTAGCAGTTGCTGAGAAGCCTATCATCCAACGAGTTTCTACTCTTCACATAATACATTTCTGCGAGCCGCTGAGCGACTGAACTGTCCGGAGATGGCAGTGCAGGGCCATGACGCGTAGTAAGATCGTTCTGGGTTAGGGCTCAGGCTGTGTTAAAGCTGACTTTAGCCCTGTATGAAAAAAAACGCAGCCCTCATCATTCATTATTTGAATGCTCTGTTGACCCTTTGCAATGCAACGTCAGAGGAGAAAACGCACGGCGTAATGTGAAAACACTGTCAGCAAACCCCGGGATTTCCAACCTGAAGCAGGGCCACATCAAAGTAAGACTTAAAAGGAAATGAAGGTTTTCAGACTATAGTAATGCTGTTAAAAGTGCTTTCCTTGTCTAAGCAGGAGAGAGCAACGTCAGATTGAGACCCCAGATGGTATTTTATAGGTCACGCTGCAGCCCTATTTTTATTTTACTGTATATTTAGATAATACTTGACCCACTGCCCAGGCCACTCAACTACTGTAGAATATAAACACCTTAAAGGCTAAAGAGAACATGTTTCCATTCACTTTCCATCTGCTGCCGCTCTGGGCTATCCCAGATTAACAAGCAACAGTCGGGTGGAGTCTCACGAGCTTAGCAGTGTAAAACATACTTTCAAAAAACAATACCTACATTTGGTTTGTGCGTTAAACGAAAACACGGGAGGTTGTTGCCTAGCAGCAGGCTCGAGTTCGGGAAAACCAGTAATGGCTTTAAAATGGCTCCTGTTTCTCCAGCCATAAAAGAACATTTTAATGTTTGATCTCTTGAGGCAATAGTTTGCAGATTACAGCTGAAGCGATTGGTCAATTAGGTGGTCGACAGAAAATTTATTCTGCAGCTATTTTGATAATCGCTAAAAGTTACTCATCCAGCAAAAATGCCAAACATTTATTGGTCTCTGGTTTCTCAAATGTGAGCATGTTTTTCTGTTTTGCATCATCAACTAAATATTTTTTGGTTGGGAACACTTTTTAGGCCAAAACAAGCAATTTGAGAAAAACGGCAATAAAACGATGTTTTAATATTTTCTTCACACTCCAATGTCTTAATATTCTTGTAAATGTTAAGTAAATTCAAATTGCGTACTTGCATTATTAAGCTTATCATTATATCAGTGCCAAAAAATTGTCATAAATGAGAATATTATTTATCGCAATTATTTCTGGGGTAATATATGGTCCAACAAAAGTAGTTATGATTATTTTAACTGATGGGTGGAAACTAGCCTGAGGCTATAATCTGGCATTTCATGTATGTTTCATTAACATGCCCTGTCCCGACCAAATAAATTATTATTATTTAAATTAATATTTATTGCTTCATCTTCAAAATTTTCAAGAAATACTCTTAGAGCTGACGGAGACAGCAATTTGAAAAAAAAAAAAAAGAAGAAATCTCACAGGGTTTGAATTTACAGTGATGAGAAATAGAGAAAAGCAGCCTCACATTGGAGAAGTCGTATTAATTGACTTTTTAAAAAAATCAGTTGTTACCATCCATAACTCTTTCCTATTGTGCTAAATACGATTTTGAAGGATGGCGGAGGCGACAAATCCATTTTAAACTCTTACTGCATTAAATACACTACGTCGTCGACAGCAGATGCGCTCAACATAAGCAGACCATTGGCATCACTCAGCATTTCTGAGGGCTTCAATTTAAGATTCGGGAGTGAAAAACATGTTATGTAAAAGGTCTGACTGCCTGCCAGGGCTGCAGCTGCAGGAGAAAAACTTAAGCCAGAGTCGAAATTTGCCAGCGTGGGATTGGTGGCTGATATTTTGAGGTGTACTGAGCCAGCTGCCGCAAGGTCTGTGTATGGAGGTGTTCGAGTTTGCCGTCCAGAAATAAAGCTTTAATAAGGACCAAGAGGACAAGACGGTTTGCATGTTCTGGCATTCAAAAAAAGTCAAATGTTAAAACACCACTAACCTTGGAAAGAAAACCGCTAAGGAAACTGAGCTTGCTTATTCAAAACCATGAAAAACTTGCTTTAAAAAAAGTTAGCTTATGCTGTTTAACTTAGAAACACCTGACCTTCACGGTCTTCCCTCGCTGTGGATCCAAACACGACCCGTAATGGCACGATTCACCAGCCGCTGCCACTCACTGCTCAGGCAGCTAGCCTTTTGAAACTGGAACAGTGTTGTTGGTGATCTGTAAGGCTCCTTGCTTCTGGTTTTTACCAATTTTTGCAGAAATAATACAGCGATTTTTAAAAAGGCTTTATGACTTTATGTTCCTGTTTATCGAAAAGTCGCTGCTTCCTGCTTTAAGACACTCATCGAAGCAATTTACAGAAATCCAGGCCCTCTTTCAAATGTAATTAATGAAACAGTGCATGCTTAAATGGAGAGAGCTCAAATTATATCTTTGGTAAAATCAGACTTTTACCTAGATTATTTTTCCAATTTTCAGTTTGTAATACTTTAGAAACATTTCCAAGAATTTTTTTTTATCTTAAGTAAAAAACAAAAATAATGAGCCCCTCTAACAGATTTGCCAACTTCTCTCTGATCGCTGGTTTTCATGCTCTGTCTACAGGGTGTTGCTCAGATGACGCTTTTTGTAGTTTTTTTTTTTTAAGTTATCATCGATCTGGTTCCCTTGACAAAAAGACAATGGGATGTTTGATGATTGCAGGAAATAAGCTCTGTGGGAAACAAAGGTTTTACACTTACACGTTTTGTTCGCCATCATAATCTTCACAAATGACACTTTCGGGTCTAGCGAGTAGATGAGTTTTCGTGTTCGGCGTGATGACGTTTAATGTCCCCGACAACCTCTGTAGTGTCATTTAGCCACTTGTTAGCAACCGCCTTTTTTAAGACACGTAAAAGCTTCAAAATGCAAGAGTGAGGTATTTAGTGACGTATTTTGTCGTAGAACAAAACGTAAAAATCTAGTTATCCACAGACCTTCTTTCAGGCATCTTACCAAAAACCCACTGACTGCGAGACGAGGGAACCGGAAGTGCTAAATGCTAATTAATTTCTGGGTTTTAGGACTCATTCCTGCGGCGCTCCATAACACTGTTATTAGCACCACATGATACAAACACTGCAAACTAGCAACCAAATCACCGCGCTGCTCTCCAGGTACACATTCAAGCTATTCAATCCTTAAAGGTTGCGTCAGTGGTTTTATTGTGACAAGTGGGGCTTCTAACAAGGCTGTCAGTTGTTAATACCTGTGTGTTAGCGTAAAGCTAATTTAGCCCGGTATAATATGCACACCAAAAAAAACGCTAAAGACGACTGTGATGACACGGATGGTTACCGTGACGAGGAGGTTTACAATCAGAAGTTTCTTAAGTGTCTTACCCAAAACAGTTGATTGGTTACTCTGCATCGTCTCAACAATCCCAAACTGCCTTAACCTCCAAAATGGGCCGCTGTGCATACGGCGATGTCAGCCTCTTGGATTGGCGTTACTCATTGGCGTCTTCCCAGCTGATGCCCCAGTGCAAAGCGAGTGTTTTCAGATTCAGCCATTAAGGGTTTTTTTTAAGGTGCTTTTTGCAGTGTGGGCTCAGGGGATTTGAACGGTCGTAATCCAGGAGGCTGGCATGCGACCTGGACACATCTCAACCAATCTGAGTGCCGCTCCAGTGCAAAGCTCCGCCTACAGGGAATAAAGCCTGGATACTTAGGTGAGCGTACTGGGCGGAGCCGGTGGCAGCCACAAGCGCCTCCCCCTCTGTTGGGTGACAGTCTGTTGGGGATTTTCCGCTGGTTGGTTCAGTCTCTGGACTGGTAGAACAGGATGTATCCTGACTCCGAGTTCTTGGAAATGTCCGATGTCAGACCGTAGAACTCCTCGATCGCCTGCGCGTCAATTTTCTACAAGAAAAGATGATAAATGGTTGAACTTCAGACATATGCAGGGTTCTCCTGTAGCTCTGCAGTAAAACTACTTTTGCTTGACAATTCAATAGCAGCTGTGCGTCAAAGAATAGTTAAACATTTTGGGAAATACACCTATCTGCGTTCTTAAGAGTTTGTGTGTGCGTGTGCGTTAAGTAGCTGAAACTAGGAGCCGGTGAGCTTAGCTTAGCATAAAGAATGGAAGCAGGGGAAACGGCTGGCCTGGCCTCGCTGTGAGCTGTGTTGACAAGATGTTGGCAAGTGAGTGCGCCCAGCAGTTGCCCGCCAAGAAAGTTACATTTCTGTTAGTTTTCAGACGAGACACAACATGCTAATTAGTGAGTTTTAAAGCTGATCGTAGATGAAATTTGTTTTACTTTCCCCGGCTTCCAGTCTTTATGCTAGGCTGACCTCAGCTTGAACCCAGCGCTGAACTTAAAGACATGAGTGGTATCAATATTCCTATCCAGCTCTTGGAAAGAAATAACTATTTCTTGAAGAAAGATGCTTGCTGTTGCTTTCTTCCCAGGAACATCAAATAATTTCTCTCTCTACTCTTCATGCAGACACTGGCCTCAAAAATTACTACATCCTGTAAACCAACAAAGGTAAAGCAAATTCTGAATTGTTCTGAACTATTATTGCAAAAAGTAACATGACTAGTTTATATATATATATAATAGTAAGAAGCATTCAATTGTTTATCATTTTATATGTAAATATGAGGCCCATTTCCGCCATGTACTAAAAGGGAATAGAAAAAAGCATTTTCCCGTTTTTCATCTGCTACCAAATCTCCATTTAAAATCGAGTATGTTGACAAGTGGTGAATATCTTGAGACTCGGTCCTGACAACTGCAAAAAATATACTTTTGGATTGGTGGTGAAAGAACTGGCCACAGCTTTAGAAAAAAAACCTGTCTCTTCTTTTTGTGTGTTTCCACATGGAACTGAAGCTGCCAGAGTGGGGCGGTTCATCGACGCAATCGATTACGCAAATATGTCGAATTTGCATATTGTGCGTCCGCGCGTCTCAATGAAGTACGGCGGTCCGGGTCAAAGCGTGGATTCCCCTGGGAGGACAAGCTGCAGCACAGAAACCTCCCCGCGCGGCCTACTGACAGTAGCACTCGCACATGCTCTGCAGAGAAACGCAGAGCGTCTCAAACTTATGCCGTTGTTTTATGAAAGCTTGAGTGCACTTGTTGGTGCAGATATAATTCGCAACCACATTGGTTTCGATCATTTCAATAGGCGACATCATCAGCAACAACCCTCCTCCGCACGCGGCTCACCTGCTGGGTACGAAATCACGGGTGAAAAAAATCCAAAAAGTGAGTTGTGGTTTTTTTTGGGCGACTTTATAAAACATACTGCTGAGGAAGAGGGCAACAAAAAGAGGCAGGGTAAATTAAATTACATTAATCGAGTAATAAAAAGTATTCTTTAAAATAGTCGATAGAATAATTGACTAATCGTTTGATGCAGCCCCTAGAAGAGACAGAAAGGGAGTGTAAACTCCACAAACCGTTTTTTGTATAAATTATACGTTAGTTTCTGCTCTGCAAACTCAGCGGAATCTAGCAGAACGTGGCCAGTTTCTCTCCACTGGACCAGGTGTTCGAGTGGGCCTCTGTCCCATCATAGTGGAAAATGAGACTGGTGCTGGGACCAGTCCTTGATGACTGTGACTGAGCTGTTTCCTCTGTATTCAAGCAGCAGGGTGACTTCTCCCACTGCCGGGGAGATTTCAAGTAAAATAAACCTATTTTAATTGGGCCAAACTAGAACCATGACTTAACTGGAGCCATACTTGAATCAGAAAGGAGAACTGATGTAACCTTTTGCACAAAATATTAGGCAGTTCAGTATGAACAATGTACAGTAAAGGACCATACCAGTGGCTTGTTTTAACTCATTTAACATAACTAATCATTTTGCAAACAATGCTGATGCGTTTTAGACATTTGAATGGATTTTTCTTTCTGACAGCCATTGGTTTCCATTAATTACTATTAGCAGACTATTGAAACATGCGCGAGTTGAATGCTCTCACAGTGAACAACAAAGTCTGCACTGATTTCTTACGAGTTACATAATTGTGATGTAATGCAGTGTGGAGTTAAATCAAGTTGCATCATTCCGCAATGATAACATTGTAACTGAAAAAAATGGATTGATCAAGTTTTAAAGTGTCTGCTAATTGAATTTTATCCCATATGGAAATTAATGTAAACCAATGGCTGCCTGGAAAAGTAATTCTAATCTAAATCATATGTTGAAATGATTTGGAATATGAATAAAATTAATGTTTGAAGATAATGTACATTACGGTCCAAAATTCTTAGGAAACTAATTTCTAATTACAGCTTTAATTGTTTTAGAACGTCACTGAAGAAATTATTTGGTGGACTGTTAATTAAGGTTTTCAGCTTATGCTGAGGTGATTATTGGATAATAGGTAGGTCCATAACTTCAGAATAATGTCCTAGGTCAATTCCTTTAAAGGACTACAGTATGTAATTGGGTATAACTTAACTTGTATGCATAGTTTGTCAACCTTTATAGAGAGACTTTGTCAGGTGAAAATGTAAAATTAGTCCAAAGCCAAGAATACAAATTCAGAGATGACGCGTTCAAAGAAACTCCTAATAATTACAGTGTACTTAGTACTGAATGACATCATCAGTTCTTATCTACAGCATCGGACAGAGGGGGGAAAAAAGCGTTTGGGGGATTTGTTCTGTAAATCTTGTGTTTTCCTTTGTGCAGTACCCAACTGGCTGGAGATTTTTGCAAAGCACTGCAAGTCTGCTGACAAGAGTCACAAAAAGCGAGTGAAACAAAGGACTATTGTACAACTTTACACTTAAACCCTGGAAAGTTTAACCATCATGACTGCACGGTCAGTTAACCACTGATAGCATGATTGCTGTGGCATACTGTTCTTTTTGGCGTGGAGAAAGAAAAATAACAAAACTGAAAGGTTAGTTGGCTGACACAGCAGCATGCCGAGGCTTTGACCGCGGACTGATGTATTTTACTGCCAATGACTAAAGAGCGACTTCAGGCTTTTGGCTAACACTGCGTACTAGTAAAGCTATACTGTTAATATGCTGGTAAATTTCCCTACTTGGATTTAGAAATCCTCACATTATCGTCACTATCATTATGCAAACAGTTACATCTTTGACTCAGACACAGCAGCGTGCTGGGAAATTGTTAGCTGAGCGCTTTCACACATGCTAGAAGGATGTCAGACTGTGTTGTTTCTATGCAGGCTGCCGTGTTTTCTCCTGTCACATTGTCAGAGAGCAAAGCAGATGGTTCTATGGCAGAAGCTGCAGGGGATCAGCAATTTCATGACAACCAAAAAAGTTCTCATTTGAGTCAAAGATTGTCATTAGTTGCAAGTTAAAAAATAACAAAGGTTTTTCACAAGCTCAAGTTTCTTATTAGCTTATCATCTGTTGCAGATTGTCCAAATTAAAAGAAGAAGAAGAATGAGAGCAGCAGGCTGTCATATTTATAATTTTCTGAACACAATGTGCTGTCCAGGTCTCCCAGATCAAACTGACATTCGGTTTAAAAAATACATAACTGGGCTGAATAATGTTTCAATTAAAAGGAAAACCAAAGTAGGGAAAGAGGACAGAGCAGCTAAACATTATTCTCATTCTGGATCTTGTCCACGAGGCTTTGGGATAATCATGGGATTTAATCTGAAGCAGGTATCCAGGTTTTCTTTCTCCTGTTATCAATCATCTTACATTTCTGCTTTTATGAATACTTTCATCCATCCCTCCTATTTCTCTGATCGTATTCTGAACTCTAAACCCTCTTAAGTCATTATTTAGCAAAGATTAAGGTGTCTAGGTCAGCCTGTCGTAGGAAATCCAGACACATTTGGAGCACCAGGATCTACTGAGAGTCTGGAAAGAAGGCTATTTGAAATTCCTGTCTGGTTTGGACGCGGTGGGAAACCTCAGATGGCTGATGGGGATTTTAATCTTTGCTAAAAGTGGCCCAGCACTATTAATGCTTTGGGTTTCCTGACTTTTTACTTTTAAGCGTGAGTCGGCCTCTTTACACTGGTCACCTGTTTGTTTCAAAATGTAACATTTTTACTTTCAGAGTTGAGGTTAACTACCAAGTAGGACGCTGCCTTTTCAAATCTTAGATAATACTTTTATCGTACAGCTTTATTCTACTTAATTATGCTCCCATACTCCATTCATTTCTATCATCAATGTTGTCTCTTAAATCTGTTGAAACTTGTGTTTGGATTTGATAAAAGCCGCTTCAATAACAAAAGGTGTCAGTATTGTTTTCTATGTCAGTTCATTATTAAACTAATCAATGTACTTTTAAAACTTGACTTTGGGGTTTTAACAGGAAAGGAACTAAGTAAATAAAAGGACTTGCACAGTGTTAAATGACAGTTTAGACCTGAACAGTTACACTCTTTCCTGTACTAGCATGACATGATGTGCAGTGAAATAAAGGCACCTCATCTTTTTATAGTGGAACCTAGAAAAACAAAGCTTCAGGTTTACCTGCAGCTCTGAGAATATAAGTGTTTGTTCAGAACAGGATACTGAATCATTTAATACTATTTACTGGCTGTAGTTGAAGGTATCCAGTTAACTGTGAAATGAAACAGAACGAAAATAATCTCTCTCACCTCTACGATGTCGTCATCAAACAGCAGCCAGAAGCCGTGGCTCTTGACGATGGTGATATAGTGTCCGCGGTTGGGACCACTGCAGTGCGGAGACAGACAGGAAAAACAAAGTGAGACAGTAAACTCGTGGTTGATGGTTTTATTTTCTCCCCAAGTAAGAACTTTAACTTGGACGTTACTGTTGGGGCAACGCCAGTGAAAGAAACATGAAATAATTGCTCTAAAAACATCATTATTTAATGTTAAACATTTTATTCAGGGATGTTAATCTCATAAGGTGGAATAATGAAACTGTGGTCAAGAGATGTTAAAGGTACAAACAGTTCAGCACCATTTGTCTTTGAGTTTACATGTTTTTCTCTTACTTGTGTTACTGTTTTATTGTCAATGTGAAGCCTGTTTTAATAAATTCTTTACAAATAAAGTCGTTAATTAATGATAACTACTTTTCTGTGTTCATTTATTAGCAAATGTATTAAGACGCTCAAAATGTTATAAGATTTTGGATTTAATATAGCAGACAGAGCATTCTTGGTCCCAGTATACGTTAGCTTGTATGTTGCGTTAACGCAGTTTAATGGGCCTTTCTACACTTCGCTTTTTTCAAGTTTGTTCAAAACAGCTGACCGCTTCCTCAACGATGTTGACAAATGAGAGAGAACACGGGATTATTTTGTGCAATTCCACCACAGAAAGTAAAACGTGTAAAATACTAGTCCAATAATATAAAAGGAAGATATGAAAAGAAGCTCAGTTTACTACAGATCTTTTTAGGCTTTTGTCTGCTCTCTGCGACATGCATGTACTTTTCGGAAGGTCAGAGATCCAGCCACGTTATGTCCTTCCTGACAGGATGATTTCATAAATGCAGCTAAACAAGACAAACGTAGTTAATGAGAGCTATGAGAGAGATGTGCCTAACAGCTGACACATTAAATCAGCTAGTTTATATAAGCTGACAGAATTACGGACTACGGTTAAGTTTTGCGATATCAAAAGAATATAAACAATATGTATTAATTTGTAATAGTTGTTTACACCTACGGGAAACACTGGATGTTACTTAAACTAAGTCATATCCACTTGCTTAATACTGAAAATCAGTTGATCAATAGATTAGTTGCTGGAAAGCAAACTAATCAATTCCAACTTTAAATGATTAATGGTTCTGGTCAATTTTTTAAATCCCATAAAGCTTAACGAAAGCAAAGAGTTGCTTTGTCTTTATTTACTAAGACTATGAAGTAAACCCTTTCAGTTTTTAGGCAGTTGACCAGACTACATAATTGTTGACTGCTGATAGAGCCTTTGCAGCCTTTTACACGTCTTTAGGGAAAATGCTCATGTGTGCGCGACTGGCATTTCTAAGAGCACTTGAGTCAGTAACATTCAAAACACAGAAGAAGAACCTACCTGCCACAGTGTACAACGACAGCCACCAGGTCATACATGCGGTCGGGGTTGGTGGCGTCCCCGGACGTGTTGAAGAGGCGGAGCTCCAGGGGGAAGACGACGCGATAGGACAGTTTGGTGTAGCGGTGCAGCTGGTCCATGTATTTAAAGCGCTTCAGGTGGAGGGCGAGGATCATCGGTAGCTTCTTTACCCTCATCCTGATGGAGAGACAGAGAGAGGGGTTTTTAATGAAATTGTTATATTTTTCTTTCACAGCAGAATAAAGCACTGAGTGATACAATAAGAGTCAGAACCAAACTGGAACTGAAATGATCTCTGAACTGCACTATACACACAGGACACTCAAGAGCAACTTTTTGCAAGAAAGGAGTTTTTAATTACAAAGAAAATGTCAAAATCAAAGAGAAAATAAAGCGAAAGGCTTATAAAAAGGTCAGTGGAAAAATACCAGGGGGGAGGTAGAATGACACAAAGACAGGCAGCGAGGGGGATTTGTCACCAAAAAAAAAACCTCACAGGGCTAAAAGCTTTCCATGTTGACGCCATTACTGTTCCAGACCCCCTACCAGGAACAAGAAGTGTGTTTGAGACGCTTTGTGCGCCTCCTAATTTGGCCAAACCTTTGGCTCACATTCTCGCAGCATTCTGCTCAGTGTTAATGCGAGGTGCAGCCGCTGGTGACAGCATGGCCCTTCAAGCTAATGGATTTTACTTTATGCATTAAAAAACGATGGATGGTATGTATAAAAAAAAAAACATGTAGTCGCACTCGTGGGCAGACGCACTGGACTGACACTTTCTACCTGTTGGTTTGTTTTTTTTCTGGTTGCTGTGTGAAACTTTTGCAGTTGCCATTCATGACAAACTAAAGACAAAGAGCAACATTGACAGAGAAACATCCAGCAGTTGTTAGACTGCAGTGCAATGGTTAATAATAGACATTTTGGCCCACGTCAACTCTAAAAACCCGTGACGGACTTGTCAGAATGTAACAGGAAGGCCCTGACTCATTGCTATAGTAACATAAGATGTGGTTTCGTGTACTTTCTGATGGAACAAACTGTTGCCGTATTTGTCCACTTAGAAAAACTTAAGAGCGGTCGTGCTATGCATATAGCTGCGTGACTGCTGTTATAAGCACTCCTACACAGCTATGAGACAAAGGGCTAATTTAGACGACAGCTCCTCATAGCAAAGAGCAACTATTTTCAAAATCCTTTCATGCTTCCATGTGTTGAAAGCAACAACCCCCCTTAAGCTTTGTGTCAAAAAGTTGCTTTGTGCCCTCCTTTTGGTAAACCAACTAAAAGACATGACAGCTTGATTACATTTGTACTAGGAGAGGACAAAATAAATTTCCTCCATAATGACAAATGAACAATGTTTAATGAAGCATTCAAAACCACATGAAACCACCTATTTAGGTATGTTTTACATGTTTAATATATTTCAGGTCTCACTCTGTGACAAACTTTGGTGAAACTGAACCAATAACTAATTTTAGAAACGATAGGTCAATAAGAATCTTGAAATAATATAATCATATAGAGGGATGATAAAATTGGGGCTGTAATTAACATTTATTTTAATTATCGATTCATCTGACAGTCGTTTAGTCTTTAACATGCCAGATAATAGTTGTGAAAAATATCTATCACAAATCCCTTAAGTCCAAGTTGACGTCTTCAAATGTCTTGTTTTCTCCGACCGACAGCCCAAACCCCAAAGTTATTCTGTTTACAAAAGATATAAAATGCAGAAAGGATTCTAAATCTGCACGGCAGGAATTGAAAAGCAACTAGCTGAAGATGTCACGCACCTTTTCTGGGCTTCCTGTTTGCTGCGACACTGCTCACAGTAGTATTTGTATTCACTACATAACGTCTCTGTGTTGCTGAAGCCCCTGTTGAAAAACACACACACACACACACACACACACACACACACACACACATTCACCATCACAAATCAAGTCCTGATGTCAAAATTAACTTTTTTTCCATGGCTTTCCACATCAGGTGAGTGTGAAAGACTAATTTCCCGTTTCAAGGGTGGTTGATGGTGGCTCTGTGTTACCTGAGACAGTGCGTGATGGAGGTGTTCTGCTCCACATCCACCGACAGATCCAGGAAGTCCTCGTCTTTACTGCTCACCTGCAATGAATGCAGCGAGGACACTCAAGGTCACATGGATTCTCTTCTTCAAAAGGCTGTTTTGTGCATGAGAAAAACAAAACAGGGACCCACTCATAGAAAAACAGCTCCATAGTGCTACTAGAGGTCAAAAGCTCCACAGGGAACACCTTTATAATATTATCATTACACTGTACTAAAGAGGCAAATCTATCTTGAAAGATTTTGAAGAGGAAGAAACACTAATAATGTCAGTAAATATTGAGTATGTAATGATACAGGCCATGTTGTGCAATGTGACAACTACAGTTTATTTTTCTTGGTCCAGTGGAACAAAGTATATAATCCTTTGGTTCGGCAGTGCCAGGAAACCAGGAGGCTGAGTAAGTTACTGTATATGGATGTAGCAGAACTAAATGAGACGTTTTGAATCCTTTTAGCTAAATCTAGAACCAACTTTCTATGAGAAAAACAAAGAAATAAATGTCCTAGGAACCAACCTCTATAAATTAACTAGGGATATTATTTTATGTTCATCATAGTCCAAAGAAAGTTAAGTCAAATCTTCTCTGTTTTGAGAACAAAATGCATTCAAATTTTCTGTGTTGTCCTTCCTGGGGACCAGTGACAATTATGAATTAATAAATATACACAATTTCTTGTTGTAGTTCATTTTGTTATGCTCCCGTCTCCCCCTTTACCTATAGAACTCCATGTTTATTGGGTTAAGTTTGGACTAGGTTTCAAATTCCCCCAAACCAAACATTTAGTATTTACTCTTTTATTTGTGTTATTTCTGGTTTCCTTCTTCTGTTACAGTCCTGCCTGTTTTATACTTCTAATTATTTATATTTCATCAGGTTAACTTGTAATCCTTACCCTTAAACGTGTTTATATTGATATATTATTCATTGTGGATATCTGTTTATTGATTTTTATATATTTTTCGCTCTGGATAAAAGTTCTATTATTATCTTCTGTTATTTCATGCTTAATGTCATCAGATCTCCATGGCGGCGTATTTGCTTTGGCATAGGCCCTTTAACGCCGGATGGCCTTCCTGACGCAACCCTCCCCATTTATCCGGGCTTGGGACCGGCACTTAGGAATGCACTGGCTTGTGCATCCATCCCCAGAGGTTGGGGAGCAACCCGGGGACAAGAGGAGGTGGGGATCGAACCCCCAACCCTGTGATCAGTCGACGAACCCGCTCAAGCACCTTAGTTCACGCTTAATGTAATAAAGCACTGTGTCATTTTGGTTTTGAAAAGTTCAAGGCAAATACATCATGACCTAAATCCTTACAAACTGCATCAGCGTTGGCATGGAAAAGGACTTATTTTGTCAGGCATCTCAGTGCGATAAGATGGCAGCAGACTACAGTGCTGCTGCTGTGAACACACGCGGCCCGCCGACACTTACAGCTTCACAGTTGAGGCAGCGCGTCTCGTTGGTCAGTGTTCCTTGGAAGATCTCATGGACCCAAGTCTGTTGTATCTCCTTTCCTCCTTCCCCGTCCCCTCCTCCTCCCTCACTTCCTCCTCCTCCGGCACTTCCTCCCCCCCCTCCATTCTGCACCAGCTTTCCATTCTGCTGTCGCTCCTGGCTCTTCTCCTCCTGGAGCAGGTCTGCGATGGTGTTGAGGAGGTAGTTGAGGAATTCGTGGGCGTCCTGCTGCATGTAGTTGTCAAACAGCTCTGAGAGGGACACATGTGGAAAGTCAGAAATACGGTAATGAAAACAACTGAAATATATAGAGGTGTAAGGACACAGAAGTGGAAAGAGGAATATAGAGAAGGATGTAAATAAAGGCACAGAGAAACAGACACGGGGAAGGAAGATGGGGTGATGAAATGGAGAACAGAAAATAAACAACATCAGCATGTGTTGGCAAGGAGAAATAGAGCCAATTAAGATCGCCACTTCTTTTTCATCTGCTTTCCGCTCCAGGATTTGGCTGACAGATTTATTTCCTCAGCTGTGAGATTAACGTCTCAGCTGAGATAACCCTCCACTGCCTCTTTTCTTTTTCTTCTTCTTCTCCTCCTCTCCTTTTCTCTGCCTCATCCCTTTCTCCCTCACCAATCGGTGAACTCGTCTGTGTCGCTCCCCGCGGTGAAAGGAAGTCAGTCTAACCAATAACTGATGAAATAACCTGTCCGATTTTACATTCCTAAAAACACCTGGTGTTGGATGGATGTTTTCCTGAGAAAAACACAGGAAGTCATGTGTTTTAGGTTTCAGCTGCACATTCTGGCAGAGTTGTGAAGTCAAAAGTTCTAGAAAAACAAAGATCAACAAACTGAACATTTCGGCCTTTTAATTTTCAGGTTTTAGTACTTCAACCAGAGGGAAAGATCACCCTCTCCTTCCTCACAATACAATATCATACTGTAACGACACCTACCATTTTCTTTTCTCAGTCGTGAGATGAATTTCTTGGGAGGGATGACTCCGACCTTCTTCTTCTGCGTGGCGATGCTGTTGAACAGGTCGGCCAGGCAGGTGAGGAGGGACTCCTTACGACGGGGCTGCACCTAAACAGAAGGACACACCTGTCACTCCACAGAGAAGTCAACAACCCGCAGACAGTTAACTTTCCCTGATAAACAGAACTATAAAGTACAGGCGAGGTGAGGCTACGTCTAGCCTGAACAGACGTTTTATCTAAACTACGGGAGGGATATTACAAAACCATAAGCACACACACACAATGTGATACTGAGGACCTATGAAATTGATATTTAACTCATTAATCCGGGTGAGAGGTAACTGAAGAAGAAAACAGTTAAAGGACGTTTTGAAGTCTCTGTCTAAAAGGTAATTGAACAACAGAGGAATGAATTCTTTCTCCTGACGTGTGCCATTGTCGCCCTGAATATGAGACGACCCCCTTTTTGCCAACAGCTGCTTTTTGAAAAAGCCTTCTTGAAGATAAGAAGCACTTTATCGGACTTGTCCTGTTGGGAAGGTTTGCCCAAGATTAGGTAGCCCTGATTCCTGAAGCCTTCTCTCACGTAAAAGTGAAACACTTCCATCAAAGAGTAACGTTCTGCAAATTCCCCATTTGTGGAGCTTGTCCAAGTATATTTTCAAGTGCAGCTAATTCTTCATTCTGTAGATGACGTATTCACAAACTCTGCAGTCAAAGCTCTTGAACGCAGTCGGAATAGTTGTCTTTGACAGTTAGCATTTTCCAGTCTTTTTGAGCTCCTACTCATGACATGTGGTGACACCGGTCATTCTTGGCTGCTTGACAGGTGATTTGGTCCTGGTTCCTGCAGTAAAGACGTCGGGGGGGGGGGGGCACGCACGCGCACACGCGCACACACACACACACACACACACACACACACACACACACACACACACGATTCTGGCCTCCTCTGCGTGTGTGTTACACGAGCCACAAACTAGGCTAAACCCGTAAAACTAAAGTTTGGTGTTATTTTTGTTGCTCCGGCCATCGATTCCATGGATCATGAGAAGATTTTCCCGGCCCAGTCTTTACTGAGGTCTCGTAATGTGGCAACACAGCTAAAACTAGGTATGTTGGGGCAACAAACCTGAGCGGTCAGACGATCAAACAGGTTGAAAACAAACCCCCAGGGTTGGCCAAAGTTATTTGACATACAGTAAAATTAGTACCCAAACTGATCGCTGTGAACATCCATCAGACTGGCTTTCTACTATACTTAACTGTAGTTGTGCGCACACAGTTTTCCTGTGCAATTAAAGATTATTAACGACATTTAAGGTTCACTCACTTTCAGCTTACCTGGTTTAAACTGTTGGCTCTTGTCAAAACTGTCTGACCGCAATTTTTAGTTAGCTATGAAAATAAAACCCAAGTTGTAATAACCTGTAGTTTTCCTTTAGCACTTCTAAGGCTGACCAACTCTAAAGACACATGAACAACAGACATGAAAAAAAAACAAACATGCTAGCCCAGCACCATTACGGCTACAAACAACCTATAATGCAACACTCTTGGTGTTCGCCCTGTAATGCCGTGACTGGGCCTCGCTACATTCAAAAAGAACATCTCCCGAATACCTAAATGTTCTTGAATATAATATGAAACCTATGTTTTTTTATAACATTATATCCAGAAAATAGTAGTCTTATATTCTGTTTCTTTTAAACGCATTCCTTTAGTATGAGAAGTTAGTCCACTGTACAAACATGAGGACTGGAACACTGCTGGCCGATACAGCTATGGTGTTTCTCTCCTCACTTACCTTGTATGCCAACACCTTCTCCCTGAACGGTCGACAGAAATACAGAGCCTGCAGCACTGAGTTACAGTAGCAGGTGTTGCCAAACTAGAAAAAAAGAAACAGAGGCATAATGAGACACAAAGAGAAAGAAAGACACAGGATCCTAGGGGAAGGTGTGTTCCTAAAGTGTGGTTTAGCGCTTCGATTTGAAGCTTAAAGCTACTCTGTCTTACATTTCACACCAACTGAAGGGCAGCAATATGTGTTCTTGACTGACACTTACGTTGACCAATCCAAAGTAGTGTTCATTAACGGGAAACTGTTCCGGTCCAATCTCCTTTTCCAAGGCAGAGGCATTGGCGCCCTGGAGAAGAGGAAGAGAAACATTTAATATGGGTATTCTGGAAATCTCTCACGTCATTCAACATATCCTTTGAGGTAAAAAGACAAAAAGATGTATATGTACAGTAAAATTAACATTTCCTTGATTTATTTGATAAATCATTTTTCAAACACTGGTGAGATCATCCATCAGAAACCCTCCTTTGTCCTCTTGTTTCCTGTTTTCCTGCTCTATTTTCTCTCTCCTCTGCTGGACTGTCAACCATCTGTTTGTTGCAGCTGTGCTCTGCTTCATTTCCTCCATTTCTACATTCAGAGTTTCTCTGCTCATCTCAGTACTTGTTTGTATATATTTCATAACCTTTACAATAATGCAAAAGGCATCTTTGTGTTGAAAAGTACATTCCGTTTCCAAAATTATTACAAACCCTGGCTTGTCTCACCACATTATCTGTGCTTTAAATTGCCCTTTCACTCCAGGGTTTTGAAGAAACAAAAAGATCCCTACGCTTAAAGGTTTTTCATTACAGGTAAAGTGCTTGGCTATTTAGAGCAACAGTACAGCTGAGTAATGTTACGTTTAGGAGCAAACTTTGTCTCCATCAGTTCAAATGTTATTGTAAAGAAGCCAAATTATGCCAGATATATCCTATGGTTTTGACATGTGAATGGTGCATGTGTTATTAAAGGCCACTTCCGGATTTTGTTATAATACCCAACAGTGCCCAAAAATCCCCAAATGCCCTCCCATGACTCAGCTGTGAACATCAACAGCAAGCTGAGAGGAAATGTCATGACATGAAGGCACTATCAGCTGGTACGCCAAAATATAAACAAATAAAAGGTGCATCTATTTGTGAACAAGTGTGCGTTTCCTTTTATTTATTTCCTTATCAAGCCAAACAAAATCTAACTTTTACTTCAGTTACAATTTGAAGGTCTGCATTTTAAAAAGAAACTTTCAAGGACCCCCCAGAAAAGATGGTTATTAAACTTGACTCAAATAATGGTCAATAGGATTTTTCACTTGTAAAATGAAGTTTAAGAAAACTCAAACCGTGTGGTTGCATATCTCCTTGTGTAAACAAGTAAAAACTATTAGGAATTCGAGTTTGTGAAAGTGTAGAAATAAATAAAATTGAGAATATCTAAATACAATTTGTGCACAAGTTATATCAACAGTGAGAAAAAAGATATTTTGAACATCTGACTACAAGCAGAAACTCAGATATCAGTTCCCACGCTACGGGATCACACATTTATTTCAAATTCAAGAACAAATTTTGCCAATTTTCAAGACAAGACAATAAAGCAGAAAAGGAAAATCATGTCTGCATTGTAACGGCTGAAATGACCACAGATCATCTATCAGCAAAAAAACGTCAACATTGTGCCTTCCACCGTTTCTACAGCAGGTTTCTGAACCAGTCTCAAAATCTTTCACTTTCACTGTATGTAACAATCTTAAACATCTTTTCCATTGTAATTCACACCAAACAGTGGTTCTGTTTTACTATTACAACACCTTTAGCTGTTCAAATGTATAAATCCTTTTGGTAAATGGCTGACTTTCATTAATATGCGTACTTTGATTAAAATCAACAAAATGAGATTGTAACAAGACTGTGAAATTCAGTGAAACAAGTCTTTCAGTCACCATAAAACCTTTTTGCTTCTTGATGTCATTTGGTCTGAGCTTCTAGAAATCGAATATTATCTTAAGGCAGGAGGGAGAGAAACAGAGACGGGGGCTGATGATGATGATGATGATGCAGCTTTTCCTTCAGGGGTGAATGACTACATGAGTGGAGCCACGCCGTTATTACTCATCATCACACTGCAGTCCATGTGAAGTCAACAAGAGGCGAGCAAATGAAGGCCCGGCTGAGGTTATTTATCCAACAACACAACATCCAAACAGCGCAGGGTTGTAAACAAAGCCAGTACACACGAAAAACAAGCTTTCTGATGTCGGTGCGGCAAACAGAGAGGAAGGCAAATATCTGTCTGGAAAAAGGGTGAAAGATCTGGTCAACACGCGCTTGAATTAATTTATGTTTTCAGCACTGGTTTTAAGTGACAACTCTGAAATGAATTGACAGACATGAAAGTGAACGGAACTCTGCTGGTTGTGCAGGGCAGCTTTAAAAAACGATTTAGACACCAGCTTCAGTGAAAACTAGATTCCAGACAGGAAGCGCTAAATGACTCCGCGATCATGTTTATTAAATGATGACACGATCCGTCTAGAGGATGTTAGGAAGAAAAGTATTTTGCTGTCTTATGTCGTCTTCTCGACACACTCATTTTCAACTGGCTGGGTATCTTTTGAAATGTGACCAGAAATGATACTTGATTATTTGAAGAAAATAAACATCTCATTTCTAGAAATCCTTTTTTTCCATCGAACAAAATGAGCCGCACAAGAATGTCAAACATCTAGTCTAAAAACACCAAAATTATGACTTGTGCGATACGATCGAAAGCTCCAGAACTGCTACACAAAGAAACCGTTGTGTCAACGACTGTTTCTAAACTCAAGAACTAACTTTCAGTCTCAGCTTTTAAGAAGAAGACCTTAAAGTGCTCAGAAAAAAATGACAATTTGAACACCTACGATTCCATGACAACTGGGCAACTCCATCCGCTGAAGAAGACCGTGTGCTGCAAATGGAAAGCTCCAGAACAGCTACTCAACGGACCTTGTGGTGGGACTGTTTTGTCGTCACAATTATAGTTTAAATCTTGAAATATGTGACCAAAGAATAAGTAAACAATACCAAGAACTTGACCAACCATTCACACCAACCATTTGAACATCTTCAATACCACCGCTGATACGATTCAACTTTTGGTACCGATTCCAAAACAAACTGTTTTGATACCTTAGAATAAAATCAATACTAAAAAAACAATCCTTTTCAACAAAAGATGCCAAAGTTCTCAAGTTTTAAATCTTGTCTATACACAGGAAGCTATATAGACGCTGATTCCGTCATTCACTGTCAGTTTTCAGTAATGGACATTTTTTGATAATCTGTGCTGCAGACTCATTTCAGTTGGTACAGAAAAACAAAACAAAAAAGTATTGAGGTTCCGTACCACGCCCTAACCAAAGGGATAAATGATCTGCTTTTCCAGTATTCTATACTGCCCAAACTTGGAAGCTATAAAAGTGGTCACAGAGCTGGGAAATACAGGCCTGTGAGAGTGGACATGGGACTCTGGCTACTGTCATATTGTTATATACTATAGCTGATTTGTCTTTAATACAGAATTACAGTTAAGGGATATGACTAGTCATTAGACTGTCTGGAGTGCAATAAACAATAAATGTCCAGTTTCTTCATCATGATCACATCTTCATTGACTGTTTGCTAAATTTTTGTTCTCTAAAAACACAAAAAAGCCATCCCAAAATGTTCGATACTGAAGTGTAACTGCCGGGCTTTGGTTTGTGCAGCCCTGCTAGTGACTGTCACGGTGTCACCAGCTAAACTGATTTTCTGAAAAACAAATGCCTTCCGGGAAGCAACTGGTAGGCTGCCAAAGTGGCAAACTGACCGAACAAGTCCGCCGGACACAGCTAATATTTAGCCTTGTTAGTATTTGTGGAGTAACGGTGCTGGCAATTTGCCACAATGCTGCCGGCCTTCACAATTACATGGGTTAACCTGACCTGCCGTGTGTGGTCTTTAAAACACCGTGCATTTACCAGCCGCAGTGGCTGAGTACGAGCTCAGTTCTCTCAGCGCGCACGCACACACACACACACACACACACCAGCCGACAATTTAGAAAGACTCCGGCAGACTTCTCTGTGGCATCTGCCTAACCGTCTGTCAGCTCTGAAGGGTGCGGCGGGCAGAAACAGGATAGGCTGCAGTCAGAAGTTAATCTTCTAGCTTCCCCTGCCTGCCTCTGAGACTTAGCAAAGCTGCGAAATGAACGACGGCGGCGCTGTGACATTAAATAACACGAGAGCAGGTGAAGCAGAGTGACAGTGTCTGACCTTTGCAACCTTGACCTCTCCGTAACAACGCGCCAAACAGGTCGCTGTCCTTCACCTGGGAGAACCTGGGCTAAAGCTCAACAAGCCAGCAGCTCCAGGGCTGCTGACCTCTGACCGCCCAGAATATCTGCACAAGCATCAATAAAAGGTATCTCATAATCAAAGCTTCCTAGGAGCAGAAGACTGCTGAAGATGTAATTCCTTGAAAGCATTAAATGTGCTGCGCTTAAATACAAGAGGCTTTCACGGTTAACTGGCACCCAAAGGACTATGAAGAGATGTGTTTTTTAATTGCCAAGAGGGACAAGAAACGACTACCACAAGCGCTCTTAGCTATGAATGGACTTATTTACCCCTACACACGCTCACACCACAAGGGCTTCTCCAGGGCAAAAAGAGGGTGTTGCTAATTTTAAGAACCATAAGCTGAGCCTTAGCCAAGTCTTCCTATGGAGGAAACACTCGGGGTGTATCCCATGACAGGAAACACTGCTCCACCAGTTGCGGTTTATGAGACAGCAAGTCGGCTGGCTGAGGTGTATAACGCCACACATGTTCAGCCATTAACTCGTCTTTTTGTGTGCAACAGCTATTTAAAAAAAATGGCTGCAATATTATAACGTTATAAAGGACCCGAACTGGGATTTTCATGCGGACGACCAGCGAGCGAACAACTTTGTCCCACCAGCCGCAGAGAGAGAACAGTTGCCGTTGGGCTAGCAGGCTAAGCTAGCTAGCTTTCGCCCGTTGGTCACCGCTAACCCGTCTCGCGTAAACAAACGACAAGCAAACCGAAGCTGGCTAATGAACCGTCAAACAAACTCGGTTTGTGCGCAGTGTCACGCGGTTTCTAAACCACAGTGCCCGCGCGGCCGGGGAGCTACTGTTAACAGGTTGAGCTGTTCAACTTTCTGGAAACCCTGTGTGTTTGTTGTCGTGTTGCCCTGCGAGGTTAGCAAACACGCTAGCATAGCCAGCTAGCTTAGCGCCCCGGCTCTCCAGCCCGTGCGCCGGGCAGAGGAACAGCCCGCAAATGCCACCGGTACGGTTTAATCTCGGCCCCTTACCATCGTACAAATCGAGGCGATCTTTCGGACTGTCATCAGTATTTCCATCCGTAAGCCGCCATGTTGCACCGAACCCCGATGTTGAAATGACCAGAGCCGCTGCCGCTGCGGAGTTCCGGGAGTCGTCTGCCGCTGTCGGGCGGGACTGTGCGGACACACCGCCACGACTTCCGGTCTCGTTTTTCAAAATAATACGCAAACTGAATTAATAAATAAACCAGTTAAGCGTTTTTATATTTATTTAGGTTAGGGTTAGTTTTTAAGCAAAATCAAGAAAATGATTTTAACCCCTCTTCCTCTCTCCCTGAACCGAAAACCGAGCCTGTCCCCTCAACCCCTAAGTTTTTATATAGCTATAACTCAATGGGGCTTTATTGGCATGGGAAACAGATGTCAACATTGCTAATGTGTAAAAAAAACAACATAAACAGTAGAAATGTGCAGTTAGAATATATACAGATAAGTAAGATAATATAGGCTAATAATAATAAATCTTGAGTTGGAGTTTAAAAATACAAATACAAATAAGTGAAAACTACATAAATACGGCACCGTTGCATTTTTAGGTCATTCAATGTCGCTCAGGTTGTGGCATGTTGGTAAATATTGGGCAGCAGGATCTGCCCTGTGTTCTTCTCCTGGGGGTATTTTTTAATACTCTTTGGAATCTGAGATTACAGAGCTGAACTTGTTAAAGTAAATGTGTATTTCATTGAATGGTGTACATTGTAGGAGGAAGTGCATCTCTGTCTCAACCTTACCTGTTGAACAGTGACCGTCACTGTTTTTAGTTGGTTGCCATGGTTTTTTTGTGGTTGTGGTCACTGAGCATGCGCTTGTTTAGCATCTGTCTCTGCTTTCTATCTCTGAGAGTAGAGAGACCAATTCGTCATCTCTGTTCTAGTAGACAATTAATTTAGCTGTTTTCCATTGTATGCAGTGTGCAACTGTCTCGCCTATTGCTTAAACTCTGATCTTTATTACACTACAAATTATTTATGTAGTGAGGAAGACTGTGAGATGCACTTGAAAGCTCAAGAAAAAGCTAGTGAGTTGACCTTAGGCTTATTTATTTATGAAAAACCCATTTGCTGTATCTTATTTTGAATAGAAAACACGCAGCTTCTGGTATCCCTGGATGTGTCTGGCAGCTGTCGGACTTTCAGCAGCATCCTCCGGCTTCCTCCGGCGTCGCCGACTCACAACTGCGGGTCGTTCGATTCCTTCCACGGGGCTACAATCGGCGGGCGGTGCTTTGAGCCGCTGACAGTAATGGGACCTCCTCTGTGCGTCGTTTCCACTTTTATGCAACATCAAATTGAGTGGAACATACACTGGGGTTGAGGCGAGTGTACTTGGAGCAGAAGAAAGCTCCGAGATTTAAACAAGCACCGCCTGGCTGAGCAAAAACACTAGCGTGGAAGTTAATTAACAGTTAATTGGCCAATTAGCATCATTTATGTCTTATCTTGTTCTGGGGTTTTTTGGGTTTTTTTGGGGTTTTTTTAGTTTAATGTTTTAAAAAATGGAAATGCCCTTTCATGGCAATATTTGAAGGTAAAATGTAGGTCTCACTATTCCATTATTAACCAAACTTTGTCTCCTTGGGGATATTAGAGAATCCCTCATTTAAGACCAGTGGTGGAAAGTTGTTTTTTGTACCTAAGTACTGTACCTAAATACAATTTTGAGGTTGGCCTACTTTTACTTTTTGAGTACTTCGATTCCATTTTCTGTTAGGCTTCTTTTGACTCCACTACACTTATTTTAAATATTTAGTAACTAGTCACCTTTAAGATTCAGATAATCAGTGCCAAATATAATCAACAAACAAATTATTATGTATTTTTATAGACTAAGCTGCCGAGCAGTAGCCTATAGAAAATTAGCCACCTTTACCGGCTGCAACATGAAAATTAGCCATACACAGACATTAATGCATTAGTAATTATAATCCAGTCATAGATTATTATTCTGAAATGAGCCATTCTGCTTGATGAGTACTTTTACTTTTATTACTTGAAGTATATTTTGATGCTAAGACTTTTTTGTTTTTACTTAAGTAAAAAATGTAATGGATGATTGTGGTGGTATTGCTACAGTATATTTACTTAAGTAAATATAGTGAGTACTTCTTCCACCACTGTATACTACATTACCACTGTCTAGCAGTGGACATTATTACAGCCCCTTGAATTATCTTATGCCATTGAAAATACAACTGTTCCACAAGTAAAGGACGGCAAAGGATGACTTTAATACAGCTATTATATGATATCAATAAGGGTTAAAGATGATAATGGAGGAGTTTTTGTGATTTGGTACCATTTCTCAAAAAAATGTTAACCTTGGGCATGCAAGGCAATCATTCTAAATATATATATTTTTAGTTTTGTTATGGTTTCTGTTCCTTATTTTTTTTAAACTCTTATTTCCTGTTTTTACTTTTCTTTCTTTGTTCCTCTCTTTCCATAAACCCACAAGCCATAAACTCTGAATGATATTTATACACGGTATATATCTATCTTCACCCACGATATCTATTCACAGCATTGTGCTGTATGTGAATAATACTATGGAAGCTCATTTCTACCAAACAAAGAAAAAATGTTGGGAATGATTAATAATAAAGTAATGTGCAGTGTTGGGCAAGCTACTTGGAAATTGTAGCGAGCTAAGCTACCAGTTACTCTGTATTCAATGAAGCGTCACTACACCGAAGCAAGCTAAGCTACCGCAACAGGGCAAAAGTAGCTTTAACTTCATAGAAGCTTTCTTTTTTTTTTTACATTGAGCCAACGTCATTCCAAATAAGTGCTATCTCAGTGATCAATAAAACTGTCACTAAGCCGCGCTCTCCACTTTCCGCCAACAGACAGTGAAGAGATCGCAGCTAATCTCGTGGCTAGCTGCTGGCGAGTTGCTGGCTGGTGTTCGCAGACTGCACTGACTTGTGGCGGTTAGCTCGGATGCCGATGGTTGTTGTGTTAGGAATCACCTGAACCTGTAAACTCAAGCTCTCCTGTCTGTATTCCGCTGCCGCTAATTTTTGGCTTAGGTACATTTCATGTTTTCAACTTAAAGACAGAAAAAACAAATCAAAATAGTGTTTTTAACTTATTATATCATATCAGTGGTGGAAGAAGTACTCAGATCTTTTACTTAAGTAAAAGTAGCAATACGACAGTGCAGAAACCCTCTGTCCTGCATTTCCCTTAAAATTGCACAGTGCTTGAATGTACTGAATGTATTTACTTATATTTCACAACTGTATTTTCTCATTCCATGTTATTCCTTAAATTAGACCCCCCACCCCCTGGCAGTAATGAGCTTCCATAGATTATTGATTATGCCCTGATGAGTTGGTGCTTTCTTTTCTCTCCGCTGTGTGAAACCATGAATCAAACTGAAGTGTAACAACACGTTCCAGTTCTCCAACAAAGCCTACGATTGTACTCTCATGAAGCCCTAGAAATGAATAATTTATCATTTGTATTGCCAGGTACAGACTCACCCTGGACCAATTTGTTTAGCCGCTTTACTATTACAAACCCTCATTATTGCCCCCCAATGAGCTTAATGAAGTCTGGGTCCAGGCTGGAAAGAGGAGCCCAATTTGGGCTGGTCTCTTTGGAATATTAGAGGGGATGGTTCAAAGTCTCCCTCCCTCTCTGTCTGCAGTCAGACGCATCTGGACTCGGTGCGAAACCGGAATACTTCTTTTTGTATTTATTTAGGCGTCTTATATTTAAAACTGTGCGGGGATCACAGTGTTTTAGTGCGCACTATAGTGACTCCTCATCGCTGAAAGATCCACGGAGGGGTTAAAACTTTGTCTAAGCACTCGGTGGAGGAAACATCTGAACTGAACTGGAGCTGGGGTACTTGGAAAATATTTGGGAATTTTGGGACAACCTCATTTCTGCTTCTACGGGAATTCTACACTATTGGAATAAACCACAGGGCAGGCTGCCTCAAACCCGCCACAGTGTCTCTGCAGGAACACCATGGGAGCACTGGCGTGATTTTCCTCGCGGCGGAGGGCTTTGCTGGACGGTGTTATTTCAGAGCAGAGCTGATCTGAGGGCAGAGGGGAGCTAAATGCGTCTGACTGGCGACCCTGCACCGGGAACCATGAACAGCAGCAGCGGGTCTGGCAACTTTCTGCTGGTCCCCATACCGGAGTATCCCCTGCTGGACTGTGTGCCCAACAAGACGGTGAAGATTGTGGTGCTGGGGGCGAGCAACGTCGGCAAAACCGGTACGGATGCGTGGAAGTAGTAGCCTACGGGTCCAGCTCACGGGAAGGGAAATGTAAAATGCAGCTGGATGAGGATTTTTTTTTTTTCAAA